>JADBJO010000570.1:572500-577500 GCA_016801955.1 Conus betulinus | reverse complement strand
CAGCTATTCTACCAAGGGGTGTGCAAATTCGTTTGGACCAAATTTTGAATCGATTTTTTTTTACTTCTGCTTATTTGTCGGTTGTATTAATTTCAGTCCCTTTTTATTTGGGGGGTTTCAATTCTTTTCTTGTAAGTATTGTTTCTCTAAATATTTCTTTTGACCTAGCCACACAATAACAGTTTTTCCATAATGAAGTTTTAGTCCTGCAATTTTTTTCAAACTCCTCAAGAGTTCTGAAAAGATTTTCGTAGGATTCCCTGTCACCGTTCAGTGTAAATGACGTATCATCTGCGAATTGATTTATTTCGAAAATAGTGTCACGGATAATACCTTTTTTTCAACATCCAGGAGGCAGAGAAGAAAAGATCTGCCTCGCTACCGACCTGTACTCCACGAACTATAGAGCTGAAGCAGAAGCCCTGAAAACAGCAGCAGCCCACATCGAGGTCTGCTCCTATGCCAGCCACGACGTTATCTTCCTGACCGACGCCCTGTCCATCTTGCAGGCCCTTCAGTCCGACAGAGATCCAGAACTCCATGATCTGTCCTCATCTCTCGCCTCCCTCAGCAAAAGTCACATAGTCACCCTGCAGTGGATTCCTTCCCACTGAAACGTGCTTGGTAATGAGACTGCTGACTCCTTGGCAAAGGAAGGCACTACAAAGGAGCAGATGGACAGATCCACCAGCTACTCTGAATCCAGGACCATCATTAAGGCCAAGCTGTAGAACACATGGAAACAGCAGCATCCACGCCTTAACAAAGAGAGAGAGAGAGAGAGAGAGAGGGAGAGAGAGAGGGAGAGAGAGAGACAGAGAGAGAGAGAGAGTGTGTGTGTGTGTGTGTGCCTGAAGGTGGGGACAGGGGGAACAGAAGCAGTGAAAAAAGAGAGAGAGGAGAAGAGAGAAAAGAGGAGAGGGCCCAGGGCCACTAAGGGTCCATCACTCTGGTGTTGATGCCTGCAGGCTGGATGGTTCCCAAGCGGCTGATCACGTGGGATTCCATGTGCTTGCGGTATGCTCTGTCACCTGGGTTCTGCCGTACAGCTGCCACCTTTGAATGCGTATAGCTGTGCATGGGCTGTTGATGTGTTGGCCTATCAAGTCACTGTATTCAGGACTTTATTCATGTATTTTCCGTTTATTTGAATCAAACGCTTTCTCGAAATCTATTGACACTAATGAACCAGGATTTTTTCCAAGTTTTTTTCCAAGTAATATATGTTGCCGTATACTGTTCTTAAGTTGTCTCCTGTATACCGTCCTGGAATAAAACCTGTCTGATCTTCATTAATCAATTTATGTAGGATGCACTTTATTCGGTTAGCTATGCATGCTGATCCTATTTTGCACGACACATTTAATAATGATACAGGTCTCCAGTTTTGTAGATATTCTTTTAGCTTTTCTCCTTTTGGTAGGCAAGTAATAATTCCTTCTCTCTAAGTAATGGACAGCTCTCCTTTGTAAAACCTTCGTTTAAAGATCGAACAACAAAGTCTCCTATGTCCTTCCAGAAAAATTTGAAGAAATTTACTGTTATCTCATGAGTACCAGGACTCTTGTCATTTTACATTCTTTTCAGTGCTTCTAAGGCTTCTTGTCTAGTTATTAGTCCTCTAGTTGTTTGGATTCAGCTTTTTCAAGCTTTGGTAAATTTCCGGCATATCTGCTAATGTCTCTGTCTTTTGCACTTCTTTCTTATTTTGTGGCATCAGTTATCAGATCAATGGAGCGCCTAAGGCGGTGATTTTGCTTTTTTTTTCTTTTTCTTTGCCTTCCTTTTTTCTTTTTCTTTTCTTTCTTTCTTTTTTTTTTCCGCTAAGATCCAAATCCACCTCTTCATTGTTTGGTGCTTGACACTGTCCTCTTCATTTGAAAAAAAAAAGCGGAAAAAAAACAATTTGTATTACTAGGTTTTCTTTTTTTTTTTCTCCAACCAGTCTCTTATACACAAGGCATAGTCTGTATGTTCTCTTACAAATGGACATATTTTGCTGATTTTAGTGTTTTCGCGTATGATGCATAATGTCTGGGTTTGTTTATGTGTTAATGTGTGATGTACTGGCACACTCACTCTGATAATGTGTTGTTTATACAAAGAAAACAACATACATCAAACACAAAACTTATTTTCTTTCGTTTCAGTTTTTCCCAAAGAGAGAGAGAGAGAGAGAGAGAGAGAGAGAGAGAGAGAGAGAGGAGAGGGGGGGGGAGAGCGCCTGTTATCTACCAGCTTCATTTGTGTTAATCACGCGCTCACACACACACACACACACACACACACACACACACACACACACACACACACACACACACACACACACTGTCTCACACACACTCTCTCTATCCCACCTCCTCCCCCCCCCCCCCTCTCCAAAGCAAAATTTATGTATAACCAAACAGTTCCGCATGTACGCACGACTGAAAGGAATTCGTTTGTCCCAGTTGACCGTTTCCTCGTCCATCACTCGACCCAAGGGCGTGAGGCTCCTCACTTCACACCACCACAAAAAAAAAAAAAAATCAGGAACAGAGATAGAAAGACAGACAGACATACGGACCAACCGACCGACAGAGAGAGAGAGAGAGAGAGAGAGAGAGAGAGAGAGAGAGAGAGAGAGAGAGAGAGAGAGAGAGAGAATGAATGAATGAATGAATGAAGTTTAATGCTATTAAGCTGTACAGCCCATTTAGCAAATCGGCGCGATGTACAAAGACGAAACGCGACTCGATTTCGATTTTCATTGACATGGAAACCATAGCAATGTCCTTTTCTTTTTCACTTTACATGTCAAAATCGCGAACGAGAAAATGTCACTGGTCTACATTCACTGTCAGTTCTGTAGATAACGGTCATCCCAGGTAAACTGGATCAATCCGTGGAGAGCGTGCAGCCGCCGTAGAGCACGTGCTTGCGTCTCTGCGTGCTTCGTGTTGCCAACACGTCGTCCTTTCCGAAGGCTGGCCAGTCCAACACGTTCCTCCGATGACATGTGTCTTTCTTCTTGCTTAACGTACCGAAATAAACAATCGTCCTCCGTGCACGGATCGCAGGAATACTCCAGAGCGACATCATCTGATTCACACAGCAGCACACCCACATCATGCGTTTGATGAAACACGACCTTCCGAAATGCTTTGTTTCTGTGAGAATCTCGCAATCGTCTCTGCACCTGTCGATCTGTCAGAGTAGCGATGTAATTCTTTACCACTCCCGTGTCAAATCCGGCGACTATTTTGTCGATCGCTTGTTCTGGACTTATGTCGATGTCTGACGGGTGGATTTCTGGATCGCTAATGTTACACTCCGACAGATTGGAGGGCAAAGACAGTAGCGCATTCTGAGAATGCGACGTGTCATCATCATCGCGAAACCTGCTCGATATGTTCTTCTGCACTGTGCTGTGTACTGTGCTCGTCCGATTCGGTGTTAGGCTCGGCTTGTTCACTGGCATCACTAGTGGTACCAAGACCAGCAGCACCAACCTGTTCAGGTCGTCTATACTGCTGCTTGGCTCTCTCTTGATCCCGTCGCACTTGGCTTGGGAGGGGGGGGGGGGGGGGGGGGAGGGGGGGGGGGCTTCTTCCTATAATACTGAACTTGCGTTCTCCGGTTCAGGACAGGATCTGCCATTGTTGTTGACACTGGGCTGACTGGCTTCAGTCGTTAGAAGGACCACTAAGTTGTTGCCTTCTCCCGTAATTTTCCAACTTGACACAGTTTTCAGTCAGCAGGGCATTTAGGGCTGCCTCCGCAGTCGCTGGAAGTCCAATAACTGGCATTGTCACAGGAAAAATTGAAAACAATTGCTGCAGCTGAAATAAATGGCGCCCTGTCGCTTCGTGTCAAACCACGTGACCCCAGAGAGAGAGAGAGAGAGAGAGAGAGAGAGAGAGAGAGAGAGAGAGAGCAGAGGAGGAGGTGGGGGGTCGTCATTATGTCAACATATGTGACTGTTTCTTGATACAGTCAGCATTTTTTGGAGCTTCGGGGGTGGGGGTGGGGTGGGGGGGGGGGTGGGGGGTTGGAGTAAGTTAGAGATCTCATGTTCAACTCTTTAAAAAAAAAGTATGTTATAAAGATAGAAAGACTCGGTTTTCTTAAAAAATGCTTATACACATCTTAGCTAAGAGAATAATGAAGTTAATATATTTATGGTTTACTCGATTTTGACTGGATTTGTTTACTCCAAACAAAATATCGGATACAGACAGCATCATTTTTGTCTGTTTTCAGATAAATGAATTCCACAATAAAACACCAAAACTTTTGTACTACTGGGCATTCACAGAAAAAATGTTCAATGTAATCAACCGTGTCAGGACAGTAAGAGCATTTTGTTTTTTTTTTTACCTGCATTTTACTGAGAAGAATATTTGTTGGATAAAATGTTATGTCAGGTTTTTCCAGTGAAGAACTTTTTAACCTTGATTCTCTAGTAGCTTCCTTTGCTCTGGACCAAGTGGATATTTCTAATCTAAAGCCGAAATTTGTATGCCAAAAATGAAACGAACTAGGAGTTACCGTTTCTTTACCATCAATAATTTCTTAATATCCCTTATTTTCATGTGTTGTACCGACCTGCCTGGCACACCTGATCTCCTTTTTCTTGCTCACCTTTCTGTATCCATTGAATCCATGTCTTTGGGATAGAGGTGATGAAGATGTTACACTCCCAATACCGGTTTTTCTCTGTTTTCTCCTGTCAGGTCTTGCACTTCTTCCAAGGTAAGTAAACGGTTTTCTCGAGGATGAATGACCTGTATAATAGCTTCAATTCCTTTCATATGCCAAGACAGAAAGAAAAATGTTTTTTGTGTTTTTGTAAGTGGTTAATGAATTATTGAAGAGCAGCTAACCATGAAAATTGTCACAAGCAAAACATACATGCGCGCGCACTCTCTCTCTCTCTCTCTCTCTCTCTCTCTCTCTGTGTGTGTGTGTGTGTGTGTGTGTGTGTGTGTGTGTGTGTGTGTGTGTTCCTGTGTTTCTGT
>JADBJO010000570.1:560000-565000 GCA_016801955.1 Conus betulinus | reverse complement strand
AGTAGTAGTAGTAGTAGTAGTAGTAGTAGTAGTAGTAGTAGTAGTAGTAGTAGTAGTAGTAGTGGTAGTAGTAGTAGTAGTTGTTATTGTTGTTGTTGTGTTGTTGTTGTTGTTGTTGTCGTCATTGTCGTAGTAGTAGTTGTGTTGTTGTTGTTGTTGTTGTGGTGGTGGTGGTGGTGGTGGTGGTGGTGGTGGTCTTATTGTTGTTGTTCTTCTTCTTCCTCTTCTTGTTCTTCTTGTTGTTCTTCTTCTTCTCTCTAACGCCGTCACGCATGGAGGCCGATCTTCAGGAGGAAATGTGTGATACTCCTCGCAGCCCAGACCCATTCAGCTTGTCTCATAGAGTTGTGAGCATCGGTCATCTTCCTACTCACAGCTCCTGGAAGGATCCACAGTCCGGGAGAATGTGTTCAACTGTGTGGTCTGCTTCCTCCCCAAGAGCAGAGAGGGGACGGCATCAGGTGGAAGCGTGTGTCTGGATGGAGGTTGTGCACTGTCCGTAGGCGGAGAGTGATGACCTGTTCGTGCCTGTTCAGAAGATGGTGACAATCCTGTGGTTGTGATGTTCTTCAAGGGGACTAAGTGGTAGTCTACGTCTCTGAGGCTGATAGCCTTTTTTTTTTTTTCCTGTTCATGCTGTGCGCCCTGAGTCTGAGTGAATGACATAACGGAAAAAAATTGTTCTCAAACAAGTAGGAAAATGTGTTATAATGATGTGATGCGATGCTATCATTGTACAATGGTTAACGTCACCAGTATGTGTCTGGGAAGTCGTCGTCGTCATCATCATCATCATCATCATCATCATCATCATCATCATCATCATCATCATCATCATCATTCGTCGTCGTCGTCGTCGTTATTTCCTGTGATTATTTTGATTTCCGACCGGATCCAGCCTAGAAATGAAAATACTAAAGAGTTCATATAGGAAAAATTGATATAACACAGTTGAGTTTTATCTACATAATCGATGCGTCTCTGTGAGTGTTGCTTAATTTACCACCTCTGCCTGTTTCTGTATCTCTCTCGGGCCTGGTTAACGTCAGGATACATGATAAAAGTTAGCGTAGAGCACAAGCCTGTCAAGCAGTCTCAGACCAGAATGAAACTCCATAGCATCATCTTCATCCCTTTTTCTTTTCATCCTCACCGACATCCTTAAAAAGTCTTTTAAAAAAATTATCCGGCTCTGTGGTCGTGGTGACTTCAGTTTTCATTCCATCTTCACATCCATGCACATGGTTGAGTTCGTGTTGAAATCGTCAGAACCGGCAAGTTCGTGCGGACGTTGTTACAAGAACGTGGGATGGCACCTTTCGGAGGACGGGGAGAGGGAGGGGGGAGGGGGGAGCTTACTCACGTTGGCGGTGCGATTCATCCATTATTGCAGTCTGCGGAAAAACTTAGTATGTAATACCCTGCGTATATCGGATCAGAACAGATATCGCTGGCCACCACTAAAGTAACTCGCAGCAGTGCGGTGTGTCCTCTGATGGGTTGCCTCTCAACGCCTTGATGTATGTAGACGGATGCCTGTGGACACACCTGGGTGTAGTTGTGTGTTTGAGGGTGCAAGAATAAGCCGTGTGGGAGTAATAGCAGTGAGTGAGTACGGAAGGTGAGATGGCAAAAGAATAGAGGATAGATGGATTAATAGATAAACAGAGAGAGAGAGAGAGAGAGAGAGAGAGAGAGAGAGAGAGAGAGAGAGAGAGAGAGAGAGCAAAATAGACTGAAAGATATAATATAGACTGAGAGACGACCAGATCGATTAACGGACAGAGAGACAGACAGACAAAGAGAAATAGACAGATAGACGATAATTGCGCAAATAGATAGATAGATAGATAGATAGAGAGAGAGAGAGAGAGTAGATAGAGAGGTAGATAGAGAGGTAGATTGATAGATATAGAGGTAGATAGATAGAGAGGTAGATAGACAGATGGATAGAAAGATAGACAGATAAGGATACACACAGACAGATACACAGACAGACAGACAGACACACTGTCACCATACTGTGTATTGATCGCGGATCCACAGCGTGTCGAAGGTCCAAACGCCTCATCTCATTTCAGAAACAGTAAAGCACAACAAGCAGTCAAACAAACAAACAAACAAACAAACAAACAAACAAACAAAAAACAAACCTACTCCCTAAACCTAAACCGATAGCTACAAAGACTTCTCCTTCTTCTTCTCCTCTCCTCCTCCTCCTCCTCCTCCTCCTCCTCCTCTTCATCTTCTTCTTCTTCTTCTCTTCGCTTCCTCCTCCTCCTCCTCCTCCTCCTCCTCCTTCTTCTTCTCTCCTCCTCCCTCCTCCTCCTCCTTCTTCTTCTTCTCTTCTTCTTCTTCTTCTTCTTTTTTTTCTTCTTTTCTTCTTCTTTATTGTGCGCTGCTAGACTCAGCTCAATTTCCGGAGGGGTGAGTGAGATCGGAGTTTCTGGATACCTCCCCCCCCCCCCCCCCCTACCCTCCAACTTCACCAACCGGGAAAAAAAAAATGCAATTTGGGCTTGTTGCCCACCTCCCTCCTCTTCTTCCCGTCGCCTTCGACCCTCACCCCCCTCCCTCTCCCCAGTAGCGGGGGACCCCTAAACACCCCCCCCCCCCCCCCCACCCTCTCTTGTGGAAACCATTACCCCTTTTTCATGTAATCGATCCGGCCCTAGACACATTGTTTCTGTCCGCCTGTCTGTCTCTCCCTCCCCCCCTCCCCCCCCCCCCTCTCTCTCTCTCTCTCCCTCTCGCTCTCTCTCCGCGGGTCCCGAGGGTTCAGAGTCGTCAGCAGAATCCGAGAAGCTACGCAATTTTTGTTCGTGCAAGGCATGGCGTTAGCGCACACAGTTTCTAACACTTTCTCCTTTGTGCAGGGCATGACAAACGCGCAGACCTTTCCTCATTTGTGCAGGAGAGAAACATAAGCGCACAAGGTTTCCCGGTCCGTTACATTTGTGCTGGAAATGCCACAAAACGCGCACGGTTTCCGTCCCATTCACTGATTTCGTCCGTGTGCCTCTCTTGGTTGCAGGCTTATTAGTTTGTGGAGATGTGGTCTTCTTTGCCATGTAGCAGTTTCCCCGCTGCAGCTTTTGACTCCAATCTGCAAAATGTCATAATGTATTTCTCATTTGCAAACACACACACACACACACACACACACACACACACACACACACACACACAGAGAACACACACACATGCACACATGCACGCACATACGCAAACACACACGCGCGCGCACACATACACACACACACTTACGCACACACACACACACACACACACACACACACACACACACACACACTTACGCAAACACACGCACACTGGCGTTGTGGCGGCTGTCCGCGAAGGGAGCGGCGCCACTGAACAGCGCCACTGAACAGCGCCACCCATTCTTTCCTCTGAAGTTGTATACTTTTTTGTTTGTATTAGTATCAAAGCAAATTTTCGACACAAACATTGCCAGGAATATCCATCTTCTTCTCGTAAGTTTTTGAACGCGCGCTTAAGGGGGGGGAAGGGGGGGGGGGGGGGGGGGATGTTGCACACTGTCAGTTCAGTCGGAGGGGAAGGGGTGGGGTGGGGGAAGATCCTAAAATTGTGATCATCTCCCTCCTCCTCTCCACTCTCGAATGGCAGAAATGGCATTGTTAGCACGTTTTCCTCCGTTCCTGCACTGGGGTAGAGCCCTTAGATCCACTTTGCTACCCCCTTCTCCCCATAGAGCTGATCCGGCCCTGCACGAGACATCGACTACGTCGTCTTATCCACAGGACTTCTCGTACCTAAAGAGAGGGAAAGGGGGGGGGGGGGGAGGGAAGGAGGAAGGGGGGGGGGGGTGACGGCCCTTTGCTAGATTCGAACTTCGGATCGGGATTTCTTTTGCTTTCGCTAGGTCACCGTTCCTCTCCGTGTCAACGACAGCCTTTGTAAACAAACAAACAAACAAACGGACAGAAACAAAAAAAAAAAAAAAAAAAAAAAAAAAAAAAAAAAAAAAAAAAAAAAAAAAAAAAGACAGAAAGGAAAAAGAAAAAAGGAACTCCTCAACGAGAGGACAGGGTGGCAGGCAAATGCTGCGCTAAGTAGCCGCCAATCACCAGACAGTTTACAGTGACTTCGCTCAGCGACTGGCGTCAAGTCATACGATTTATAGCCCTGTTGACCACAGGGTTCGAAGACCCCATCAGGGCTGTAAGGCAAACCAATCTCTTTGAACAAATTAAAAACAGGACGATTTGCATAAAACTGAAGAGCTGAGGCTTATATCACAGAGCTGAGGCTTATATCACAAGACGCTGTTTCCAGGTGAACATTCCAGTTTCACAGAGGCCTCCACAGTTTAGAGCAGTATTTCAATCAGTCAAGCAAATGAGAAACATGGGAAACGCTGTGTAGCACGTGATATCTGCTCAAATGGTGTTTGGCGACTCTCGTGTAACTTTGTCCTTAGACGAGAAGAAAAAGATACACCCGAAAGTGCCAGAGGGACCCCTAGAAGAATTCTCTCAACTGCCGAACCAACCAGATAGGAGCAATCCTGTGCCATCTTGATAACCTGCGCTGTATTGACATAAGGTGCAGGCACGCATAGGACATTCCATTAGGACATCAAGGGACATAATTGCTCGTTAGCAGATGCCATCGTGTCATAGTCACTGGACGCCAAATAACAGAATCTCCACGGAAGCGTCCCCACGGGTGTAATAGCCCGTGTTTCATTATTACAGAGTCCACGGGCAAAAGACGCCTCCAGCAAGCAAGCAAAGTGATGCGCGCAGCTAGCAGCCCTTTGCTGTTTCGCTGACAAGTGACACCAGTACAACTCCAGATTCAGCCAAGCTTTCGCCACACATTTGTACATGTCTTCTGGAGAGATTCCCGGTTGTACTCTCTCCATCTGTCAACAGGACTCCCCCTGAGGCTGGTGGGTCTTTTTCCACTTCACCGTCACTGGGCCTTTCGCCAGAGTTGGTCAAAAGAGCGACGAG
>JADBJO010000570.1:540000-547500 GCA_016801955.1 Conus betulinus | reverse complement strand
TTCCAGTGCCACACAGGACACACGATTCCAAAAGTGTTTCTGAAGATCAACAAAGCAGCAGTACTGATGACACAAACGGCCATGTTTCGGAATCTGCCGATGAAGATGGACTGAAGACCAGTCAGTTGACTGCAGAAGAGCACAGTGGGTGTCAGAAAGTCCCCCGACCACGTATGGTGTGGAGCGCCAAGGTCAGACCCGCCCCAGAAGCGCCCTCTGTGGATCCTGTCTATTCCAAGCCCCGGTCTCACTCGCTGTCACTGCCTGACAGAAATCATAGAATACAGACCTTTGACGGGCATGGTCGTTTGGAACATTCTCACGTGGGTTCAAAACTCCAAGATCAAGCGTCACAGAGGAATGTGGTTGCCAATGGTGGAGTAAATCACCATCCAATCCAAGACAAGCCTCATCGTAAATCCGAGGAACGCAGTGTTAACAGGACTTCACACATCCAACGAAATACAACTGATCTTGACGTTCAGCATCAGGATAGGTTAAGCAGGTCCAGAAGAAGGCTTTCCAACTTCACCAAATCAAAAAGTGACACACATGTTTTCAACAAACACCACGCTCCAAGAAGTCTCAGTCATAGCAAAACGAACGCTTCACCAGAAACCCACAGCGAAACAATCACACAGGTGATCACTCGGAGACGCAGTGCCGGGCACCGGTCCACTGATCGCCTGTCTGACGTCAGCGTCCTCATCGCTCCTGGGCAGTTGGTGGACAAGCTGATGAACGCAGGGCGGACACCTTGCTCCCAGTCAAGACGTCCAAAGACAGCACCCTGTAAATCAGAGCTGAGTCACCGCTTAGTGCCCGTGTCCAGAAAGATCATCGTGGGCATCCTGTCGGAGATCGAGAACCAGAAGGCCAGCACCAGGACTATGCTGGCCACCAGCATGGAGCTCCAGCAGGTCGTCAAGAAGCTGGTTCCCGAGGAATACCGCCTGGAGGACGACTCAGACTGAGAGCCACGGGAAGGCCACCAAGATCTCCGTGGTAATACCGAAGGTTGCAGGCTACCAACACCTGAAATTTGGCGGCATCTCTGGATCTGAATTCCGAAGTGAAGAAGAGGAGAAAGCAAAAAGAGGAGATGGTTGCACATTGTCATGGATGATCAGAAAAAGAGGCCCGCGAAAAGCCGTGGGACAGGGAACAACCAGAAATTCTGTGGACGGTTAGTGCTATGCCAGAGCAGGCCATCAGTTTCTGACAGCAAAAATTGTTCGTCTGGTTCAATACGCTCAGATAGAGCAGGATTTGCGTTCCACAAGAGATATTGTCACACACACACACACACACACACACACACACACGCACGCACGCACGCACGCACGCACACACACACACACACACACACACACACACACACACACACACACACATATACACACACATATATTAATGCATTTTACTGCAGAGAGGGTTCATGAACGATGAGGGTAAAAAGAAAAAAAAAACTACTCCAATAATTGCTTCAAAGATTTTACAAGTGCGATTAATAGGTGAATAGGAGAAGTATTACAATGGATGGAATCGTTTGTGACAACGATCTCTGACAGCAAAATGATGTCGTTGTTTTTTTTAACGGAACCGTCCATCTCTTATTTAAGCTATATGGTTACTGTTGCTGTTGTTTTGTTGTTGTTGTTGCTGCTGCTGCTGTCATCATCGTCATCGTCATAGTCGTCGTCGTTTCACTCAAAGATTTCGGTGATTGATGGTGCGACCACAAAGCCTTTTCACTGTAAGGAGCTAGTTCAGCAGTCTCAGCTGCCCCCTGTCGGTCAACACGACTGAACATAAGGCAACTCGCAGCGAGTAAAGAAGAGCAAAATCAGTGCGTGCGTGTGTGTGTGTGTGTGTGTGTGTGTGTGTGTGTGTGTGTGCGTGTGTGTGTGTGTGTGTGTGTGTGTGTGTGTGTGTGTGTGTGTGAGAGAGAGAGAGAGAGAGAGAGAGAGAGAGAGAGAGAGAGAGGAGATGCATTTAAAATCAGAGAGAGAGAGAGAGAGAGAGAGAGAGAGAGAGAGATTTCCATTCATACATATATTACAGTCAGGTAACAGCAGGTGGCAAGGTTGCCTTCACCGACGTTTGGCCAGTCAGGGATCCTCACTGCCCTCTTTTCTAAACCAGGCACAACAGGGTAGAGGGGCTGTAACCAATTCAGTCCTTTATTGCTGTCCATACAGGATGTCTCTGGTCTGCCTCTGGGCTGTCCGTCCGCCGCTGTAGCCTGCACAACGGTCTTGGACAGGGAACTATTGCCGAATACATACCTGCGTCAGGTAACAACGAGACTGGCTCTCATCCACAGTCAAGTTTAAAACTCCACAAGCGATCATACTGACTGACTTCATTAGCCTACTTCGAAAAGTGGAGAGTGAAGTGGGAAGCCCTGTTTGGCATGAAGTAACCCTTTATCCGCGCCACAGCCTCCCCCCCCCCCCCCCTCTCCATAGTCCACCCTTGCCACGCCATGAAACTGACGCACACCCACCCCCTTCCCTGTACCCCAACCTGTATCATCTGAAATCTGTGCCCCCTGTCTCTACCCCCGTGAAGCCCCCAAATCTGCATTCCCTGTACTCCACCAAAGTCACACCCTGCATCACCCCCCCGCCCCCCCCCCCCCCCCCCCCCCCACCTATGTTACCCCCCCTATACCACCCCCCCCCCCCCCCCCCCCCCCCCACCATGTCATGCCCTACAGTTTGCACCTCCCGTATCCCCCGTCACCCCAACCATGCCACGCCCTGTACCCACGACCGCTGTACCACCACCGAAGTCATACGCTGTATTTGCATCTTCCATACCCGCCACCACATCGTACACTGCATCAGCAACCCCCTGACCCCCCATCCATGTCACACCTTGCATCCACGACGCCGTATTCTGGCATCCCCTGCATTCACAACCCCTCCCCCCCCCCCCCCCCCCCCCCCCCCCGCACCCCCCTCCCTCCCCTACGTCATACCCGGCATCTCTCTCGCCCCCCCCCCCCCCCCCCCTTTTTCACGCATGCCCCCATATATGTCGCGCCCTACGTAGGTGCATCTTCTCCCTCTCCTCTCCCCCCCACTACCCCAACCCACCCCCCTATTCTGCTTGCCTCTGAATCCGTGTTCCCTCGCGCCATTCCCCCACCCCCGTATACCCACCAATGTCACGCCCCGTACACGCTCCCTCCAACCCATCACGCCCACCCATGTGCATCCATGCTTCCCCCCCCCCCCCCCCCCCCCCCCCCCCTTCCTGACGCCCATCCATTTTCCCGCGCTGTGACAGCCGTCGTGGCGCTGTGGGTATCGTCACAGGTCGTGGAATGGGAGGTCGTGGGTTCAGTTCCTATCAAAGCCGTATTTTTGTGGCGTTTTTTCTGCGCCGACCGCCTCGTACCCGGAGCTGAGTTTGCTATGGGCTCAATAGTAAGAAGTGGAACTACACGGTCGAGAGCCGTCCGCTTAAAGGATGCATCTCTGACAACGTAGCTCACATTTGCTGACCAGCACTGCAGGTGTCTGTATCTCTTGGGCCTGACTGACGCTGGAATGTATCATGAAAGGAAGCGTAGAGTGTGAGAGGAAGTGTAGTCTCCGACCGGAGTGGAGCTCCAAAGCATCATTTATCATCCTCATCAACCAGCACACACACACACACACAACAAACACACACACACGCACGCACACGCACGCACGCACGCACGCACGCACGCACGCACGCACACACACACACACACACACACACACAACTATAAAATTTTGTGGCCCTTCATACCCTGCTCTCGTGGTGGCCTTAACTCCCATTTCTCTCCACACACACACACACACGCACGCACGCACGCACGCACGCACACACGCACGCACGGACACACACACACACACACACACACACACACACACACACACACACACACACGCAACTATAAAGTTTTGTGGCCCTTCATACCCTGCTCTCGTGGTGGCCTTAACTCCCATTTCTCTCCTCGTCTATGCCCTCCATGATTTCGTGTGGAGGTCATCGACATCAGTAAGCTCATGGGGACTGTCGATGGACTGACACAGTGGTGGTGTCGTCGGGAGGTGTGTGTGTGTGGGGGGGGGGGGGGGGGGGGAGGAAGCAGGGGGGAGACGGTAAGAGGGGGAGGGGGAGCTTTCAATCGCGCTGGCTCCATCATCAAGCAATCATTGTCGTTAGTAGTGGGGGTAGCGGGCGATGATGTCTGGCGTATGTTAGAGCAGAAAAGGCACTCCTGACTACCACCGAAGTAATTCGGCAGCATTCTTCTCAGCTGGGCTGCCTGCTGATGACTTGATTGTGACCTTTTGACGCCAGAAGCACAGACACAACCAGCCGTCTCTCCCTGATGAGTCCGATCCAGCGGACGAAAGGCCTAAGAGCAGGCAATACATGTAGATCTGCCTTCGAGAGGGACTGCGACAATTCCCTCATGCAGCTAGTGAAGGGTTTTCACATTTATAATATATATATATTATATATATTTTTTTCTTCATCTTCAAACCTTTTTTTTCAAATTTCAAACCTTTGCCAAGTCATTACTATAATGATGGAATTAATTGTTGACCTGCACTCCCCCCCCCCACCCCCCCCACCACTTAATTGTTCAGCATTGATTGTGACTTCTTTCTGTCACGGCCGGTGTTGGAGCAGCGCCAGGACAAACCACAGCGGGAGTCGGAATGATCGGCGTTCAAATCACTGGCATGGCACGGAAAAGAGACAGAGGAGAAAGAAAAAAAAAGAAAGAAAAAAGACGGACTCACAATGTGTCCTGATCACTGACTCAAGTCGACAGCAAAGGTGGGGGGTGACCCAGAATGGGTCATGGTGACCTAGACCCAACGACCGTCTGTGTTCTGCAATTAATTAGACCTAAGTCGAGAGCGAAAGGACCCCAAATGGGTCATGATGACTCACGATGTACCCAGTCTGAGTCATCTGACCTTTAATCTAGGTCAGAATTACCGTGACCTATTCTGGACCACTGACCTTTGACCTTGACCCGGGCCAGCTGACCCATTATGGGTCTCTTGATCTTTAACTTCCTGTGGCCGGCAACATTTCTAGCCTGTGCCACTTGATGTTCCACCGATGTTAAGGTCACTGTCACCCATCCTTACTTAATCTTCAGCATTACTCTGGGTCACCATGGGTCACATAAACTTTAACATTACGATGGGCCGTAAGGGCACTTTCTGGGTCACCTGACCTTTAACCTAGCCTTGGGTCAAAATAGCCTGTTCTTGATCACTTGGCCTTGAACCTTGATCTGAGTGAGCTGTCATAGTCAGAATCACATGATCTTTTAATTGCACCGAGAAACGAGGAAAGGGAAGGGGGAGGGGGGGGGGGGGGGGGGGCGGGCGAGGACAGATCCCGTAGAAAACATAGACCAATGTGGAAGACTGCGTGGACCATAGAGCTGAGAGAACATAGACCTGAGGGGAACATAGACCTGAGGGGAACGTAGATCTAGGGGAGACATAAGCTTGGAGGTAGTAGAAACCTGCGGGAACATATTCAATATAGATGATGCATTAGGGGTCAACAAGATCTTTAACTGAGTTGGCGAAGGGAATGGTGGAGAGGAGGGGAGGGGAGGGGTAGAAAACGGGGTGGGTGGATGGGGGATGGACATGATGGAAATGTAGACCCGGGGAACCACAAATATGGGATCCCAAAGACCTGCTCCCGTTTTCTAGCTTCCCTTTCTCCCATCTCTCATCCCCCTCCCCCTTCCCCTTTCTGTTCTTCTTGGATGCCATATCACCTACGTTATTCGCTCCATACAGATTTTCGTCCAGGAACAAATGCCAGAGAGAGAGAGAGAGAGAGAGAGAGAGAGACAGACAGACAGACAGACAGAGAGAGAGACTGAGAGAGAGAGACAGACAGACAGACATACATACAGACAGACTGACTGACTGAGAGAGACAGAGACAGAGAAAGAGAGAGAGAGAGAGAGATTGCTGATTTGGCGAGAGCTGACTTTATGAAATGATACGCCTACTGATATTCTTAAAACTAATCTGCTGAAAGGGGGCGAACTCAGTTTTTTTTCTTTTTGTTTGTTTGTTGGATTTTGCAGCTTATTTGTTTGTTTGGTTTTGTTTTTTTTTTTTTTTAGACGTGAGAAAATCAGTAGAGCGACTATTGAACAATGGGTTGGCGAACACGTGAAGACCAGTATTCTCTCACATGAAGGAAAGAGCGGGTTTCTATGGGGCGTGCACCAATAACCTATTACCCACTGGTGTTCATTTGTTTTATAGGGCACATTGAAGCCAAAGAGATAACTGCCTCAGGTTCCGTGAAGCAGGGAGGGACTTGGGACAGAAAACAAACAAACCGCCTACCGGAAAAAGGAAGTTTCTAAAAAGAGAGCCAACTCGAGTCTTGCACGAGACTTTGAGCCAAGATCAAAGAAGGATTACTTCCCTTGCATTGTTCGCCTATTCGTGTGCGACCAAGACACGACAGTGATTGCGACCGAGCGTCGTTGTATGTTTGTTCTGGGAGGCATTAAGTAGCTACTCGGGTTTCGGATCCAACTATCATTATTATTATTATTATTATTATTATTATCGAGGAATTGTAGATCTCCACCCCCCCACCCCCCAAAAAAAGCAGACAGGCTACCCATCGAGATTTTGAGATTGCACTCTCCCTCCCATCCCCCCCCCCCCAAAAGCAGACTGACAACCCATCCCCCCCCCCCCCCCCCCCCCCCCCCCCCCCCCCCCCCCCCTTCCTCTTCTCCAGGCAACTAGATTTGGGCGGTAGAGTTTTGTTGAGTACCCAACCTCTTCTTCGATCCCTCCTCTCCGTTCGCCCCCCATCCCCCACCCCACCCCCATCCCCCTCCCACTCCTCCCCTTCTGTCACATCAGCACACCAACAGCATTCCACTACTCCCTTTGAAAGAAACGTTTTTCGGTCGGAGTACATTTGTGCGGCTGGACAGACACAAAACATGTCACCCTTCCCACTCCATGATAAATGGAACCACCCACCCACCAGTGTGTGTGTGTGTGTGTGTGTGTGTTGTGTGTGTGTGTGTGTTCTTTGTGTCTGCACTCTCTCTCTCTCTCTCTCTCTCTCTCTCTCTCTCTCTCTCTCTCTCTCTCTCTGCGTGCATGTGTCTGTTCCCGTCCCGGCAGACATGCGCTGATTACTGAGGCAGAGAGAGAGAGAGACAGAGAGAGACAGAGACAGAGACAGAGACAGACAGACAGACAGAGAGACAGAGAGGATGGGAAAAAAAAAGGAGAGAGATGCCAGAAAGACAGACGAAGGAGCACAGCAAGGAAGAAAGACAAACGACGGTATCAGATGACCACCGCCATGACACACGAGTCGTCCGGACGAAGGTCACAGTATGCACACAGCACACAGCCAGCGCTTGTCGTGGGCAGAGGTTAAGAGGTCACAGTATGCACACAGCACACAGCCAGCGCTTGTCGTGGGTAG
>JADBJO010000570.1:522500-535000 GCA_016801955.1 Conus betulinus | reverse complement strand
CCTTTTCTTTGTCCTTTATTAAAAGGAAATGCGTCCGCAACAAAACCTGGCCCACTAGGGAGTGGCCCACGCCATAGATTCAAGTACTAGCCGTCACTCTTCCCTTGAAAGGAAACTCCAACACTGCCAGAACTATCGCATTCTCAGTGTGATCAGCAATGCCAAAATGATGCTCAAAATCATTCCGAACAGATCACAGCTACAAGCAGATACCACTAGAGCGGAAGAACTGGTTGAAGTCCGAATAGGCAAAACCACAGTCAAACAGCTCTTGAACCTCCTTACCCTATCCGAAAACTATTTTCACACCAGCGGCAGTTCTACACGGTTTCACAGACTTCAAGATGTTCCACGGCGTCTGGAAGGAGGCGTTATCAACTACAATGAAGAAATGTAACATCGGGCAAAAGCTGATCATCAACACAACCCAGCTACTGTACTCCAAAGTGTGACAGGTGCAGTGCTGATATAAGGTGCTGTTGGACAGTGTTCCATACTTTAGGAGGAGTTCCTCAGGGCGGCCTTCTGTCCCTCTTACTTTTCAGAATATTCCTGGAACTCATCATGACTGATGCACTCAAGGATCATGTCAGCAGTAGATGAAGAACAGTCAGGAACCTTTAGTTTGCAGCAGTCAGGAACCTTTAGTTTGCAGTCAGGAACCTTTAGTTTGCAGAGGACATTGATGGTCGGGCAGGCAGTGGTATAGAACTCCAGAAGCTTAAAAAAAAAACTGGATGAAACATCAGCAACATATGCCATGGGTAATCAGTAACGAGAAGATTAAGATGATAGCAAGCTGCAACGCCATTATCAACTCTGGTACAACTGTCCATCAACAGAAACCAGAAAACTGTTCAACCGTTCAACATCAGCCATGAGGAATCCAATCCAGAAAGGCTCACCACCAAGCTTGGTTAAAACGAGTTTAGTAGTTTATACATTTTATTCATATGTACATAAATACATGTACATGTATCTACACACACACACACACACACACACGCGCGCGCGCGCGCGCGCGCGCGCGCGCGCACACACACACACACACACACACGTACACACACACACACACACACACACACACACACACACACACATGTCAACCCTGGGTGTGGTAGTGTACTGGGAAGCAGGACGACAATGTCAGGACAGGACAGGTAAGATTTGACAGAAAATACAGAACAAACTATTTTACTGGAATTCATTTTGTCAACAAAAAAAAAAAAAAAATGAATAGATAATAAACCACCTGTGAAAAAAAAATCAATATCTTGTCTTCAACAGAATAGTGTTGAATGGACTCGCCATTCGAAACAGTAATACAAAACCATACTTGCCAACAATATCACCAACATTAACAGTGAAGACTTACCGAGCGCTTTTTCTCCAATGAGCTCAAATCACCTGACATGTATGAGAAGCACAAAGAGGTGAACATGAAACAAAAGGATATTACATAACAAAAAAAAAAAAAAAAAAAGAAACAGGAGCTCCATACTCCATCCCCTCAAAGACAACGACAGCCCTTGTTCAAAGATAATGGATTCAAAGGGTTTCGCTGAAATAAATTTTCCACTCAACTAGCCATCTAAAACGCTACGCTGAATAAATTTACCGTGTTACAGGTCTGCCTGCTGGGATTAATTTGACACATATGATGTCACATAGCCATTATGTTTGCATTTAGCTATTGCAGCTGAATTCATTTGTCAGCCCGAGGCTCCAGCTACTTTAATATATATATATATATATATATATATATATATATATATATATATATATATATATATATACTGAATTTTATATTTTTTTTTTTTTTTTAAAATTAATTCATTACTTTATTTTTATTTACCATCGCTTCAAACTCCCTCCCTTTTTTTTTTCCCCCTTTCCCCCAACCCCCTTTTCCTTTCCCATAATCCGCTCGTTTCCGTCTGGCGGCCATTTTCAATTTGGAGACGAACAGGAGAAACGCAGCTAAGCGTCTACATGTTCTTCATGTCACTGTCCTAAATATTGTGTGTTTTTCGCCTGAAGAAGACCCAAGAGGTCGAAATGCATTGTGTCTTGTCCTGTGCTCTGTTCGTCTGTGCCGTTGGCGGTAACTAACCCTCTCTTTTCATTTTTTTTTTTTTTCCTGTTTAATCTGCTGTGCCACTCCAGTGGTATTACTTCCCCTCCCCAACACCACCAACCACCCACCCACCCCCATGCCGCTCTCTCCGGTTCCCCGTCCATACGCACTCACTGGCTTGTATCATGACAACGCCAGCACCGACGACCCCCCAGGAAGGGTCATGCCAAGTCGTCATGCGGCAACCCGCCAAAACAGACACTGCACTGCTGACGAGTCACTTCAACGGTTACAAAGGGAGTCGACTGTAGGCGGAGATCTCAACACATTTTAACAGTTATCATGATGACTCCACCGAACAACGTGGACAAACGAATCATAAGACAAAACACGACGCGTTTCGACCTCCTGTGTGGTTTTGTGGGGGTACCTGATGTGATCTAGTATGCACAGGACACCATCTGCGAAGCCCCCCACTTGACAATAGTTACTTGGTCACCAGCCAGCATCGGTTGGCTTCCCCATCTGGGGGGGAGTCTAACTCTCCGTCCAATGGCAGTTCCCATGAACTCACTGCTGACTCCCTGGCAAAGGAGGGCACTACGAAGGAGCAGATGGACAGATCTACTAGCTACTCTGAATCCAGGACCATCATTAAGGTCAAGCTGCAGAACAAGTGGAAGCAGCAACATCCACGTCACAACAGAGCAGA
Source organism: Conus betulinus (assembly GCA_016801955.1). Taxonomy (NCBI): domain Eukaryota; kingdom Metazoa; phylum Mollusca; class Gastropoda; order Neogastropoda; family Conidae; genus Conus; species Conus betulinus. The sequence goes on along the minus strand of JADBJO010000570.1, from coordinate 532,211 downwards.
CCCGTACTACCTGCTGACTTGACGAGAGCAGGTAGCTGTTTTCAGGCTCAAGACAGGCCACAACCACCTGAAACACCACCTATTCTTTAAGCTCCACATCGGCAACACAGAGCAGTGCCCCATGCAGAATAGGCAGCCAGACAACAGAACATCTGCTGCAGTCCTGCCCGCTCCACCAAGCGCTCCGAGAGAAAACCTGGCCCGACCCAATCCCAGTGGCCCGTAAGCTCTACGGAGGACTGGAGGACCTGCGACGTACTGCCACCTTTGTCGAGGAGACGGAGGGATCCATCTGATAAATGACGAACGAGACAACAACAACTGATACCGGCAACCTCAACATGAACTTATCATCGGCATAGTCGTGGAGAAGAAACTGATACAGAGTTCACCATGAGAGCAGGGCATGAATAGCGACCGAATTTGAGACTTGATTTTCCTTTTGATGCTGATCCATGGGGATGAGGATGATGAAGACGTTGCTATGGAATACCCTTCTGGTCTGAGGCTGCTCGACAATGCTGAATTTTTACGCTTGCCTTCCTGACACATTCCGGCGTCAACCGGGCCCGAAGAGACAGACACCTGCAGTATTCGTCAGGAAATTTGACACTAGATTTTTTTTCAATGAAAATGGGAGTAAAGACGGGGATGTTTGTGCTTGCTAACGTTGCAACGTTTTCGGGCCTTTTGACAATATCTATACTTCCTCTGTGTGTGTGTGTGTGTGTGTGTGTGTGCGGTGTGTGCGCGCGCGCGTACGTGCGTGCGTGCGTGCGTGCGTGTGTGTGTGTGTGTGTGTGTGTGTGTGCGCGTGCGCGCGCGCGCGTGCATGCGTATGTGTGCGTGCGTGCACGTGCAAGTGTGTGTATGTGTTAACGCGCATGCAAATGTCCAAGTATGCGCCAGTGTGTGTGTGTGTGTGTGTGTGTGTGTGTGTGTGTGTGTGTGTGTTCGTGTGTGTAGTATCCACGTTCACATCTCCTGCATTTCTCTTTAGTTCAGAGTCCAAAAACTTGGCACAGCTGAGTCAAAATACAGACAAAGAGAACTGTTCAGGATCTGGGCGACAAGTTCTGTTGCTTCCTGACCTACAAACCTTTTTTTTTTTTCAATCAGTCGTGACGCAGGCTTGTCTCCATTATTGCCAATAGCATTAGTATCTCACTGATATCAGTACGGCCCAGCACAGTACCATTATCTTCGGGGTTTTTTGGCAGTCTATTGCTGTTTGCATGACGACAAGATCATTGGACTGACAATGTTACAAGGACCTAATGACTTCATCGTTTGTCGTGCCCCTCCTGCAAAAAAGACACAGAAAGAAAAAAAACGCCACCAGGGATAGACCCAACGGAATAATGTCATCAGGCCCCTCTCAGTCGCTCATCAGAAACTAATGAGTCTGTCAGTATATATTATGGTGATGAGCGTCACCCAGTGATGCTGTGTGAGAAGCCCTGAAAGATGAGCAGGTCACTCGCTGGGTAATGGACATCAGATAATAGCCGCTATCCTGGAAGTAACTGAGTTTTTTCTTTCTTTCTTTTTCCTGTTTTTTGTTTGTTTGTTTTTGTTTGTTTGTTTTTGTTTTTTGTTTTGTTTATGCTTGACCTTGAAGTCAATGTCATTTATTCACTTACCACATTCCAGCTGATCTAAATTCGCCTATTTTTCTTTAAACGCGGTGGAGATGATTTACACCAAAAAACTATACTAGTCACATAAAGTTAAGCACAGTTTACATGTACCCGCATAATTTCCAAAATATAAAAGCCACGATTTTGAAATTGGGAAACAGATTTAATTCATTATCTTCTTGTTCCAACGTACATTGAATTTCATTGGGATCGAATGAACGGTTGTTGATTTACAGACAATTAAACAGAGGATGGGTCGAAATCAAAGTTCGCAAAATCTGTTCAGTTCACAAAATCATTTCAATAGTGGGTGTGGCCACCGCCATGGCGAGACATTCCACGCAGCGACTCCTCATCGAGTTGATCAGTGTTCTGATGACCCTCTGAGGGATTCTCTGCCATTCCAGTTGCAGCATTGGAAAGAGATCCTGGCGGTCTCTGGGAGGTGGATGGTTCTCCTTCACACGTCTCCCCAACTCATCCCACATATGCTCGATGGGATTGAGGTCGGGACTATACGCCGGGAAGATCATCCTGTTGATGCCGGCCTGCACAATGAAGTTTTCGGCCACCCGGGCCCTATGTGGCCGAGCATTGTCGTCTTGGAAGACTGCCATGGGTCCTATCCGTTGCATGGTCGGAACAACGAAAGGCGCCAGGATTTCATCCCGATAGCGGATGCCTGTGAGGTTTCCATCAATATGGTAGAGTGGTGTCTTGTGGTGGAGGCTGAAGGCACTCCATACCATAACAGATCCTCCCCAAAGGCCCTGGTCTGGCGAACAGCTGCATCAATGTAACGTTCACCAACACGCGCTCCAAACTCTAGTTCGGCCGTCATTGTGTTCAAGACTAAACCGCGACTCATCTGAAAAGAGGACCTGGGACCACTGTTGTTGGTTCCATCTCACATGACGATGGCAGAAAGCTCGGCGAGCCAGCCTATGGGCTGCTAGCAGTCGTGGTCGAACAGCTGGGCGACGTGATCTGAGGCCGAAGTGGTGAAGACGGGTTTCGTATGGCTTGACGGCTGAGGATGGTGTTATTTGCCATACGAAGCTGCCTTTGGATGCTGGTGGAAGTGGTATCCCGCTGCAATAGGGCCTGCCTCTCGATGAAACGATCTTCTCTAGGAGTAGTCTGCCTAGGCCGACCTGACCGTGGCCTCTCTTCAACGCTGTTGGTCGCCCTAAAACGCTGATTCAGTCTAACAATAACTGAATGATGCACACCAAGTCGTCGCGCGCCACTTCAGCCTTTGCAATGCCATCTTGTATCCACGCAATCGCCCTGGTTTTGTCAAAGGTGCTAAGTTTTCTTCGTGGTGGCATGGTGAGAAAAGGGCTGACAGTAACCAACCCCGCGCTTAAACAGCCAAAAGAAGGGGCATAAAACTCACTTGAGAGACTGCTCTTGCACGGGAAAAAAGAATTTTTCATTTCACACATCTTGTGTCGCCAGCAAGCTTGATGCAAAACAGGCACAGTTTCGCAACTTTGCACTTTTTATCCCGCGCGGTAACGAGGTCACCAAGACCCCGTGCGCACTACCAGTTGACACAGGCTGGATTACACACTGCTGTGTGAGATTCCATCATTGGTTGCCGCATAACAAAAAAAAAAACAATGTTTTTTGAAGGGATGAATCAACCCCCTGTGTGCAAAGGCCTGTGCTTAACTTTATGTGACTAGTATATTTAAACGTTTAAAAAAATCATACATGCGCCAAGGCCTTGCAGTTTTAAAATTGCTCTCAGCTGGTTGGTCCGGCAGTTGAGGACAGTATTTCTTTGGGTACCGGCACCTTCGGGTGTATCTTTTTCTTTCTGGCCTGGACTGCTGGAAGTAACTGATCTGATGTGGCAGTGCTGTCCACGTGCCCGCCCTTTGTGTTGACTCTTTTGATGCTGCATTTCACTTTCCAAACAATGTGGCAGTGCTGTCCACGTGCCCGCCCTTTGTGTTGACTCTTTTGATGCTGCATTTCACTTTCCAAACATCAGAGATCATTGATGACCATTCAAACAAAGTCCTGCAAACATACTGTTTTGTCCTAGGATCTTACATACTTTGACCCAGTATTCTCTTTTACTTCAATACTGGCTGTCTGTGCAACTGAAATATATACAGATCGTGATTCACACTTCCACAAACCTGATGGTCGACAGATCTTTGACATGCTTCATAAAAATTGAAATAATTTTTGTATTTGATCTCAGAGTTTAATGAAAAGAAACGTTACTTATTTGAATTTTATCTGCATATGTCCTTCATAAAAATCACTTCTTTACACAGAAATGTTAGCTGTTTACAGGACACTTGATTTCATTTTAGTCAGTTTTGACTTTCAGATTATATTTTTTGTTCGAAAGTTCAGCTGTTTCCGTTGCTTCATAGTAACTCAGATTCCATCGAACATAACACATGATCATTCGTGAAAGAGCAAATTAAAACAAGTCAATTCAACTCAATGGCTGGAACCTGAAACAGGCCTGATCACTGGAAAAGATCCAGATAGTATGCCGATACAACTCTTGGCATAGAGGTTGGTTTAAAGGAACATTTATTGTAACTGGAAATGCGCTAAGGGATGAGGGGCGAGGGAGGAACGAGGGGGAAAGAGGGGAGTGGTGGTGGTGGCGAAAGTTTTATCAGCAGTAACTGTCCACTGACCTACCGTCAAGAAGCAGCAACCGCAAAGCAGAGAAACAGGAACACAGGTCGACAGGAACACACTGCAACAACCTGAAGAAAGAGCTGGATCCAGGCACAAGGCGAGCACCAGACACACGGCCTGCAAGGTAAACCACATGTGTACCGTACATTTCACAGCAAAAGCTTGCACAATAACTTTCACCATTAAATTTTGCTAAAGATTAATTTCACAAAACCATCTGTTAACAGTTTAAAGCCAGCTCACAAAGCTTACTATTATCAAATGCACAACAAATGACCTTTCTCATCATTACCACAATCATTTAATCAGTCAATATGATGTGCAGTGACCGCAGTATCTTATAAGATCATTACTGATAATAAATCCTAAAGTGGTTTTCCTTGACTACGTTTCCCATTCTGTTCTAAAGTTACACTAAAACTGTGTATGTTCCGCAAGATTCCTGACCAGAGACTAAATGAGTGACCGTCTCAATATGATACATGACAATAATCTCCCGATGCTGAGCATGCCATTACAAACCGAAGCAGTCTTTCCATCTCACCAGTCAAAACTGGTATGGCTGACACCAGTATACAGCGAATTCTGATCTAGATTTATCAAACACCAAAGCAGCGGTCATCGTACTCCACTGACGTACAAACATGGTAAGGATTTCTCATAAACAGCATAACACAAGACTAGAAATTATCTAGATTTAAATCTAACAGACATACTGACTATCTAACAGACCTACTGACCACCTAACAGACCTACTCACTTGTCAGCTGACGAGAAAGCGAAGCCGACTATCAACAACAACAAGGATTAACAGCAGCTGCTGAGCACTGAATCAAGACGGCCAACGACTGGCAGCAGAACCAACTCCTGCAGCAGTACTAAAGGCAGGTACTAACAGCTGCTGGGCGGAAGAAAACGTTGGCTCGGCTGTCAGGTAAGATCAGAAAAAAAAAGCTGTTATCGGCTGGAACTGAAACCCCGCCAAGCAGAAAGACGCCAAACTCACCCCTCTATGCCAGCGACCGGGACGGAAATAGACGAGCAAGATGAGGTGGAATATTCAAAACGTAAACAATATCCGTTGTGACGAAGAAGCACATTGATTGGCCAGCGTGGGTAAGCTGATAATCGTGGAACCTTCGGTTGTCAAACAGGGACTGTGATTGGTCAACCGAAAGGTGTATTACCACACTTCCTGGCCCCGGCAACCGAGAACAAAAGACGGCCAGGTTACTATGACCCGGGCTGATGATTGTTGCCGCCAGGTACCGACACTGGTTCGCTTGGCACGGTCACAGTGGTTTTATGACGTCAGTCGAATCACGTGGGCGGACAACAACAAAAAAAAAAAAAAAAAAAAAAAAAACCTGCCATTTTCGCTACGCATCATGCATTATTTCAGTTGTGATGGCGTCTTTGTGATGTAAAACAGGAGCTGGAGTCACCCCCTGTCCACCCCATTCCCAACCTTTGATGGTTCATGTTGAACTTGTTGCCGCCCTCTCACTGGCATTTACTAAATGTGCGATGTTGTTGTTGTTGTTGTTGTTGTTGCCGTTGCTGCTGCTGCTGCTGCTGTTGTTGGTACTGTTGTTTTTGTTGTTGTTGTGTTTTAATAAAGATAATGGGTACTGACGTCACACTGTGTGTGCACAGCAAGTTCAACGGTAAGTTAATTGTTACTAACTTATAAATAAATAAATAGAACTGTATGAGTTGCATGTGAAAGCACAACAAATGAATAACCCTTGATTTTCAACTAGAATTGCGCTCCAAAATATTTATAACATAATGATGATTGTTGTCCCCATTCCCCACCAAGTGTAAGCCCAGTGGGACGCTGGATTTGAATGGTACTAATGTTACTCGGGCCAGGAGTTATGGAACACGGCAGCATTCGTGCTTAAAATAGAGCGGCATGTATGGTCCCATACAAGCGTCTAAAGGCGATAAAAGTGTTTTTTCTCTGGGAAAGCGGCTATTGTCCTTGCGCAAAACAGCGAAGAGAGGGAAACTAGTTATCCCAAAGATCACAAGTATTTTCCTGGGTATCATAACTATTTTCCTGGATAATTATCGTTTTCCATGAGGATCTCATTCGCCGCTGTTCCCTGTTCTAATTCTCCATGCGATAATAACTGTTATCTTTGTTTTCCTGGGGGGTAGGGGTGGGTGGGGATAGATATCATCGCAAGGACAACATCGTTAACAGGGAGTGCAGCTGTGATCGCTGTTTACTGTGACAAGCACAAAATCGGGTCACAAAACATGGAAAGTAAGTGTAATACCGAGGATGATAACTCCAGTGTTCGGTGTTTTCTTAAGGATAATAACTGTTTTCCCCGTGAAAATAGGGAACACAGTTGTGATCCTCAGGAATACCGCTGTTAAAGGCAAAGAAAACACCTGTGATTCATATCAAGCCTGCAGGCATAGCAAGTTTCGGGGCCTGACGGGCCGTTTGAAGCGTTGGCCGAACCTGTGTGCTATATTGCAAACGAAGAACAGGTTGTGTAGAACAGTGTTCTCTTCGGGTTGTCTTCCCCCTTCCAATAGTCCTCGCGTTTGTTCGATCAAAATCGCTTCACAGAATCAGAAGTAAATAAACCATGCGAGGCTTATTTCCCTTCCGAAACGGCGATTCGTTTACTGACGTCGATTCAGTCGTCATTCAGTCACACATAGACCATTGATTTGTGCACACATGCAGATAACTTAAAAGACTGAATTGCACTCGCAAAGTAGAAAAGCATGCGAATACCTAGAATCGGCTGAATGTAGAAGAACCATGTTCTGTCAAGTATGAACCTGCGTGAAACGACCTACGAGTAGGCTTCTCCCGTACAACGACAATTGATAACAGTACTCGTACGTCAGCTGGGTTGAATACCGAAGTTATGGGCGGGTGTCGACGTTGGTATAAATGCAGTATTGCCCCACTGCTAATTTCTTACCACTACAGAAGTTTTATTCTGTTTTCTTCTGGCAGTATGGTAGCATTCATGCAAAGTATGCGTGCAAAAGGCAAGGTGAAAGATCAGGTTTGTAAATGTCCCAACAGTGTGTCTCGCGTGTGGCTGGCTACGTCTGCGGAGTGTGGTACATCTAGAAAGTGTCTCAACGCGGTAAATATCTCCTTTGTCTGCAAGCCGCCTAACAAAAAAACAGGGAGAACAACTGTTATCCTAACGAAAATTTGTGATTTTCTGGGATAACAGCTTAACTCCGTTTTCCTGAAGGGCGAGAGACGTTCTCCGGGGAAAACAGCTGTTATCGGGTTTTGAAGCTAGTGTGCTGCCATAGGCGTGCAGCATGGTTTGCGTTTTCAGTCTGGCCTAACCGCCAGGCAACATACATATTCCCGTCCGGCGGCTTTGATGAGTCATTAACTGAGACACAGATCCGGGCTGGATTCGATTGGTACCCTTATATGCGCGTTCGTTCATTTTTTTGTTTTGTTTTGTTTTGTTTTGTTTTGTTTTGTTTTCAGTTGTACAGTGTATGTTCTGTTTTGTTTGGTGCATTAAACACTTACTGCTGACAGTAACCAACCCTAACCCGAACCAAATCTCTAAACCTAATCCATCCCCTATCCTGATCTGATCCTAGTCCTTTCCTGCAGGAAGCTAAACCACCCCACACACTGTGTTTTGTTCACACAAAAGTTAAACATAAATTCCTCCTACTTGTGTTTGTTCACACAAAGGTTAAAGATAAGTTAAAGGTTAATGTGCTATAGCCCAAAAGCTGTAAGGTCAGTGAAATCCACCGTGTTTGGGGCACACACTATGGAAGACGGAGCTGACCCGACCTTTCGTTCCATTGCCTTAGTTTCAGTTTCAGTTTCATCAAGGAGGCATCACTGCGTGCGGACTAGTCCATATACGCTACACACCACACCCACCAAGTTTTGAGACCACACTACACATGATTTTAAGCTGATGGATAAATGAAATAACAACTAAGATGAGACAATTGAAGAAGAGGGTCTCGTGGCTACCACTCAGCAGATGTGTGACCTACGCATTAGCCCAATGCGCTGGTCAGACCTTGAGTGCCTACCTACCATTGTCATTTTTTTCTTTCTTTCTTTCTTTCTTTTTTTGTTGTTGTATATGTGTGTGTAGTGAATGTACACATGTGGGCATATTGACACGTCACCTTAATCCCAGTGAAATGATTCAGGGAGACTCTCCTCAAGCATTTACAGCTACATGGACAGAAGACGTTTTCAAGCAGCACAAATTCCGACCCTGTAGGTGATTTGAACTCACGACTCGTGGATCCATCACAGAACTCTCCAATCCGGCTGATTCGGCTATAGGTCCCTGTGCCTGCATAAAGCCATACCCTGACAAACTTTCACTGACCAGTTTTTCTTGCAGTTTGGGGGGGCTTGTATGAATTTACCTCTTTGTTTTTCTTTCTCCATCTCCCGTATAAGGAAAGAAAGTCCACCCTTCGATTTATATCTGATCTCTAAATATGACATTGAAATCTATTTAGTACACATGTTCATTTTGAAGTGTTAGTTCTGAGTTTGCATGTGCGCATGCTGACTTCTGAAATCGGTTGCGTCACTTGTCAAACATGTGGACACCAGGCAGATGATTGCTGGTTTCCAGTTGCTTTTCATACAGTGTGGAAACTGCTAAATGGCCCTAGTGATGCCTTGTAGACATTCGGTATTTTCTATCAGGCTTTGGCCATTTAGAATTATATGTTCTTTCATCTCAGTGTGACTGTCCACTCTCCTATCGTTCGTAACGGAGACGCCTTTTTGCTGGTTTTTGTTCATTACTTATATTGTCAATGTCCACACCTTTGATTGCTCGTTCACTCCTGCCGTTCGCAACGGGAGTTTTTTTTTTTTTTTCTTAATGTTTATGTATATTTATTAATGATACTTATCTGCTATATTTTTATTGTCCACACTTTTGACAGTTCATAACTCCTGCCATTTGCAACGGGAAGCCCATTTGCTTTCTTTTTATCAGCTTCTGGATTTTCATAATGCCTGTGTGTTACAATAAGAATATAATTATGTCGTCGGTTGCCACAGCAATGTTTTACCTCCTATCGTTCACTTCAGTCAGGTCTTTTGATTACTTTGTTGTTGTTATAAATCCTTGCACCTCGATTTATGCCTTATGTTGTTCGAAATCTTCTGTGTTCTGAACCTTTGTTCAATGTGCTTTAAGACACTGTTCATTTTGTTGCATGATTATGTTTTTCATCACGTGTAGTTTTCATAATCCTCGTAATTGTCGTTGATGTATGTTTTGACAGGTGGGTCTGGTTGGTGGTGTGCGCGCGCGCGCGCGCGCGTGTGTGTGTGTGTGTATGTGTGTGGGTGTGGGTGTGTGTGTGTTTGTGTGTGTGTGTGTGTGTGTGT
>JADBJO010000570.1:510000-515000 GCA_016801955.1 Conus betulinus | reverse complement strand
TCCACAAAAAAACAAGCAAAAATATGCAAGAAAAAAGTTATAAACACAGATATTTCAGGAAACAAACAAGTAACAAACGAACAAAAGCTGTTTCGGAAGGCCAACGAAGATGTGAAAATGTTTAAGAAAACAACAAATATGAATATCCCCTGTTCTCTTCCCCCCCCCCCCCCCCCCCCCCCCCCCCCCCCGAAAAAAAAAAAAGAAAAAAAAAGAAAAGAAAAGAAAAAAATTTTTTGAGGAAAGAATTTTTTTTTCGAAGGGTCTCTGGTGGCGTAGGTGTCGGGGTCGGCGGAGGGGGACAGGAAGGAGGGCATTGGGGGGGGGGGGGGGGGGGAGAGAGGAGGGTGTGTCACTGGATACAATATTTTTTCCTTCTTTCATGTTGCCTGATGATAATGTTGTTCAGCCGGAATGTATGACAGCTGAAGTCAGAGAAGAGATAGTTTAACTCTCCTTTCACTATCCCATACCTCCTAACGCTTGGCGTTATCAGCGATATCAAGCATGTAAATCTCAAACTGCGAAAGCTCTGGCATTGACCAAACCACGAGTGCGATGCTAAAGCAGGTATGTTCGATTGATCTTAATGCTCTCCTGGAGCTGTTTGACGTGGCGTTTGCGAAGGGAACCCTGTGTGGATGATGTTTTTGTGCCAACATATTATAACAAGGAGATAAACATTGTTCAGATAATTTTAGTATAAAAAGGGAGATAAACCTTGTTCAGATAATTCACATGGGTCGCGTCTAACAGATGTAGAGGGGAAGATCAGTACTCACACTCACTTACCTCACCTTCTGTGTATCACTTCCTCCAAATCCTTCCAGACTTCTAAGAGTTCCGCCTCATCATTCTGTTCAGGGTGGCGTCAGTGTGATGCTGGTTACACAAGGGGGTTACATAGTCTACACTCGCTCAAGCCTTTTTGATAACACACACACACACACACACACACACACACACACACACACACACACACACACACACAGAGAGAGAGAGAGAGAGAGAGAGAGAGAGAGAGAGAGTCGAAAAATTATCATTACAAAGACTCATTCTGTTTACACACCTGAGTCAAAAAAAGGGCAATACGGGGCTTACCGCGTGAAGAGCCACTCAGCATCAACCATCTAGTGAATGCTAGAACTTGCACGACGTGAGACGTAAGCTCTGTAGGCCTATGTACACAGCAGACTCTGTCAACGAATAATAGATTTAAGGAGCAAAAGGAGAATTATTGGGCCGCCATTTAAACGGAACAAGCTACAGAACGGGCATTAGGCCGACCTACTGGTTCCTCTTAATGCTGAACAAAGAACATCAAGAATATCGAAAACAAAAGGACAAACAAACATACAAATAAGTTTGTTTATCTTTTTTTCCCTACTGTTTTTAATGTTAGGCCTGTTTGTCTCGCATGAAGTAGGCCACCAGATCATTGCCCGGAATCACCTACTTTTAAACAAATTCTCTTCACATATGTTATTTCCGATGTATGTAATATTTTTTTTTGTAAAGTTTTCACAAGAAAATAATATGTTTGATCTTACAGGAACATTCGCCATCGAGAATGAATTTTTGTTTTCTTACTTTTTGACAGTTAAATGTGGATTCATCTTTTTAACCCGGATCTTAAGTTTGTCTGTACAGTCCTCTTTTCCCTTTATCTTTAGCAGCCGTGTGCCACAGACTGAGCTGTGAACATGCTTTTGAACTGAGCTGGGACAATGATATAACAGTGAAATGGTCTGCAGAACAAACGAATGAAAACAAACAAAATAAACAACAAATAAACTGAACAAAAATTAAAACAAAAAACAAAAAAAGCTTAAGTATCAAACATCATCATTGTCATCGTCTTCGTTGTCGTTGTCGCCATCGTCATCATTATCATCCTCCTCATCATCATCATGACCACCACCATTGCTGGTACCAGCTGCAGCAGCAACAGCGAACTATCATGATGATGATCATCATCAACAGCTATCGTCAGAGGTTTGTCAATTGACGTAGGCGGCGTCAGTCTGTCAGTCTTCCGCCCACGTCCAACACTCTCCCTCCCGCACCCTCCCCCCTCCTTCTCTCTCACTCCCCCTCCCTGTTCCACGTCACAGTCTTTGTTTCAAAGTCCTCTCCCCTCTCCTTCCCTTTCCCCAACCCACCTACCCCCATCCTCATCCGCCATCCAACCCGAACTCTCTCTCTCTCTCTCTCTCTCTCTCTCTCTCTCTCTCTCCTGTCACCCTATCATTTAATGCCTCATCAACAATCGGGAGGGTGGAGTCGTGGTCGGGGGAGGGAAGGGGAGGGGAGGGGGGGGAGGAACACACGTGTGGATCATGACTCAGCCCCTTTCATTCACCAGCATGCTGTCTCACCTGTGCCGTTCTGACACCGTTGGCACCGCTGCCTTCCCCCTTCTAATTTGATCACCTGGGTAAAATTAGTTCGCCAGATCTTGTGTGTGTGTGTGTGTTGGGGGGGGGGGGGGGGGGGGGAGATGGATCTCTGGTCAGAGTGACACTGGTGAGGTTTCGTTGGAATAAAATGGCCTTTGGAGTATTTGTTTTGCGCATTGATTCTGTTGTGCGGTACACTGCTCTGTTATTAGCAAATATTAAAATATCCCCCACCCACCAACCACCACCACCTTACAGATCAACCTGGATTGTTTCAAGTGTTTGAGATTTGCCCCTCGAATCAGGCACGTAAAAGATGGGATGGGCGTTTTGACATCACTAAAAGATGGACGTTTTGAAATCACCGAAAGATGGACGCTTTGGATCGTTTATTCATATGATGATGGACTTTTTCAAACATGATAATTCCGATGAACGCATTGAAGCATTAAATAATGGATGCTTTAGAATATCCAGCCATCTCAGAAAGGATGTTTGTGAACATCAAATAATGGGAGTCTTGAAAGGTTCGATCATATCATAGCGGATTTTTGAAAACAGAATAATTACGATGAATGATTTGAAAACACGAGGTAGCGGATAGTTTTTCAAACACCTAGTCATATCATAATGGACGTTTTGGAACATTCCCTTACACATCTTCAAGCGTTGTCGTTCGGGTGGGGCGTGTAGTGTAAGACAGACCCTCTGTCCTCAGTTTCCTGGGATAGTTAACCCTGTCCGCACCATCACTTTTGGTAGGTAAGGATATCAAATCTCAACACAGCTAACTAACTTAGATATTTCTTGACCCATCAGCCACATATTGTCGTTTTTTTTTTTTTTTTTTTTTTTTTGTTTTTTTCTTCGAGAGGGGGGGGGAGTTAATATAATATCAAAAGACGTCAGGCAGAGACAAGATATTAATACATCTTGTCATCTTGTTCCGATGTCCCGTTATGAAGAAAGATGTGCTGTCAGACTTTATGACTATTCTGAAGAAGAGAGAGAGAGAGAGAGAGAGAGAGAGAGAGAGAGAGAGAGAGAGAGAGAGAGAGAGAGAGTAGATGAAGCAAAGTAGGAGAAGATAAAAAGAAAGAAAATGATATTCACAGAAAGAAAACCAAAGATTAAAAAAGAAGAAAAAAAATAAAGGAAGAAAAAAAGAAGGAAAGAAAGAAAAGAAAGAAAAAAAATGAATGAAGACAGACAGATAGAGAAAAGTTGACATTATAGTTACAGACCGTCAAAGAAAAAAAGTAGACATTGAATTTTTTTCAAAGGAAGAAAATCATAAAAGAAATGAAAGGGAGATTCAATGAAAGGACAGCAAGGGACAACATTTAGAAAAATAGAAGAAAAGATCCGACCTAAAAACAAAAAAAGAAAGATTCAAACTTTTAAAAAGTAAAAGAAAAAAAAGAAAAGAAGGTTAAAAGAAATTGAAAAGAGAGAGGTTAAAAAAAAAGAGAGAGATTGAAAGAACAAATGAGAGATTCAAAAATAGATTTAAAGAAAGAGGAAAACAAGCAAAACAAAGAATAAAGAGAAAATAGATTAAAACAAAGAAATAAAAGCAAGAAAACGAAAAAAAAAAAATGAAAGAAAGAAGACTGAAAGGGCGAAAGAAAGAAAAGACACATCAAAGCTATAACATCAGAAACATCACCCAGGATTTTTTGACGATTTTGGCAGCAATTCTTCTGGCAATTAACTGCTCGAGCATCGTTCTCTCCCCCTCGATTCCTTACACAGGTCTGACCATCATTTATAGCTACGAATGTCAAGTCAGGATTGACATAAACGAACGGTTCTGTACAAAAGACATAACCCAATGGTTCCCATAGCTGTCACTGAAGGATTTCAGATGTACATTTTTACGTCGTTGTTTCCATACTTTCTCTCCTCCTGCCCTGCTTTCGAAGGGATTCTTTTTTAAATACAGTAGAGAATATGTAGCGTTTTGAGCCTAATCTGTAACTCTGGACCTGGACCTTGCTTTGCGTCCCATTTCAAGCCTTAGAGTTCACGCCAGCTGTTAAGAATGAAATAGTCTCATTCCTTTATGTTAATCTCTCTCCTTGGAATCACCGATTTCTCACGTTAGGCGTGTGAAAGAATAGAACAAATATAAACTTTTAGTTATAAAAAAAAAAACATTATCAGGATAATCTTATTGTGTCTGTGTATAAATAGTCAAGTCCTTTAGCAAGGTCTTGGCACAGTAATATTTTGGTGACAAAATAGTGTCACTATATGCTATTTCTGTCCTATAAAATCAAAAGTGTGACACAAAAATAGAAAACACTGACGTCAAGATAAAGCATAAGCATGAACACAGATTTTAGGTTCAGTTGTGACGGCCTGTAAACAAAGATGGCGTCTACTTTCACTTTCCCTATCACACCTTGGCAGAACATCTTCGTTCTAAGACAGGTCCGAGTCCATGGTTACAGTTTAGGCCCAAACGCTGTATACTCTCTGTTACATTCCAAGCTGTACCTGGCTTTTCTCAGATCAGTTTAGTACTACAACATATTCATCTCACAGTCCAGCCCTTGACTCACACCATACTTGAGTCCGAGGCAGATCTCATGTCTC
>JADBJO010000570.1:497500-500000 GCA_016801955.1 Conus betulinus | reverse complement strand
AACAATAAAACTACTCGGGAAACTGGACACGGTTGAATGGGCAATAAGAGGCCAGTGTATATTTATTGTTCACGACCTCACGACTTGGTCACCAGATTAAAAGAAAAAATGAAATAACTTAACGAAAAGGACTGGAGAACTGACCACATTGTCAACGAAAACAGGAGGTGACAGTAAAGAGAGATTACAAACATACAGACCGACAGAAAGACAGACAAACAAACAAACAAACAAGCACAGTCAGAATGAGTAGCAGAGAGGAGGTAATTATTAAAACTGTAGGGGTTTTTTTTTTTTTCTTTTTTTTCTTTTTTTTTTTTTCAGAAGGCGGGATGACACAACATACGCTGAAACGGCCCCCGGCATCCCCACAAAACTGATCATGATCATAAGGCGTGTGTGTGTGTGTGTGTGTGTGTGTGTGTGTGTGTGTGAGTACAACTTTGAGTTAATCTGACAACAAATTGGTTTCAGTCAGTCAGTCAGTGTATGTGAGTGTGCGTGCGTGTGTGTGTGTGTGTGTGTGTGTGTGTGTGTGTGTGTGTGTGTGTGTGTGAAAACAAAAACAAAAAAGAACCAAATCTCTGGTGAGCTGACGCCGGTGACGACTTGACGCTGACTGCTCCCTCTGGACTGCCGGTGCCAGGGCTGCGCAACAGCTGGGGTGTGGCTGTGGACGAGGATACGGAATGAGCGGCTTGGGAAGAATGCCAATTCAAGATAAGACAGTGACTTGTTTTTGTTTTAATGCCCAAAACAAAACAAAACAAAGCAAAAAAAAAAAAAAAAACCCTTCATTATTCAAAACTACGGTCATCTTCATGCGCAGGGCAAGGTGTGTCCTACAGCGCGCAGGGTTTGAGTCCCGCCCTCGTCGGTTTGTTTCATGCTCGCACGCAGCAGCTGTTGCCGTGTTGTGCGGGGCTGAATTGAAATGATTACCGCAAGGCCCAGTGAGTCAGCTAATCACAATCATCGACACGTGCAGCACGTGCGGGCCAAAAGTCACGTGTCTCCTCCGCTTGGGTGGAGTCAAGGTGTACACACCGCCCCTTTGTCTCCCAGCGCAAGCTGGCTCCTCAGATTGTTGGGAAAGAAGACAACGAAAAGCGGCTGGTTGCTACTGATGTTGATGATGATGATGATGATGATGATGTTGATAGGGTAGTGGAAGAAGAGGCGGAGGATGACGTCAACAATCGCAGGAAAAGGAGGAATGGACTACGTCGGTGTTACTTGCTGTAGAAACTACCTGTCAGGCAGTCACACATTTCGCACATAGAGGCTGTATCAGTTGCTTGTTATATGCAATAATGGAAACTACACTAAACTGCACTACACTAAACGACTCTACACTACACTACACTATCGTGCAGTAAAGTTCGATCAGCTCAGTACAATACAATACGAGATGATACCATGTAATGCAGTGCAATCTATGCAATGCAATGTGATACAAAACAATACAAGACAATGCAACGTAACACAAAATATTGCCGGTCAAACAGTACAATTCAGCACGACACATCCAAAAGGCGTTCAACTTTCAAGTCAGGAGCTGGCTTACAACAACAACAACAACAACAACAACAACAAAGAAAAAGTCTCAAACAAAGCCCCCAAAAGTCCAGTATCATGCACAGGTGAAAACAAAGAAAGAAAAAAAAAAAAAAAAAAAAAAAAAAAGAGCCACTCGAATCATCTACAGATTACTGGACATGATTATCTACGAAGAAATATGTGATACGAACATCGACATTAAGTTCACGGAATGCCACTCATTCAATCTGTATCACTTATTGCTTCCCCTGGCGGGAAAATGGTTTTATTTTTACCTCGACATTAGTTTATTTTTACATTGCTTAAGTTAAGTTTATTTTCTTTTTACTCGAATTAAGTTTATTTTTACATCGTTGACATCGACATTAAGTTTATTTTTACATCGACCTTAAGAGTTGTTATGAGTTGCATCCTGTAGTCTGATTTACCTCTGTTCAGGAGCAGTTATGTCCCTTGATATCTTAATGGAGCGTCCTGCGCGTGCCTGTACCCATCGTCAACACAGCGCAGGCCTCCAAGGGTGGTACAGGACTGCTCTAAAGGCAGGTGAAGACAGTGCTTCTCTGGGTCCTCCCCAGCACCTTCGGGTGTTTCTTTTTCTTCTTTGCCTTAACTAGGCTGACCCTGGAGAAAGGTTCAGTGACGGTGAGGAAAGACCCCACTGACCACAGGGAAAGTCCTGTTGACAGTGGGAAAGACTACAACTTTGGATTCTCTCTTGAGGGCACATAAGACCGTATGGCGAAAGCTTGGCTGTGTCTGGAGTGGCACTGTCTTCATCTGTCCGTGGGCAGGGGTGGTTGGGTCTGTGGGGTGTGCTCGACAGCTGGAGGGTGGTTTTTTTCACCGGTGGGTTCTGCAGTCATGAAATACGGGCTGGTACACCCATGGGGATGCTACTTAAAGGCTGTTATGAGTTGCATCCTGTAGTCTGATTTAC
>JADBJO010000570.1:487500-492500 GCA_016801955.1 Conus betulinus | reverse complement strand
TATGGCTATTCCAAAGAAATAATTATGACTATTGAAAACAGATCATTATGACTATTGGAAACAAATAATTATGACTGAAGAAAACACATGATTATGACTGAAGAAAACAAAAATAATGATGACTATTGGAAAACAAGTCACTACGACTGAAGGAGGCTGGTAAGCATGACACATGACAACAAATTACTGCGACTGTGTTCCAACAGATGATCATGACTCGTGAAAGCAGATAATCATGAATCATGAAAATGGGTGAGTATGACTCGCGAAAACGGGTAACTGTGATTTCTCAAAGGGGATAATTACGACTTACTGTTTTCGGATGCTGTCACTCTTTACTTCGTCAAAAACTACCAATACGACTGTTTTCTTTGGTTTTTTTTTTTAATTTTTTGTTTTTTGTTTTGTTTTTTTTTTTTAAACTTTTCACCAAGCACTCAACCATACAATGGCCTGTTTATTGATCAATGGTTTTTGCACCGTCAATGAAAAAAAAATGCCGATAAACACACACACACACACACACACACACACACACACACACACACACACACACCATGATAATCTCTCTCTCTCTCTCTCTCTCTCTCTCTCTCTCTCTCTCTCTCTCTCTCTCTCTTACTCTCAGATTACAAATTTTCTAATGAAGACAAACCTTAAAGCAGTGAAGACAGAGACCATTAGAGAGCTGTACAGTTTGTGGAAACAGTTCAACAACAAAAGAAGGAAACTAACTAACTAACTAACTAACTAACTAACTAACTAACTTACTTACTTACTAACTAACTAACTAACTAACTAACTAACTAACTAACTAACAAAAATGGCGACACGAACGACCCATTAGCCTGATCTTTTTTATAGTCAAAACATGATTGATGCCCTAACCAGAAATGGAAGCTACAAACAGTATGTATATTATCGAACAGGATATTGTGATTCCTCGTGAAAAGTGTGACGGTTCTACCAAGTTAAAAAAAAAAAAAAAAAAAAAAAAATCAAAACGAGAGTTTTCCACTCCGCCGGATCTTCCTGGCATGACTCACAGCCGATCCAGTTGAACCATTGCCCCACTCCCCCCTTCCCCCCCCCCCCGTTACACCACCCCCGCCGCCAAATCACTGTCTACAATTAGTCCACTTCTATCTCCCTCTTTCTGTGCATTCCGACATTCGTGGAAACTCAGCGGTTTCGTTTCTAATTTTAACTCGGGCTTTCTGCCAGAGACTCATTCAGAACAGCTCATCGTTTCTGCTGCTGCGGCTTGGTCGGTTTGGGGCATTTTGTCCGAAAATCTCCCCCTACGCGAGAATCCCTTTTTTTTTTTCGCTGGGCTAACACAGCCACAAAGAATTCACTGTCTCTTGAGAATACCTTTCTGCCGAGGATCATGCTGCAACGGTCAATTCCTCTGTCAAAGTGTTCTGTTTGAACTCATGGATGGATGGGTGGATGGATGAATGGATGGATGGATAGTCGCATTGCTTAACTCCTTATAAGGACAATAAGATGAAACACAAGATTATGGTTCACTTGTTTGAGGTATCGGTTCGTCTTGTTTTGGAATTCAGAAACCCCAATTTGGAATCCACATCTTCGGAAAATAAGCTTACATGACGTGCATTGAGGAGTGTTCAACTGAGATTCATACAGAAAACTGCTGGCTTGACTATGGATATGACGTGTATTTTCTTTTCTTTCTTTTTCTTTCTTTCTGCATACGCAGGCTGATCCTCCTGTGGACACTGCCTGTATAGACAGGCAGGCAGTGGAGTTTTGTGTGTATGACCGTTTTTTTTTTTTTTTTTTTTTTTTTTTTTTTTTTTTATCCCCGCCATTAAGGCATAGATACTCCATCTTCGGGGAAGGTATATTTGCTTAATGATGTATATTTTTAAAGTAGGTTTTTAATCCAGATGAAAGAACCATTCAATCACATGTAATATAACCGTAACCCAGCGCGTTACAGTCTTTCATAGCGACGCCTATCTGAAGCAACCTGCATCAAACACAACACAGAGACCAGCGACCTGGTGACCTACTTAGCGGAAAAACGGCCATTGAAATCAGTTTCAAAGTTAGGTGACTGCAGGCGGAAATCGACGCAAACTTAAAAGAAAAATGACGATTCCGCCGAACGAGAGAGAAAAAACTTTTGCAAAACACGACGCGCTTCGACCTCTTTCATCCTCTTCAGGCAAGGCAAACAATATCCAAGACAATAAAAACGAATAACGAACAATTCCGTATCTCCATATGGATCCCTTCTGTACCCAGTTTGAGGAGATAAGTGATTGTTCATTCTTCATTTATATTGTCTGGAATATTGTTTGTCTGTCTGAAGAAGACCAAAGAGGTCGAAACGCGTCATGTTTTGTCATGTCATTTGTTTGTCTCTTTCGTTCAGCAGACTGACATGGTTTTTTAAGTTGATTGAAATTTAAGTCGCCGCTACAGTAACGAACAATGTTCTGTCCTGCATTGATTTCATAGCCTTATATATACCTTTGTGTGTACCAATCATGAACAGATGTTATTAAATACTATAATCTTCAAATCACAGTACCGAAGCCCCCAGTTTGATCTAAATTCAATCGTGATGTGTAGTTGCATCATTCAACATTTTCTTTTTTTACGCTTTAGTTAAAAAAAAAAAAAAAATTTTTACGCTGTTATACTATCGTCACAACAGTCGACTTCTTAGACATCTATTTCTATGTGCCGTCAAACAAATGGAAGTGAATTCATGATTTTAAAGCTGTCTCCATCCTCCGACAGCCGCTGGCCAACGTGTTCGGCGGTGGGCAACTCGACCGTTTTTGTCTCAACAGTCAAGGTGTGTTTTCTAACTCTCCTATTTTGATTAATCATTTTACTCGCCAAATCAGGGAATTCATCATGTCGCCCGTCGACAGATTGGTTTAGAGTCCAGCTCTTCACTTACAGGAGCGACGACTCAAATTTCATTTATCATGTGGCTTCAGATTGTCTGTGCTGTGTTGCTTACCAGACTGCTGCCTCTTTGGTTGTCACTATAATTATGCTTGTGACGTATTAACGGTCAGACTTATATGATCAGCAAGTATCCTTTCGAATTATTCCAGCTAGTTTGTCCTGCGTTTTTGTAGGGATTTCTCTCTCTCTCTCTCTCTCTCTCTCTCTCTCTCTCTCCTCTCTCTCTCTCTCTCTCTCTCTCTCTCTCTCTCTCTCTCTCTCTCTCTCTCTGTATGTGTGTGTACCATCTTGCCCAAGTGAGTGAGTGCTACTTGTGTGTATAAGTCTGAGAGTGTGCGTCCATATATGTGTGTTTGCTTGCTTCTCTCTCTCTCTCTCTCTCTCTCTCTCTCTCTCTCTCTCTCTCTCTCTCTCTGCTCAAGAGTGTTAGCACTATTATTTGTGTGTATAAGTCACAGTGTGTGCGTCCATGTGTGTGTGTGTGTGTGTGTGTTGTGGTGTGTGTGTGTGTGTGTGTGTGCGTGTGTGTGTGTGTGTGTGTGTGTGTGTGTGTGTGTGTGTGTGTGTGTGTGTGTGTGTGTGTGACTGTGCACATGTGTGTGATTCAACTCTCTCTCTCTCTCTCTCCTCTCTCTCTCTCCTCTCTCTCTCTCTCTCTCTCTGTGTGTGTGTGTGTGTGTGTGTGTGTGTGTGTGTGTGTGTGTGTGTGCGTGCGTGCGTGCGCGCGCGCGCGCGTGTGTGTGTGTGTGTGTGTGTGTGTGTGTGTGTGTGTGTGTGTGTGTGTGTGTGTTGTATGAGTGCATTGTGTGTGTATGATTATGTGTGCGCGCGTGCGTGCACGGACATGCGCGTGTGTACGTCTATCTGTCAGTATGCACGCTCACGCATTTTCAGGGTATGTTTGCCTGTGGAGGATACAGGAGTGAGGATGGAGAGAGGAATCCTGGAGTCAAAGACGGACAGATCTTGTGAGGTGGGTGGTGTGTGTGAGGGGGGGGGGGGGGGGGGGGGGGGTAAGGAAATGAAACCTGCCGGAGATACAGAACAGCAATACGAAGATCATTTGAAGTACAGTTACAGTACATTTGTGTCCAGGCAATGAAAACATCCGTCATGTAGAATACAATCAATTAGTATGTTGACAGGACAGATTCGGGATTTTAAAAAATGGAACAGAATCAAACTTTGGTGAAAGTAGTAGTAGTAGTAGTAGTAGTAGCAATAGTAGTAGTAGTAGTAGTAGTGGTGGTGGTGTTTTCTTGTAGCAGTAGTAGTAGTAGTAGTAGTAGTAGAGAGAGAGAGAGAGAGAGAGAAAGTAGCATTTGTAGACGGTAATTACAACACAAACTTCCCCCTCTACCGAAGGCCTGGGGAAACCTCTGCGGGAAACCATAACGCAGCTTTTATCCAATCGCCACCAAGGTTCTCCAAGCGTGCGTGCGAGCAGACGACCTCGCGTGGCAGCTAAATTTAGAACACGATGATCTCATCGGCAGCACACACGTCCGTTCGTGGCAAGCAGGTCAGAGGAAAAGAGAGTTCATTCACTTCAGTCGTGTGCAAGTCGACGGTTGTGTGAGTAAGAGAGAGAGAGAGAGCGAGTACGCGAAAAAAACGATGACCGTCAGGAAATGTTGAGTGATGAAATGACCACAGTCCATTGCTAGGATCTGCAGGTGAGTATTGTTCACATTTTGTTTGTGTTGTTGATTGGCTTAGTCTCGAAGAATGAGGTTGCTGTTACGTAGTCCAGGGAGGCCTTTTTCGGTTGGAGAGCCAATGCGATCATTAGTGAACGTCGTGTAACAGGATTGGTTGCTGAGTCAGTGTCCATGTGACAGTTGATCACTAGTGGATTTTTGTTGAGGAAAAAAGAGATTCGCGGAAAAGTTGAGTTGAAATCTTTCGAAGAAAGATTAAATTGTGGTTGTGTTGAAATTCTTGGAAGCTTTAGTTGTGGAGGGGATTTTTTGTTCAGCTGTGCAGGGTCTATTGTTGGATATTTTATTTTTATTTTCTGGGAATTGTGTAGAGGAGGGTATTCA
>JADBJO010000570.1:480000-482500 GCA_016801955.1 Conus betulinus | reverse complement strand
GCGCGGCACATTGCAAAAAATGAAAAGGTGGTCAGTCTGCCTGCCTGCTCATCCCTCGCCTCTGATTAGTCCATGGGGGGGGGGGGGGGGGGGGGGGGGGGGGGGGACAGGTTGTCGGCCGGGGTTTGGACCAATGAGGACCTGACTTCATCCGGAGCACGCGGGTAATTTTGAGGACGAGTGTGAGTCATGGTTCCCAACCTCTGCGCCACCTCAGAGGCAGTGCAACCACGCCGCTCATTCCGACACCCCGTCCACAGCCACAGCCCGGTGAGTGAGCTCTCCCTCCGGAGGGCGCCACCACGTCCGTCCAACGACAGCCCCCATGACTCGCCGATACCGGTGACCCGGACGGAACCAAACCAAGGCCACAGACGTGGAGAGGACATCGAAAATTGAGGTCACCATGAGAGCAGGGCATGAAGGGCCACAGAATTTGAGACTTTTTTTTTAATGCTGATCGATGAGAATGAGGATGATTAGATGATGCTACGGATTTCCATTTCGGTCTGAGACTACATGACAGGGCTGTACTCTACGCTTCCTTTCATAATATATCCCGGCGTCAACCAGGCCCGAGAGATACAGACACCTGCAGTGTTGGTCAGGAAATTTGAGCAACACTCTCAGAAAACGCATCCATTAAGTGGATGAAACTCGACTGTGTGGTCCCAGTCTTCCCAACTGAGTCCGCAGCAAACTCAACTCTGGGTAGGAGCCGGTCGGGGCAGAAAAACCCACATGACTTTTTTTAATCGTTCGTCCCAACAAAGTATGAGGGATTGGATGTAGGATGAAGAGGTGTGTGTGTGTGTGTGTGTGTGTGTGTGTGTGTGTGTGTGTGGTGTGTAAGCACGCATGGTTGTGTGAGCGTGCAAGTTATGCCCATTTCTACTGTAAACTGCCCGATTTCAAGACGTCCAGTACTGACAATTGTTCAGGTTTTATTTTCTTTCTTTCTTTCTTTTTTTTTTGTTTTTAAAGTTTCTTTCCATTCCTTCATTTAAACATGCATGTGCTGTGTTCCATCTTTCTTCTCTTCACGACCTTAGTACGTCTCCTTCGATCGTTTCCTCCTAATCCTTTCAAACAATAAATTTATATGCGTGTTACATGTACCTGTGCCTGTGTTTCTGTTTGAATATCTGTAAACACTGCGTTATCTCATTTGTGTATGGTGGTGTACATGTACATATCATGATAACATATTTGTGTCGATATACATTCACGTATCGCAGTCCATGTATATCTGTCTGTCTATGCACGTCAGTCTGCGATAAGAATGGATTAAGTGCATGCATCACATGCGACAACAAATCAACATGTACAGCGTCTCCCGGCATCTCTTGTTTTTAAACACCAACACCGGCTGCGCGTGTCATGTGAAAGTATGCCGTGTACGTGCACGTCGAAATAATCACATTGATTCCGCTTATCAAACTTGATTCTCAGATACTGAAGAGACCGCCCAGTCCCCACCCGCCCGCCGCCTCGCCTCCCCTCCCAACCCCCCCCCCCCCTCCAGCCCCCGCACCCCCCCCCCCCCACCCCCACCCCGCCCCGTTCCCAGCCGCTCCGCCTTGGCTGCATGTCTTGCACTAGTTAGTTGGCAGCTGCTGTAACAGAGAGGTGCCAGGAAAGTGTCGTTGCTGCCGCCGCCGGCAATGACAGGGGAAAGGTGTCCTCATCGATCGATCGCGGCCAACGTGTTGCGCATGCTCACTGCAACAGGATGACTCAGCGCCCGTAATAGTGGCGTAATAGCGAGCCGTCGCCCTGTGCTTGAGGTGCCCAGCTTGCAAGTACAAGCCAGCCTGCAGTGTGACTGGGGGGGGGGGGGGGGGGGGGGGGGCTAGGGCTATACGTGGCGTTTTGATATAAGGATCAGGGTGATGTGTGGTGTGTGTGTGTGTATGTGTGTGTGTGTGTGTGTGTGTGTTGAATGTGTGGGTGTGTTTGAGTGTGTGTGTGTGTGTGTGTGTGTGTGTGTACGTGCGCGCGCGCACGTGCGTGTGCGTGCGTGCGCGTGCATGTGTATGTGTTATCTTCTTATCCTGTTTGTGTGTGTTTGAGTGTGCGTGTGTGTGTGTGTGTGTGTGTGTGTGTGTGTGTGTGTGTGTGTGTGTGTGTGTTGTCTTCGTGTACTTCATGATCATCCTCAGCGTCGTTTTGTATGTCTTTTCTTCTACTTCTTCTTGTCCTCCTCCTCCTCCTCCTCCTCCCTCTTCCTCCTCCTCCTCCCATCTTCATCTTTTCTTCTCCTTCATCGTCATCCCCCTCCTCCCACTACCTTCATCTTTTCTTCTTCTTCTTCTTCTTCGTCTTCTCTTCTCCTTCTCCTCCTCCTCCTCCTCCTCCTCTTTCACCCCTCCTACTGCTTCTGATCTTCCACCCCCTTCCTTCCTTGTACATCTCCTCTTCCTTCAAGTTTTTAACAGAGCGACAGATCTAGCCCTAGTCTGGATGTTAGTCAAGGTATGGGAAATCATAATCCTTTCGA
>JADBJO010000570.1:467500-475000 GCA_016801955.1 Conus betulinus | reverse complement strand
ACACACACACACACACACACACACACACACAGAGCGTGTGTGTATGTATGTTCTCTCTCTCTCTCTCTCTCTCTCTCTCTCTCTCACACACACACACACACACACACACACACACACACACACACACACACACGCATGCACGCACGCACACACACACACACAAACACACACACTTGATTGAGTGCTTTCAAGGCAGGATAAGTAAAGACTCTTGTTGTGTGGATCTTGAGAGCAGACGGGTCTTTCTGAGAGAGAGAGAGAGAGAGAGAGAGAGAGAGAGAGAGAGAGAGAGCTTCTTCGCCACATACTTAACCAATCAATCGCCGGAACGTTGACGTGTCAAGGTGTCGGACCAGGAACTCTCTCTCTCTCTCTCTCTCTCTCTCTCTCTCTCTCTCTCTCTCTCTCTCTCTCTCTCTCTCTCTCTCTCTCTCTCTCTGGGCGCGTGCAGTGCTGTGCCGTGCCGTGAAGTAGGTCAGCGACCCAGTTCGGAGGGGACCTGTGGCGATGACTCAGCCACCTAATCATAGCTCACGCACGCAGAGAGCCTCCTCCTAGCACGCGCAGCCAGCCAAACAACAAAATCATCGTGCGAGAAGAAGACTACTACTACCAAGGCCTACCACAACACTCTCTCCCTTGGGGGTGTCAAGTGGTTGCCGGGGTGGTTGAGCTGTGCCTTGGTGTTCGGCCTTGTTTACTTTCTTGCCATGTGGTCTTCAACTCAACAGGTCGTTTGTCGTTGTGTATGGAGCTCATGTGAGTGTGGGTTGACTCGGGACTGACGCGCGGGAGGGAGGGTGGCGGTGGGTGCGTAAGGGGGGGGGGGGGGGGGGGGGGCGGGAGGGTAGTTAGTAGGGGTGGTGGTGTGGTGGTGGTCTATAGGGAGAGGGGTGGAAGAAAAGGTTTGGGGGATGGATGGGGGAGGGGGGGGGTGTTGGCTGAGGTAAAAGGTCTGGTCTGGGTGGTGTTTGTTTTTTCGTGCGGCTTTTTTTTTTTTTTTTTTTTTTTTCCGGTGATGGTTTGCTTGTTCTCACTCTCCCCCCCTCCCCCCTCCCTCTGAGTCCTTGAGTCTGTGTGTCTGTATGTACATATATGCTGATCTCTCTCTCTCTCTCTCTCTCTCTCTCTCTCTCTCTCTCTCTCTCTCTCTCTCTCTCTCTGACAGCCCTGATATGGCCCTTTGCGGTCGGTTGGGCTATAAGCAACCGTACCTTACCTCTCTCTGTCTCTGTATGTATATATGCAGCTCTCTCTCTCTCTCTCTCTCTCTCTCTCTCTCTCTCTCTCTCTCTCTCTCTCTCTCTGTGCGTGCGCGTGTGCCTGCGTGCGCGCGTGCGTGCGTGCGTGCGTGTGTGTGTGTGTGTGTGTGTGTGTGTGTGTGTGTGTGTGTGTGAGAGAGAGAGAGAGAGAGAGAGAGAGAGAGAGAGGTTGCTATTCCATGCAACAGTCAGTCGCTCATCTCTCCTTCACCGTTCCATCCTCACCCTTAGTATTAACAATGATTCACGTGGTCAGGAATGCCCTTTGACCACTCCTCCCTCCCTCCCCATCCCCACACTTCCTTCGCCCTTCTGTTGTTGGATGAGAAGGGGAAGGGGAGGGGGGAAGGGGAGTAAAGACAAAGAAAAAAGAAGTCTTGTATTTTGCCCCAGTCCCCCCAGTTGTTCGAGTGCACCCCACACACATACACCCATTTCGGCAGAGAGTGAGTGATTACATAAATGGTGTGGAATGTCTACGTGTGGTGGTAGAGAGAGAGACACAACGGAAGGTTGGGAGGAGGAAGTAAGAGGAGAGTAAGGAGAGAGAGAGAGAGAGAGAGAGAGAGAGAGAGAGAGAGAGAGAGAGAGAGAGAGAGAGGGGGGGTATACTAGGTACAACTCTGGTTTTATTGCGTGGGTTGGTGAAATCAGCGCTTTTTTTTTTTTTTTTTTTTTTTTTTTTTTTTTTTTTTTTTTTTTTTTTATACAATGGCTCAGCCTCGTGTTCAAGGGCAAGTTGAGACTCGACCGAGGTCAGATCAATCAGAACGTTGTCTCGATCCACAAACCTTCAACCACGCTTTTGAGAGAGAGAGAGAGAGAGAGAGAGAGACAGAGAGACAGAGACAGAGCATGCGTGCGTGCGTGTATGTGTGTGTGTGTGTGTGTGTGTTTGTGTGTGTGTGTATGTGAGTGAAGTAAGCGCCGCCAGGAATTCTGTCGCAAAAGAAGCGTTAACTGCAATGGTGGAACGTTAGCACTTGGCTTTAACGCGGTAAGTCGCGTGCGTGCACGGCACAGAAGGCCCGCGATCGGTTAGTAGGGTAAACATAAGACAGACAGACAGACAATGTAATGCCGCCTCGTGCGTCATCAGGGGGCTTTACTTCCACTTCCGTCAGCGGGTTTAGGGGGAAAAAGAACGTGAGGCCCGCCCGCCACCAAGCTTAGCTGGACCTCTTTGTAAGAGAAGTCTCACGGCGCAAAAAATGTCATTCATTCATGAACGCTAAAGAGAGAGAGAGAGAGAGAGAGAGAGAGAGAGAGAGAGAGAGAGAGAGAGAGAGAGCTCGTTTTTTTTATGAGAGGGAGGGGTGGGGTAGGGGTGAATGTGGGTTGGGAGTTAGTGGTGGAGAGGGGGTATAGGGGTGGGGGATGAAGGATGGAGGGTGGGAGTTAGTGGTGGGAAGGAGGAGGGGGGTGCACTGAACGCCCTGCACATTTACTGGGCTGACATACATTGCTTTCCTGTGACTTATGGAAACATCGCTGGCATTTTTTTTCCCTCCTCCATCCCCCTCACCCCCCCCCCCTCCCCCAACCCCCCAGGAATAATAAGAATAAGAGTGATAGCTTCGTGATGGGGATGCTGCAGAAGGCGGCCTCTGAGACTAAGGGAGTCGGGCAGATGAATGTGATGAGTTGTTGCAATTACTATACAGAGAGGCGGCGTATTCATGGAACAATGCACACGACTGTTGTTGTGTGTGTCTGTGTGTGTGTGTGGGCGTCCCGTCTTGTCTCCCTGAAGCATTGCTTCAGTGACTAACCATGTGACGACGACACAGAGCTAGATACTCGTGTGTAGGCCCGCATGCAACGTGCGAGGTAGTAGTAGTCCCCCTACCCCCAACTAAAGCTCACAAAGTTTGACATATGTGGTGTTGTGTGGGTGCGTCTCGCTTTCTTTGCTGGTTTCTTCTTCCTGCCCGTGAACAGCGAAAGGTATTTCGGGAATATTATAATGATAGTAATGATAATAATGATTATAGTAATGATGATGATGCTGATGCTGATGATGATTGTTGTTGTTGCTGTGTTGTTGTCATAATCATTGTGGTCGTGCTGGCGAGGTTGTTATATTTGCTTTTCTGAATTATTCTTTTAACCCATATTTTTTTTTCACTTCCCTTTCTTTTGTTTTATTGCAAAAAACAAAAAAAAAAAAAAAAAAAAAAATATCGTATGCCTATCTTGTAAGCTTACTTATCACTTGTTTAATGCAGCTGATAATTTGTGTTCTCCATTGGTGATTGACAAAAAAAGACAATTGGAGTTGCAGACATGTTTATTGCTGTGACGGCGAAGGTTAATGCTTAATTTTAAAGCAGCGAATAATTCTCAGAACTGTTGTTTGATTTTAATTACCTGGATACATTCTTATGATTTGAGGGGACATGGCTTTATGATTTGAGGGGACATGGTTTCATCAAACTGCGTAACCAGACCCATGAGAGACAAAACACGACGCGTTTCGACCTCTTAGGTCTCCTTCAGGCAAGAGAAGTTATTGCGTTAACATGGTGTGATGTGTGTGTGTGTGTGTGTGTGTGTGTGTGTGTGTGTGTGTGTGTGTGTGTGTGTGTGTGCAAGGGGATGGGGGTGGGGTGAAGCATTTAGGTCTTCTTCAGGCACGATAAACTGTTTTGTTAACATGATGTGATGTGATGTGTGTGTGCGTGTGTGCAGGGGGGATGAAGCAGTTCGAGGCGGAGCACCCCGGGTTGTGTTGGAGCTGTCGCAAGGTGCCGGGGGACATGCCGGCCCGCCTGCTGTCCTCCCCACCAACGACCTGGTGGAGCCCGAGATTGAGACCGCCACCGCCTCCCCCGTCCTCCCCTTCCTCTATCTCGGTACGTTACCCTCCCCCCCCCCCCCCCCCCCCCCCCCCCTTCCTCTACCCCGGTACGTTACCTCCCCCCCCCCCCCCCCGTCCTCCCCCTTCCTCTACCTCGGTACGTTACCTCCCCCCCCCCCCCCCCGTCCTCCCCTTCCTCTACCTCGGTACGTTACCTCCCCCCCCCCCCCCCCCCCCCCCCCTCCCTTCCTCTACCTCGGTACGTTACCTCCCCCCCCCCCCCCCCTCCTACCTCGGTACCGTTACCCCCCCCCCCCCCCCCCCTGTTCTCCCCTCCCTCTACCTCGTTACGTTACCCCTCCCCCCCCCCCTGTTCTCCCCTTCCTCTACCTCGTTACGTTACCTCCCCCTGTCCTCCCCTTCCTCTACCTCGGTACGTTACCTCCCCCTTCCTTCCCTTCCTCTACCTCGGTACGTTACCTCCCCCTCCTTCCTTCTCTACCTCGGTACGTTACCTCCCCCTGTCCTCCCCTTCCTCTACCTCGGTACGTTAACCCCCCCCCCCCTTCCTTCCCTTCCTCTACCTCGGTACGTTAAACCCCCCCCCCCCCTTCCTTCCCTTCCTCTACCTCGGTACGTTACCTCCACACACACCCCTGTCCTCCCCTTACTCTACCTCGGTAGGTTACCTCCCCCTGTCCTCCCCTTCCTTTACCTCAGTACGTTACCCCCCCCCCCCCCCCCCTGTCCCTCCCCTTCCTCTACCTCAGTACTTACCTCCCCTGTCTTCCCCTTCCTCTACTTCGGTACGTTACCTCGTCCTCCTTCCCCTTATCTCTCCCCCCCATCCCCCGCTCCCCAAACAAAAAAAAAAATGTCCCTCAGCCCCTCGGACTTTGTGACTTTGTCGTGAGAGAGAGAGAGAGAGAGAGAGAGAGAGAGAGAGAGAGAGAGAGAGAGAGAGAGAGAGAGAGAGAGAGAGAGAGAGAGAGAGAGAGAGAGAGAGTATAGAGAGTATGTATATGTATGTGGGAGAGAGAGAGAGAGTGCGTGTGTGTATGTGGGGAGAGAGAGAGAGAGACAGACAGACACACACACACACACACACACACACACACACACACACACACACACACACACACAGACAATGTTATTTTTTTCACATTTTAGTCTGTGTTGTCTCGACCATGACTCTTAATTTAGCTAGAGTAGCTAAGTGAGCTGGGAGAATCGGTCGTGGTGCAGACAGACATCATAACCCTCCCTCCTCCCCCACCCCAAGCTAAATTGTCCACGTCCGCACCGTTCGGTGTCGCAGGTAACGAGCGTGACGCGGCCGAGCTGGAGAGGTTACGCCGTCACAACATCACGTACGTGCTCAACGTCACGGCGCACGTGCCGCAGCATTGGCAGGCGCGCACGGCATTCACTACAAACGCATTTCCGGCCTCCGACAGCGCCCAGCAGAACCTCAAGCAGTACTTTGAGGAGGCCATCGAGTTTATTGGTGAGGACATCGCGTGTGTGTGTGTGTGTGTGTGTGTGTGTGTGTGTGTGTGTGTTGTGTGTGAGAGAGAGAGAGAGAGAGAGAGAGTGTGTGTGTGTGTGTGTGTGTGTGTTGTAAGTGTGTGTGTAAGAGAGAGAGAGAGAGTGTGTGTGTGTGTGTGTGTTTTTGTGCGTGCGTGCATGCGTGCGTGCGTTTGTGTGTGCGTCTGTCTGTCTGTCTGCCTGTGTCTGTCACTTTCTCACACTGTCCTTATTTCTTTGTATGCGTCTCTTGGTTTTGTCACATACAATTTTCTTATCAATAGACGGACAGACAGACAGACACAGAGACAAACAAGCACACACTGTAGTCTCTTTGTCTTTCTCTCTCTTTCCTTGTGTCTTCCCCGTTCTTGTTTTGCCCGTCCCTGCGTATATTTATTGGCCACTCTCGCCCCAGATGATGAGTAGACATGGCATTTATTTTTTTTTTTCGAAGGTGGAATGGTGACATACTTCTTTCTTTGTTTTCTCATCCCGTCGCCTCATTATTCGCTTAGTCTCCGCCTTGACTCTGAACACAACAACACAAACAACACCATCAACAACAACAACAACAAAATAAAGATAAACACCACAGACTGAAACAGGTCTCCGAAAGAAAGCGACGTATGTTATGTAAATAACAAACTCATATTGAAACAATGGGGTCGGGAGAGTGGGGCGGGGGGGGGGGGCAGGGGGGGGGAGGGGGGGGGGGGGAGGAGAGGGGGGGGGGGGAGGAAGTGGGGGATAAGGGAGGGGAGGGGGGAGGGGAGGTAAGAGCGATGCGTGCGTGACTTCAGCACGTGTGTAGTGTACCAGACAAATGAGGAGAATCGGGAGCAGAGCTATTAACCGCATATTAGGCGTCACTGACGCGCCCCGTAAAGTTCGGTGACTTAGGTCTGGCGCACGGGTGCATGCCTACAAGTGTAGGTCGTACCTCCAGTTCTTGAGGTATTTGCATACGTGTCTTCACGGTGGTAACACAGTAATGCGCATGAATATGACAGCCGCCACCACACACACACACACACACACACACACACACACACACACACACACACAAAAAGAAAACGGACGTGAATCATCGCCTGAAGAGATTTTGTGGCCTGTGTTTATGGAGTTTCGTGTGTCAGGATTGGGTGCATTCATTTTGGGCTTTATTCTTTTTTTTTTTTTTTTTTTTTTTTTTTTTTACCATTTTGGGTTCGCTTTCCCTCCATTCCTCACCCACCCCCTCCCCTCCCCTCCCTTACATCCCGTCCCCACCCACCACTTCGCCGCTTGACCTTAGTAATGATGATCGTGATGGTAATGGGGGGAAAGCGGCTGATGGTGCTGTTTTCAAAAATGACGGTATATGTATACGCGCAGTGTTCCAGAGAACGCATTCTGTAAGTGTTATACAAAAATATATGCACACCAGAAAAAAAAAAAACAACAACAAAACATCCAACAGACTAAGCGTCTATAGATACATACTACGGTGAAGCAGGGTCTTTCCGGGTCAAAGAAATTAATGGAAGTCATGGAATTTACTAAAAAAAAAAAAAAAATGAAAATAAAAATAAAGGGGTAATATTCCCGGAGCGAAGAGTCCTGGAATGATCGTCCAAGTCATGATGGAAAAATAATGGAATTAATCAAATAAAGCCTCTGAGAAACCCCACATGCTTGGGCGCTGGCGCTTGTTTGTCGTTGTGCTAACCTCACGTGAACATTGAGCCCTAACCAGGCGTGGCTGAAACGGCCGTTTCGATAACGAGTAGGGATGCGCCTCTGGGGGTCAAAATGGCCATTGTGGTTGTCTTGGAATTTTCTCAAAACTGGCGCGGAGAAGTCATGGGATTTTGAATTTCCTCTGCCTGTGCGGACAGTACAGAGGAGATGAGCTTTAAGGCCAGACTT
>JADBJO010000570.1:442500-462500 GCA_016801955.1 Conus betulinus | reverse complement strand
AGTGAGTGAGTGAGTGAGTGAATGCTCTTGACTGAATCTGTTGCTCGTGCTGACGCTCAGTCACGGGACGGCCGATGATGGTGTTGTCGTTGTTGTTGTTGTTGCTGTTGCTGTTGTTGTTTGACATTGAAGAGCTTTTTCCGCTTTCATAAATTCATTAGGCATGAATGAATGGAATGTCTGGTGGAACAATTGCAGAGAGAGAGAGAGAGAGAGAGAGAGAGAGAGAGAGAGAGAGAGAGAGAGAGAGAGATTCCAGTTTCAATACCGTTTGTACTATATACTTTGGTGAATACACGTGCGTGCGTGTGCATTCACACACACACACACACACACACACACACACACACACACACACACACACACACACACACACACACTCACACACAAAATCTTGCTATCACTACCTCCTGAGCGTATTCCTCTCTCTCTCTCTGTCTCTCTCTCTGTCTCTGTCTCTGTCTCTCTCTCTCTCTCTCTCTCTCTCTCTCTCTCTCTCTCTCTCTCTCTCTCTCTCTTTGTCATTGTTTGTCTCTGTCTCTGTCTGTCTGCTTGTCAGTCTCGCTGTCTGTCTGTCTGTCTGTCTCTCTCTCTCTCTCTCTCTCTCTCTCTCTCTCTCTCTCTCTCTCTCTCTCTCTCTCTCTCTCTCTCTCTCTCATATCAACCTGTCTGTATCCATTCAGTCGAGTGTTGGATCCCTAAAATAACTGAACTGAACGCTAGTTGCTTCCGACATTCTTCGAAATTTTTCTGCTTAGATCATGAACTCCTGGCCATTATTACTTAATCTTCGTACCCCCACTCCCACCCACCCCTCTCTACCCTTCCTGTTCCCCCTCCGATCCCACCCAAATTTCTATAATATCAGTTTAAAATACATCGCACACTTTCTTTTCTTAATGTCAGTTAAAATGCATCGCACACTGTCTTTCCTTAATGTTAGTTAAAACACATCCCACATTTTCTTTTCTCCATGTTAATTAAAATGCACCGCACACTGCCTTACCGTAATGTTAGTTAAGATCCATGACGCATTTTCCTTTCTCAATGTTAATTGAAACGCATCGCACATTGTCTGTCTTTAATGTTAATTAAGATGCATCACACATTTTCCTTTCTCAATGTTGATTAGAATACATCGCACACTTGTCTTTCCTTAATGTTAGTTAAGATACGTCACACATTTTCCTTTCTCAGTGTTGACTAATTAAAACACATCGCACCCTTTCTCTCCACAACACGCCTCCTTGACTCAATAACCACGCCTGTGTCTTCATTGTCTGTCTGTCTGTCTGTCCCCCAGACGACGACGCCCGGCAGAACGGCGCCAACGTCCTGATCCACTGCCACGCGGGCGTCTCGCGGTCGGGCCCCCCATCACCATCGCCTACCTGCTGAAGCACACCAAGCTGGCCATGGGCGACGCCTACAAGTTCGTCAAGGCCAAGCGCAGCATCATCATCTCGCCCAACTTCAACTTCCTGGGCCAGCTCCTGGAGTTCGAGCAGGACCTCAACCAGGGCAACGCCCTGCGCGTGCTCAACCCCCGCCTGGTGGAGCTGGAGTCCACGTGTGACCCCACACCCCCATCCCCTCCCCCTTCCCCCACACCTCCCCCTTCTCCCCTTTTCCCTCTCCCCGCCTCCACTGACATTGGTCGGCCGATCTCTCTTTACCCATTTTAGGACGTGCTGTTGTTTTTTTTTAACCCCCCCAAGACCCGACCTCCGATCACGGCCCCACCAATGGATGTCTTCTTCGCCACCACGAGTCCACCTACCTACCAGACCCTCTGGCCATGGGAGGTCTTCTTCAGCATTGCTTACTTTGAGCGGGGGTGGGGGGGGGGGGGGGGGGAGAGAAGAAGGAGGAAAGGGATGACTTCACAACATCGGTAGAAACACTCTTCAGCGACAGCATTGTTGATTTGTTTGTTTCTGGATGATCCCGTTCACCTCCCTCCCACCCTCCACCCCTTCTCTCCCTCCCTGTCCAAAGAAAGAGAACGAGGGATTGACAGAGGTACCGACTGACGTCATGGTGATGTGAACAAAAAAAAAATTTCTGGTCATTCTAAGAGTTGCAGGTGGCGCATGACATTCATATCGCCCCCCCCCCCCCCCCCCTCCCCCCTCCTCCCACCGTTCAAAAGAAGCGTTGATGCAGAATAAAACGACAAAACAATGGCCATGACACGTTTCCGGAATACGATCACAGACCTGCTGTGCACGCGGACATAACGGATTTCCACCCTCGCAACCCCCACCCACCCCCACCCCCCCTCTTGGTGTCGTCTGTCGCCAGTGGTCACAGGATTCCTGTCAAAAACAAACATTGTGCAGCCTCAAAGTTCTTCAGCGCGGATCAGCAGCCTTTCTGTGGACCTGGTTGATCTGACTGACTGGAGAGTGTGGTTCCACGCACGACCTTGCCTGATGCAATTCTTGAAGAACTGAATGGAACAAGAGACTATCAAGCTCAAGACTATGAACAGGTTGTGTGGGGGAGAGGTGGGTTTTTTTTTTTTTCTTGTGAGATCTCTGACCCCCATTTTGCAAGAAACTTTTTGGGGAAAAAAAAGTTTTATTTTCATTCTAGTGCATTTTGACTTCTCAGGAATCTTCTGAGGGACGACAGCCCCTCTCCTTCATCAACGACTTCATTGACGCGCTGCATCCCTTGACGGTCGGCATGACGTCACTGTGCGGTAACGTCTCTGAAGAGAGAATGACGTGATTCATGATATTTCAACAAGGTGGATTTCAACATGCAGGATGTCAAGTTACGATTGGCATGCCATTTACTTTTTGTTTTTCCCCCTTCTTTTTCAAATGTTGTTTAGATTACGTTTATGTGCAAAAATGTGTGTGTGTGTGTGCGTGTGTGTGTGTGTGTGTGTGTGTGTGTGTGTGTGTGTGTGTGTGTGTGTGTGTTTCAATGGAAGTGTCAGGAGTGATATAGCGCGTTATTAGGCAGCCGAAAACACCACTACGCCTGGACTGGTCCTGTTGGTGGTCAAGACAGCAGTAGCCAGTGGCATAAGGTTAGAGGAACAAACTGTGTAGACATGGGGTTACAACAGAACAAACAAACAAAAAAAACCTGTCGGATTCAATCAAAATGATGCATTCCTTATAATGATTATGTATGATGAACTGCATGTTGCTCAGATTGAGGTCATTGAAACGACGCTGCGTTATCTTCTCACTCCCCTTCCGTTCCCCCCCCCCCCCTCCTCCTCCTCCTCCTCCTTTTCTCCCCCCCCCCCCCCCTCCCCCCTCATCCTCCTCAGATGATCCTGTCTTGCTTTTCGCTCCCCAAACACTTTTTGCCCCCCTTTCCTCGCCCCCCCCCCCCCCCCCCCCCCCCTACTATCGTCAACTTCTTTTTTTGTTTGTTTTTTTCTCCTTTTTTTTTTTTGCGTGTGTTTATTTATTATGAATTCATTTGCTTAGTTATATCATCCTGTCAGTCTGCAATTTTTTTTTGCGTGTGTTTATTTATCATTAATTTATTTGCTTTGTTATATCATCCTGTGAGCCTGCAATTTTGTTTGTTTAGCGGGTGACTGGAGATATGTCTTAGCTTTAACACCAGACATCCAGTGAGTGATTTGCACGCGTGCATAGCAGCGTGCTTGTGAAGTGGGCGTGACAGTTCTTCGTTATATAAAATGTTTCTGGGTTATGAAACTCGATTTTGAATCGAACCTTACGAGTTCGTAAGTTTCTGTAATCAACATCCGATTTGCCGAATTATGAATTATGTGTTGCCGAGTCTTATCGAGGTACCTTGGCGTTTCAGGGATCATGCCGATCTGTTCCAGGCCAAATTCTTGACTGTTCAATGTCTGCGAGTTTCAACAGAACGCAAGCTTTGACTCTGCGGCATAGTATGGAAGTGGAATATGGCTTTATGTAGAACCGGTGCCACAGGATCGGACGCTACTGTAGATATTGATTCGGACGGACGGCTGATCATTCTGAACCATGCAATTCTCTCTCTCTCTCTCTCTCTCTCTCTCTCTCTCTCTCTCTCTCTCT
Organism: Conus betulinus; assembly: GCA_016801955.1. Taxonomy (NCBI): domain Eukaryota; kingdom Metazoa; phylum Mollusca; class Gastropoda; order Neogastropoda; family Conidae; genus Conus; species Conus betulinus. The sequence continues at coordinate 458,457 of JADBJO010000570.1, read as the reverse complement.
CTCTCTCTCTCTCTCTCTCTCTCTCTCTCTCTCTGTATGAGTGTGTGTCAATCATTTTTTTAATTTCTCTGTCCTAGTGTACATAATGCAATGCTTTGGGAACACCTGTATATAATCGGAGACAAAAAAGTTGTCTTAGCATACATACAAGCTCGGCCACATCATTGCTGGCGACAGTATTGGAAAGTCTTCTGAGTGAAAATCTTGCCACCAGATGGGCATAGTATTGTTTTCGGTCTTTGTGGATCTCATCCCCCCCCCCCCCCCCCCCCCCCCCCCCCCGTCCCAACATCCTCCTCTTGGCCCGTGCCCCTTCTCTATCCTATCCCTTCTTCTCGCTCCCCCCCCCCCCCCCCCCCCCCGTCCTCCACTTTCGTCGTTCTCCTGGTTTCTAATAACTACCACATTCTCTGATCGAAACATTCTGGTACGAAAGCGTAAGAGCATGCAGTATGGTTGGAGATGAGGTCTGTCAGTGAATTAGAAGTGAATCTGAGCGTGTCGCCTGCCAGCCCATTCGTGTCAGTGGCTGAGGACTGCTGACTCTGGGAGGTGCTGGTGAGGCTTATCACAGAAAAGCTGAATTACTAAAAAAAAAAAAAAAAAACGTTATCTGATTATTTATCGTTGATTTTCCACTGTGCATGCCACAGTCCTTATCGTTTGTTTGTTTTCTGGTGCTATGTCTATTTGTTGAAAAGAGAAAAGAGAGAAATATGTATTTGCACATAATAGAACAGTGCGTATTTGCGTTACTTGCCAATCCGTTTGGTGGACTTTGTCCCTGCGGTAGGTGCGGGAAGGACAGGTGGAAACGCAATCTTCCTTTGTATGACGTGTGCCTAGTTTTACTATCGTTGTAGACCAAACTTAAAACTATACCATGTTTGTTTCAGTCACTTAAGAACTTGTAAAAAAAAACAAAGCGTTCATTTCTTTGAAACTCATCAGTAGCTGATCAGGGCATAGAATGTCTCTACGGTGAAACTCATGATTTTGTAAGCAAGTTTGGGTTTTTTTTTTGTTTTTGTTTTTTTTCTTTTCTTTTCTTTTCTTGTGGACGTTCAGTTTAACAGTGTATTCACTGCAACACACGTGGTACATCTGTCGTAAACCACGTGTCAAGGTAGTGTATTTTCTGGCAGTATAGAACGCATTATATTCATTTTATGGAGTTGAAAGTTCCATCATTCCAACAGGGCTGTCTGGACAATGCAGGATCGCCACCTACTGATTTGTGGTCAGCTCTGCAGGGTACAGTCACTTTCCACTTCGAACTCTTCATACGTCATCAGTGTCATTTCCTGTCTAGGCAGTTGTCATAGTGTCCATGATTGTTTCGTTAGCGCCCAACTGCTTCAAGACCGAAATTCTAGTTGCAAAGTACACACGCTTGGCATGTTTTCACGATTTTCCCCTCAAATTATAAAACTTTCGCATGTGTTTCAGCCGTATCTGGAAAAAAAAAACTTTATATATATGAGTCAGTCCATTCTAAACAATAGACAAGGCTTATTTTCGGAACCGAATTCCTTGTTAGTAGTGATTGTTAACAGTGTTGGAGACTGACCTGAAAGGACGGTCATTGTGTGTTAAGAAGGGGGGAGGGGGGGGTGCAATCATGGAAAGTACGGTCAGTTCGTATTTCCTTGTCTGTGGATCAGCCAGATCCTTTCGTAACGAATTCCACCAAGGAACAGGTAAACGGATGGATAGCGCTGTCTCTGCCTCAAGATGTTGGCTAACTCACTGAGGCAAAGACATTTGATGCATGTCTGTTTTAATCAGGCAGCACCGATGCCAGGGAGGAAATCAGTGTTGGAGACTGACCTGAAAGGAGAACGGTCATTGTGTGTTAGAAGGGGGGGGGGGGGTGCAATCATGGAAAGTACGTGTCAGTTCGTATTTCCTTGTTGTCTGTGGATCAGCAGATCCTATCGCGTTTCGTAACGAATTCCACCAAGGAACAGGTAAACGGATGTATAGATAGCGCTGTCTCTGCCTCAAGATGTTGGCTAACTCACTGAGGCAAAGACATTTGATGCATGTCTGTTTTAATCAGGCAGCAGCACCGATGCCAGGGAGGAAATGATTGAATACGTTTTGCACAAGACAAAGCTTAGAAATCGCATCTTATTGTTCTCTGGGGTTCGTTTTCAAACTTTGGCCGAGCTCGCGGTAGAGTGAGTGAGTGTTGTTATTGAAACTTTCTCTGTCACACAAAGTGAACATTTAGGCTTACCATTGTTTATTGCACTCATTTTTGTTCCACGAAATACCCTTTGTTTCAAGAATGTTAATAGTGGTTTCTTGACATGAAACCATCTTGAGTTTGATTTCTTCGATGTTCCGTATTTGTTTTGAGATTTTCTTTCTTTCTTGTTTTTCTTTTTTTTTTTTTTTTTTTTTTTTCTTTCTTTCTTTCTTCTTTTCTTTTTTTTTTTTTTTTTTTCTTTTTTTTTTTTTTTTTTTTTTTTTTTTTTTCTTTTTTTTTTTTTGTCTCTCACAAATCTTAAATGCCAGCTGAGGTTGACTCATTTCCTTCATGATCTGAGTCATCCGTATGACACACCCAGGTAACACTGCGCACAGTCATGTGACCGGAAGAACGCGGTCTCGTGGCACGTGCCGTTAGTTCATCCCTGTGCCTGCGGCACGCCCCCTTCTCTTCCTTGTCACGGTCCACGATAGACGCGTTCAGTTCCCAACCGAATGACATGTCTTTTAGAATGGGAACAATTTTCAGCGCATCTGAGTGAAAACAAATACATATGATTTAGAGAGCACGGAACCTTTACTGTCCCATTTTAATTAAATTAAAACGAGTTGATCAGGAGTTACTGCGTTTCATTCAGGAACATTGATTTCTGTTACTGGCAAGGAGTGCCCTCCCCCCACCACCCCCCACCCCCCCACCCCCTTGCCCCCCCGTTGCCCCCTCCGCCTTTGCTTCTTTTCTAACCCTTCTTCCCTGCTGCCCCCCCCTCCCTGCCCCCCCTCCACCCCCACCCCCTCTCGCGCCACCTTCCTCTGCTTCCCCTCCGCCAAAATGACATCCTCTGAATTCATTTCAAAATCTATCTGAGTGACACCCCAATACATACTGATTTAGAAAAGCACTGGAAAACGTGCAGTTAAAACATCCTTTTAACTACGGTCCACGATAGAATTAAAACCAAGTTTTCATGTCAAAAAAACAAAAATTGTTTAAAAAAAAAATACTATGATTTATAGAGCACTTGGAACCTTACTGTCCCATTTTATTAAATTAAACGAGTTGACAGGAGTTACTGCGTTTTCAAAGAAAAACACTTGATTTCCTGTTACCTGCAAAGGAGTGCCTGCCTCCCCCCACCCCCCACCCCCCACCCCCTTGCCCCATCCGCCAAAAAAAACAAAAACCCCAACTCTTCATTTTAAACCACTCTTTTAACCAGCACATTCGTTTTAAAGCAAAATTCCAGATCCTCTCACCCATATCATTGCCTGTGGCATTTTAGTGATGAACAGTCTCGTTTGGCCTCGCCCCCACCCCCACCCTACCCCATCCCCCACCTCAAACCCACTGCCACCCTTTCCACTTTCTACCCCTCCTCCTCCGCGTTCCCCCCACCCCATCCCCCACCCCCACCCCTGCTCACCTCTCCTTCGCTCTTTGTGTATTGTTCCACACAACTTTTTGTGAAGGTCGTTCCGATATTCATCGTTGATTTTAAACTGTTGAGGTCAGACGCATGTTTAGCAACAACAGCAACAAGAACAACAAATGGCCCTCGAGTCTTGTTATTTCTGTGTGTGTGTGTGTGTGTGTGTGTGTGTGTGTGTGTGTGTGCGTGCGCGCCTGAACATCATAAGTATGTGCGACCGACTAAACTGGAAGGATTTCCAATGCTAAAAATACTGCCTTCAGCAAGAATAATTCTTGTAGAAAACTGTGATGTCATCATTCGGTCCACCATCATATTCAAGCCGAAGTTATGACGATTACAATTTTTTTTTTTTTAAAAGAAAAAGGTCCACGAGAATGACGTCAACACCGCACTTTAAAAAAAAAAAAAAAATTAGTGCAGCAGTGACGTCATTCTGCCTTACCTATGAGTGACATGGATCGTTCTAACCTTTTTTTTTTTTTTTTTTTTTTTTTTTTTCTTTTTTTAAATGGATTATACTTAAAATGTTCATAGTATTTTTGATTGTGACGTATAGATACGCAATTAGTGTACGTCATGACTCTAGCCCAGGTTGTGCATTTTTATTTTACCGTCACCGATGCCGTCAAATATGCAGATGAATGCAATTTTTTATAGTCTGTTTTTAGTCACAACAGCGTGCGAGTGAGTAGACTGGAGTGTGTGTGTCTATGGTTACATGTTGGAGGGAGGGAGGGAGGGATGAGGTGGGTGAAATGTGTAATTATGAATTACGGACAATTTGGAATAACCACAAAATGGCATTTATTTTTTTCGTGCGTGTGTGTGTGTGTGTGTGTGTGTGTGTGTGGTGTGTTGTACAATAAAGTATACATTATGAGGCACGAGCAACCTCTCCCTCTCTGTCTCGTCTCTGTCTCTCTCTCTCTCTCTCTCTCCATCTCTCGTCCTCTCTCTCATCTCCTCTCCTCTCTCATCTCTCTCTTCTCCCCACACACACACACACACCACACACCACACAGCACACACACACTGTCTCTCCCTCTATGTTCGTGTCTATCTCTAGCTCTCTCTCTCTGTCTGTCTCCTCCCTCTGTGTGTGTCTGTCTGTTTCTCTGTCTGGCGCTCCCTTATCCATCTCTCTCTTTCTCGTCTTTCTGTCTGTCTCCGTCTCTTGCCCGTCTCTCTCTCCTCTCTCCTCTCCGCTCATCAGGGTCCTTTCTCAACTTCGTCTCTCCTCCGTCATCGTAGTTCTCTACACACACACCCACACACTACACACACACACATAACACACACATACAGCCACCCCACCACAACAATACAGCTTCCTCCCTCTGTGCTTGTCTTTCTCTCTGTCTGTCTGTCTTCCTCTCTAATCGTTTCGCTGGCTTTCCCTCTGTCTGTCTGTCTTGTCTGTCTGTCTCTCGCTCCTCTTCTCTTCCTCATCATCCATTCTCATCGTCATCAGTGGCGTCTCCCCATCTCTCTCAACCTCGCGCCTCGCTCTCGCCAGCTCGTCACTCCCATCTCTCAAACACACTCACTCACTGCGGTCACTCTGGCTCCCTCTTTGGCTGGCTGTCTGGCCGTAGCCGTCTGTCTTTCTTCTAATCTCTTTCTCTCTCCTCCCGGGCCTCGTTCATCCCCTCCCCGTCGTCTTGCTCCCCTACTGGGTCTGTCATCTCTCCTTCTGTCTCCTCACTCTTCTCTCTCTCCTCATCTTCTCCTCACCTCCTCCCTTCGACTACTCCTCCGTCCCTCTCGCTCCATCCCCTCCTCACTCTCTCTCGTCCTCGCCCTCTTCTCTCCGATCTCTCATCTGTCTCCGTCCTCTCTCTCTCACTTCTCTCTCTCTCTCTCCCACACACACACACACACACACACACACCCCACACACTGCTCTCGTCTATTTCTCTATCTCTCTCTCTCGTGTCCTGGTCTCTCCCTCTTGTGTGTCTGTCGGTTTCTCTGTCCTGGCGCTCCCATCTTCTGGTCTTATCTGTCTGTCTGTCCTGGTCTCCGGGGGTCTCTCTCTCTCTCTCTCTCTCTCTTTCTCTCTCTCTCTCTCACACCCACACACACACACCCACACACACCCGACACACATACACGACACACAACCGACAGGCTCTCCCCTCTGGTCCTGTCCTGTCTCTCTGTCTGTCTGTCTATCTCTCTATCTTTCTGCTTTCCCTCTGTCCTGTCCTGTCTGTCGTCCTGTCTCTCCTCTTCTCTTCTCTCTCGCTCCTCAGCTCTCCTCTGCTCTCTCTCGGTCGCTCTCTCCAGTCTCTGCTATGCTGACGTTTCTTTCTTGGACAGGTTTTTTTTTTTTTTTTTTTTTTTTTTTTTTTTTTTTTTTTAATGTTTTTTTTCAGACGAGACTTCACAGTGTTCTATCTATCTGCAGCACAAAAATGGAGATGTCTTCATTAGCAGTAGCTTTGATTCTTCTCAGCAGGAGGTCCATCATCATGCAACGACCAGAACCTACAAACTGTGTCCCAGTATTTGAGATACTCTGATTTTTTGCAAAGCTTTAATAAAAAGAAATGGAAGAAGACGGTCCAATCACAATTAATGGCAGTTTCATTGCAGCGATATATATATGGGTGTATGTATATATATATGGGTTCTTTTCCATCTGAACTGTCGTATGTTAAGGGAAGGACAGACCGTTAGTTATCCGGACCGACCAGTATTGTTCTGCACGACCTGATGTTGTCAAGTACAACCACAAACTGTGCCGTTTGTTTGTCATGAAAGCTGTTAAGGAACATCCCGAATAAAATGAGAGAGAGAGAGAGAGAGAGAGAGAGAGAGAGAGAGAGAGAGAGAGAGAGAGAGGTGATATTCACCTATTGACTTTATGGGCATCATACTTGCTGACTTTTCGAATTCACTAATTACGCGCGGATAAACTGTCAAACCCCTATCTAAACCTTGGCGTCAGTCAAAGGGTTTCAAAATATTTACATTACAACTTACAATCTGTGATTTATAGAAACATGAACATAATTATATTCAAAGACACAAAACTTGCGCCTAGTTTTCTTTCTTTTTTTTTTCCGTTTTTTTTTTTCTATCGATTATTCATTCATTCATTCATTTATTTTTGCATTAACAACTTCCACTTCATAAAATGAAATTTACTGCCGTTCAAGTGTCACGCTTGAACGAACCTCCAGATTAAAATGAAGAGAGGGGATGCCAGATTATTACCTTGTTTTCTGACGGGGAAAAAAAATAGCACAGACACAGGGTTACTTGCGCGAAATGATCACTCATGCTCCTTGAGCCAGAAAGCTCCGAGTGAGTGTAAGCCACAACAGCGGGGCGATGTTGTTGTTATTGTTGTTGTCGTCGTCGTCGTCGTCGTCGTACCCTGGATAAAAGACTCCAGGGATCATCCGAACAGCCGAAGTACTTGAACACTGTGGTACAAATGCATCAGTTTGAATGAGAACATTACGTGAATGACTGTTTTTTGATTACCGCGTCAGGTGGGCTGCCATACTCCGACTTCGAGAGATTTTGGAGACTGATAATGTTATGCTTGGAGCCTGTCACAACTGAAGACAATCCCCACATAACCATGCAGAACATAACAACATTTTGATGAAGCCTTGGTGTTCTAGCCTATGTCAACTGGCCTGACACAATCTTAAGCCAAGGCGGGGACAGAGGGGCGATAGAGCTGGATGTCTATTGTACAACGTCCCAAATACTCTGTGGAACCAGATCAGCTGGTTAGTAATGATAGTGAAGGAGTTGTTGTGTTGCAGAATCTTGTGTCAAAACCCCAACAGACTTTTTTTTTTTCTGCTTTAGCAGTCTGCTCCAAAGGCACTGTACTGGATTTTGTTTCTTTTGCTTAGTTATGTGAACACCCCCCTTCAGGAAGGGGCCTAGATCTTTACCTGAATAAAGTATTGTGTCTTTGAGCCCAAAGACACTGTCGTGGTGGTGGTTTTTGCCTGAAAGATTCCACTCACTATACTAAGCATTCAGGTAGAAACAGTGCTGCTTTAAGTTCAGTGGTCTGTCAGTGTGACAGCGCTCCAGCACTGATATGGACAGAAAAAAAAACACTGCTGGGTCATTTTGATTTCAGTTCAATTCAGTTTAAGCCATCAGCTCCCACTGGAGCAAAGACCATCAACAACAATCCGCCAGCGCGCCCTGTCCTGGGCTGCCCTTTCCGTTCTCTCCTGGTGTATCCCGCTCTCTCTTTCCTCTCTGCATCCAAGTCTCTCCTCCACGAATTCCGAGGTCTTTTCCCCTTCTCCTCTGTCCCTGTGGGTTCCAGCGCAGAGCGTGTCGCGTAATGTTGTCGATGGGCTTCCTCAGTGTGTGGCCTATCCAGCGCCATTTCCTCTTTCCTCTTTTTCACCTCTTTCTCCGCAGGGAGTTGATGTGTCCGCTCCCACAGTTGCACATTCCTGATGGTGTCTGGCCAGTGAATCTGAAGTATCTTTTTTGATTTACAATGCAAGAATATCTGGAGGAAGAGTCCACGTTCTCCACCACTGATGTCTAGTCTGTCTGCCCCACGTCCGAAGCAGGACCTAACTGGGAGGGAATTTTTTTTTAGGAGAAAACTGAAGCGGTGAAGTCACATGTCCATACTATACCCTGATTACAGTACGACATAAAGCCGAACCCCCACCTCTCTCTCTCCCTCTCTCTCTTCCTCTCATCTCTCTCTCCCCATCTCTCTCTCTCTCTCCTCCTCTCTCTCTCTCCACCTCTCTCTCTCCTCTCCCTCTCCTCTCTGTCTCTCTCTCTCTCTCTCCTCCTTCTGCGCCTGTTGCGCCTCCATATTACACAAAATTGTTCTGTCGCCACCACAGCAACTCTGATCGCAGAAAGCAATCAATATGAAGTCGTTAGGCAAGGCAACCCACCAGAGGAGACGCTGCGCTGCTGCTGAGTCAGTTTGGGCGTTGTCCAGGTGGGTTTTGTGTTACAAGGACTGAAAGTACTTCCAGAGGCTTTGAAAGCATGACAAGCGAAGAGAAAACTCAAAGAACCCAGTTTGTCAGAAAAACTGAAGAGAGACCCAGTTCGTGAGAAAACTGAAGAGAACTCACTTTGTGAGAAAACTGAAGAGAACCCAGTTTGTGAGAAAACTGAAGAGAACCCAGTTTGTGAGAAAAGCCAAGAGAACCCATTCTCCATTTATGGGCGGCCCAATAGCGTGCTGCAGTGAAGGCTCTCCGTTTATGGGTGATACTACTTCTAACCGTTTATAATCCATTTCTTCTCCGAAGGATCTGTGGTGAAGTGATTAGAGCGTTCGAAAGCGGCGCTGAAGACCGTGAGTTCAAATCATACGTCAGTTTGAATTTTTACAGTTTGGAAACCATTGCTGTCCACCCAGCAGTAAAGGGGTACCTGATTCAGTTCAGAGAATGTGAGGCGGCGGAAAGAGGGGACAGAGCTCTCTGTCTTCCGTGATGCAGTGGCCTGGACTGGGTGAACCTCTGCGAATTCACTACCTCTTTGTGTATTACGCAAAGGGATTTGAACCTGTAACCTGATCAGTGTTGTGTTGAAGAACTCGGGGTCCAAAAGGAATGTCTTGCTCAATATCCACAGGGGTGTAATCAACAGAAATATTCTCTGTACTCTAACCTTCGCGGAGTTTTGACACACAGTAACCTTGCCTGTTGAGAGTAGTAAATAAACGAAACATCACACACACACACACACACACACACACACACACACACACACACACACACGAACACAAGCAGGCGCGCGTGCGCACACACACGCACTCACACACACACGCACGCACATACGAAAGTGCGCGTGTGCACACACACACACACACACACACACACACACACACACACACACACACACACACACACACACCATTCCATTCTATGTAAACGTGATGGAAGAGAGAGAGACACAGAGAGAGAGTGCATGCATGTGTGTGTGTGTGGTGTGTGTGTGTGTGTGTGTGTGTGTGTGTGTGTGTGTGGCTGTGTGATCAGTACATCATGCCATGATTCTAGAGTCATACCTCAAAACTGAAAAAGCCAACAAACAACAACAGACAAAAACAAAACAAAACAAACAAACAAACAAATAAAATAAAACAAAGCAAATATTCTACCCGTCAACGAGCACACACAAGTTGGTCTGCAGCCTGATATCTCCACCCACGCTTTCTCTCTCTCTCTCTCTCTCTCTCTCTCTCTCTCTCTCTCTCTCTCCCCGGAATGTTGTATGCTGGCAGACCCCGTGGTAAACAGGCTGCTTGTTACACAACCTGCACAGTTCCGTGTCTTTCCCGTGCCAACAGCAGTCAGAGCAGAAGACGAAGGTGAGAGAAAGTCGGTCGGGAGGTGGTACAGTAGGCGGCAGATCAGTACTGGGGGACTGCTTGCTGGCTACAGCAGTAGTGAAGGTTGTTCACAGGGGCAACGCATGGTGCTGCCCACACAGTCACACACTGCGTTCAGTTGCCTTTACTGCCTGCCTGCTACTGGTGTCCTAGAACACTATCAGTATCATCCGTGTAAGCGTTTTCAGGCCTTCCATACATTTGAGCCAGCATTTAATGTAAACTCATAACTGATCAAGAGGACAACTCCCCACCAATTATTTCCCCTTTTTTGTTGTTGTTTTGTGTGTGTGTGTGGGTGGGGGGGTGGGGGTGGGTGGGGGGGGGGGAGATCTTCAACGATGAAATATGAAATCACAAGCAGTCTTCAAATACATAATATTCCCCTTAGTTGACACACATTTCAGGCCTTTGCACTCATCCGTGACCCTATCATTGCAGCAGCTCCAACAGCCCCCCAAATAATCCCCCATACTTTTGATTTTAATCTGTCTGCTTGGAACTAGATCTACCTGGCTTGTTCCTTGATGGCCATATGAACGAAAATGAGGAAAATCAACTTTCAAACACAACAAAAAAAATTCTCAAAAAACAATCCAATTGTGCCAGTCTACAAATACTTGAATCCTTATGCAAGGCCTTGGCGGATTAATCTTTGGTGTGTGGCCATTATCAACAGAACGAAATATAAGGTCCGAGGCCAGAGTTACAAATTAGGGCCAAACGCTATACATTCTCTAATGAACTCCAAGTTACATGTACCATCTGTTATAGGTCAGGTTTCATTTAAAACGTTTGCACTACACAGCTCCTCCCTTGATGTAAATTGTACCCAGTTCTGAGACAGATCCATTGTTTGGTTGTTTCTATGTGCATGCACAATCGACGAACATGACCTCTCTTTTTCTGTCGTCTGTCAGGTTTCTCACTCCCTAATCCCCGCCTCCACCCCCTACCCACCCTAACCCCCTAGCAACAAAGTAGGAACATAGAGAGTCCATAAGTCATGCATATTTCCATTATTCATGTAGGCAAACGGCATTGAGCAAATTTAATCATTACAAATCAAGAGACAAAAATCTTCCTTTTTCACATTTAAAAACATTCTTTTCACACAAGCAGGACGGTTTTCTCTGCTCGGACGTTACTGTAAACTGCTTGACCTTTACCGTAACCTTGAACTCTGACTCAGTGTTTCCGGCGCAGATGCGCAAACAGCAGAAACAGCGAGAAAGATATATGGTCGATTTCTTTTGTGGCAATGTGCTCTTCCATCATTTACCCATGATAAAGTGCTGAAGAACAGTTACTACAATCAGCACCGATCCCAGGACATTGGATGGGAGAGTACATGAGGAGTGTGGAACGTTCATTCATACACCTGTGCAATGTGGTCTCAATTTCTGTCAGAACGAGAGTCAATAAATGTAGCAGGGAAGACTGGGACTAATCGGCCCCTGAGGTAAGTCAGATCAGCCGGCTCGTAGTGGAAGGCTTGAGGTGTTCATTCATTGCTAATCGGCCCCTGAGGTAAATAAGATCACTAGGTCGTAGATGAAGGCTTTGAGGTGTTCAGTCATTGCTAATCGGCCCCTGAGGTAAGTCAGATTAGCAGGCTCGTAGTGGAAGGCTTTGGGGTGTTCATTCATTTGGGTCACATGGCGTAGCTACCTCATCACCTCCCTCTTGTATCGGAAATATGGCGTGTTGCTGAGGAGAACCTTAGGATAAAAAAAGCCCTGATTTTGATCATCAAAAGTAAATTGCATAAAGATGTCTCTGGGTTAGTAATAAGTGTATCAGACATGCACAGCTATAAGTAAGACCCTTATCACCAAGATATTTTTGGAAAGAGACGCTTTTGCTCTATGCACATAACTGTGGAAACTGTCTCACCCACTTACCCCGGCCCCCAAATCTCCCCTCTCCTCCCCAGCCCCCTCCCCAGGAAAGAAAAGCTTCATGTAACAACGTATCAATCGTCATCAAAACATATCTACTGCACAGTTCAGCCATTGAAGCCGAAGTGACCTGTAAGAGTGGGCCTCTCCATGTCTCATGTAAGGCATACAGGTTTTTTTTTTCCATGATAATGCGCCGAGAAGATATCGGAATGAGTATGAGATTTTTTGTTGTTGGTCAAATGACTGAGAGGCTGTGCTGGTTAAACCCATTCGTATGTTTGCTTGGATTCCATTTTATGGTGAGAAGGCGTAAGAGGAGATTCAAAACAAATAAGACACTGGACTACAGATTAATCATGGAAGATGAAGTCTGCACTGTTGTCTGTACCTTGGTCAGCCAGTAAACAGGGGGAAGACTGGGTCCAGTGCTCGTGTTCTGTCTAGAGACTGGGCTCAAGCCAAAGGCACAGTGTGGGGAAAAGAACAGACTGCATATGAATGGTGACAAGTTCTGACATGGACTCTACATTCGTTGTTAACCCCATGGACTCTCAAAAGCAGTTTTCTCCCCTAGTTTTGTTTCCTTCTATGCGCCTGTGCTTCATTTCGTTTGCTATTAATTAAAAGGTATGTTTTAATGAGCTGTAATAAGAACTTCTGTTTCCCCTTTTCAACATTTTCTTCTTTTTCCTAATTGTACAGCGCCAAATTTAATACCAATATGTTATTTTTTTTTTTTTTTTTTTTGGGGGGGGGGAGGGGGTGTTTGTCAATCAAGTATCTTGTCACAAGCAAGTGATGCAGACCTATTATATTCTGGTCATAGTTGACAGAATTGTAGCGATTTTCTTTTCTCAGATTTAAAAAAAAGAAAAATTTTAATTGTCTTACTGAAGGAGTGCAAAATGATTATGATGCCCTGCATAGAGATCTTGACGCTGTTAATATTGCACTTGAACGCTTGTTAATTCCTAGTAGTTGTTTTTTTTTCCAGGGTATAAAGAAAAACGAAAAAGCCTGACGAGCGTACTAGTGAATGGTTTGCTACCTATACAGTGAAAAATGGGAGGCCGACTTTCCTCATGCCGATATCAGCGGAGCTGAGTACACTGCAAAGAAAGAATGTGTGGGGATGTAGTTGCAAGAGACAATAACACTATCTGTTCTAGGAATGTTACACCGCGCCCGGGGGGAAAAACTGTAATAGGAGAAAAATTAAAACTTCCAAGATTACTCATTTTCATTGTTTTTTGTTTAATCGGCTAGAGACCTTTTTCGTTTCTTTCTTTGGAGACCAGATCAACGTTTTTTTATGACTTTGTTTTCTTTGGAACGAACACAATGCTCTCTCTCTCTCTCTCTCTCTCTCTCTCTCTCTCTCTCTCTCTCTCTCTCTCTCTCTCTCTCTCTCTCTCTCTCTCACACACACACACACACACACACACACACACACACACACAACAAACGAAGTAACAAAACGTAGTAGTTAGAAATGAAAATGAGCAAGGCATCTAGGTTTATGAAAGAGTTTACATATCATCTGTTCAGTCTATTCAACTCTTATATGTATATTATGATTCCCATCTCTATATACCTCTCATCTACTGATACACGTTTTTGGCCAGTGTCTCCAATGTTTGGTTTTTGCATGAAAGACACGTTTCAGTTGTCCACAACTGTTCATAAAATACATGTTTAGGGTGCTTCGTGTTCCTTTTTCAGGTGTGTGTTTCAATCATGTTCTGGTGTAGGATCTTTATTTGTAGACACAGACTGTGGTATCCAGAATCTTGGCAGCGACCATCATTTCCAAATGCTGCCATATTTGTTGATATAATACAATCTTCTCTGTCCTATATATCTTCCTTTTATTGAATGCCGAGGAAGTAGGGTAAACAGAAAAAAGTACATGAAGAAAGAGAAATGTCAAACGCCACGTTTGACATTTCTCTTTCTGTAAGTACTTTTTTTTTTAATTTCTGTTGTTTTCTAACCGAAAAGAAAAGAAGAAAAATAGTGGAAAGGGTTGGGAGGATGGAGACCTCACAGAAGAAAATGACAGATAAGAAAAAGAGGGAGGGGAAGAAGGGGCGGGGGGGGGGGGGGGGGGGGGGCAGGTAGTGTAGTGTGTGTGTGTGTGTGTGTGTGTGTGTGTGTACTAAGAAAATAATGTTCTTGCTTATCTTGCTTACCTTCTTACGTACAGACTCGCACGTTGCTTTACATGTCTGTTTTGTCTTTCGCTTAGGGCCAGGCCCTTGACTGTCATCGGGCATGTGAGGTTCCTGAAGACAGCTGAAGAAGAAGACCCAGGACTGGGGGCTCCGTCCTTGGACCACACTCCATCTCTCCACCAGGTTCCGTGATCAGTGGTGAAGTATTCTTTGTGTAATCGTGCTGACAGGCAGACAAACCAACCAACAGATGCAGGTGAAAACGTAATACTCTTGACTCTGGTGGGATGGGGGAGACGGTGAGCTGAGAGGGAGTTAAAATGTTTTGGGTTCGGCCATGACTCGCGATTGTGACTATACCAATGGAGAGAGCAGCATGGTCAGTTGTGACACTGTAAGAGCCCTGGTGCTGACTGGACAGAAAGGAGTCAAAATACTAGCTACTCCCCGACGACCTTGACCTTAACTTGCTTGGTTTGGATCCTTTCTCCCGTGCACGTAGCAAAACACTGCTCAGGAACACGACAGAAAATTGAAGCTTCGCCATGGATTTCGTGCTGTGCAGAAGGAACTTGACAAGCCGGATGAACATAAGACGGATCTGTCATTGGTTTTTGAGCGAGCAGAAGTTTGCAGCATGGATGGTATTTTAAGTATTAAAAAAAATGCTGCTCCTTTTCTTCGTTTTATTCAAACGAAAATTATATCTACGTAAAAAAAATGTTGCTAATAAATACTTTGACACCAGTTCAACATCAGTTTAGTGCTTAAGTCCAGTGATGGCTGGCAGGTTCAGTTAGTGCCAGTCGCAGTAAAATTTTGCGATGCTACGAAAGTGAATCAGAGTAGTAGTAATAGGAGCCAGACGAGGCCACTGAACACAGCATTTTCGCCACTCCAGTGACCCGCAGGACTAAAAGTCGGGGGGTCCACTTACGCAATATCTAGACATGAGCTCAGCCGTCAGTTGTTAATATTGTTGTTGTTGTCGTCGTCGTCGTTGTCGTTTCAGCTGTCTATCACCTCTGACCGTCGTCTGCTGGGGCTACTAAAGACCTGAGTTACGTCTTCCTTTGTTTCTGCTGCCAAGTCCTGTCACGTTGGCTGACGTGTTAGTTAGTGTGTCCTTGCTGACATATTTGTTTTGCTGTTTTTGTTTTGTTTTTTGTTTTGTTTTGTTTTTTTCACTGGGTATGATTATGGTTTCTCTCCACCCATACTCCCTCCCTCCCCTTCTCCCTCCCCCCCCCCCCTACCCCTTATCATCCTCTCATACCTCTCTGGAATGTCCATGGTGGTCCATTGGTCGTCATGAATCTGTGTAATGCTAGTAGACTCATATTCGCGAGCGTTCGGGAGCATCAATTAGTTCCATCAAGTGGTGGGTCTCGAGAGTCGTAATCAGGCACCAGCGTCTCCCCCTCCCCCCTCCCCCCACCATCTCTTTTTTCCCTCCACCCCTACCCCCTACCCCCCCCCCCCCCCCCCTCCCCCACCTTCGGGGACGCTCAAAACAAAAATGTAGACTTCTCCATGCCCCACGTGTTCTATATTCTGGTTGGGTTAATTGGGAGGCATCTTCCATCTCTTTGGGTGGTATCCTGCGTTTGTTGAGTCAGAGCTCGGGTGCCCACTGAGCACCACCGGCAGAAGCCATGACTCAACTGCAGGGAAGGCTCTCCTTTTATAGGTGGCCCAATGGCGAACTGCAGCGAAGGCTCTCCTTTTATAGGTGGCCCAATGGCAAGTTCCAGTGAAGACTCTCCTTTTATGGGTGATCCAATGGCGACCCAGTGTTCATAATCTGTTAGCGACGGGATTGCGTCAGATCTCTCGGTTAGACTCGTTAGATGTGTGTGTGTGTGTGT
>JADBJO010000570.1:422500-425000 GCA_016801955.1 Conus betulinus | reverse complement strand
ATTGTTGTCGTCATCGTTGTGTTCAGGAAATGACGATTTGTTATTTTGATCTCAATATATGGCAGTTTATGAGACGACGAAAGACTGTGCACCACACACAGCAGTTTACTGCAGGTTTAATTTTATATTGCTCCCAAAGTGACAAAGCAAAGTTAGCAGGCTATTCATTAATTTATCTATCTACTCATCAGTTCATTTTTTCCCTTTTATTTATTGATATATTCATTTCTTTATATTTTATTTGATTATTGATTTATTCATTTATCTATTCATTCTTATTTTCATTGATTAAATGAGTTTCCATGATTTATTTTTTTCATTTACTTATTTATTTATTCATTATTTGTTTAATCATTTTTCCATTCATGTTTATTTTCATCGATTAATTGAGTTTTCACTTTTTTATTTTTCATTTACTTATACGTTTATTTATTCATTTATTTATTCAATTTCATGCCTGATATTTCAACTAGTGTGTGTGGGGGGGGGGGGGGGGGGGGGGCGTGGAGAGGGCGGGGGGGGGGGGGGGGGGGGTGGATACGAGTGACGGGAAAGTTGAGTCGGAGGAAAGGGATGGAGTGGGGATGGAAGGGGGCTAGGGGGGTGGGAAAGGGAGGAACGAAACAAGCGTTAGCGCAAATCTGACCGATTATCTTTCCATTTCTAAAGAGTTCCAGTGCTGAGAGATGACAACCACAGACATGTTCAGTATAATTAGTGTGTGGTGACAACGGAACAGAGATTCAAGGGAGGTAATCACACTCAGAGAAGACGACGAAGAGGGAAAAAAAAATCACGTTTGAATTACCTCCCATATATTCTCTCTCTCTCTCTCTCTCTCTCTCTCTCTCTCTCTCTCTCTCTCTCTCTCTCTCTCTCTCTCTCTCTCTCTCTCTCTCTCTCTCTCTCTGTGTGTGTTTTTGTGTGCCTGTGTATGTGTTTTGTGCGCGTGCGTGCGAGTGTATGTATGTGTTTTGTGCGTATCGGTGTCTATATGTCATGATGTGCATGCATGCGTGTGTGTGTATGTGCGTTGTTATGTGTGTACGTACCGAAGGTGGGTGGGAGGGCAGGTGAGAGAGAGAGAGAGAGAGAGAGAGAGAGAGAGAGAGAGAGAGCTTACTTGTGCTGATGTATGAGTTTTGCATGGTCAGATTGTCTTTTCTTAGTTATCGCAATACGCAGTTTCGGCATCGAAAGTCATCATTTGCAAGTCATTTAATAAGAGCCATGTCAGTACAAACAAATTAAGAAGTACCAGAACAATTGAGTACACACACAAACCCAACGCGTGTAAGAGCTTTAACTTCGTGTGTAACAGTTCTATGTAAGAGATGTGTGTGAGAGTCGAGTGTAAGAGTCGTGTGTAAGAGTTGTGTAACGGCGTGTAAGAGGTTTAACTTCCGAACGATACCGTCTAGACTCTCACGTCAAAAATTTACAATTTTAATATCAGTGTAGATGAAGAATGGTAAGAAGAAGCGCAAAAGGAAACAAAAAATAGGCCTGGGAAACGAAATAATGCAAAATGTTGCAGAAAACAGAGTAATTTGTCATTTACAAAATATTGCATAATAGAAGGACTTAGAGAGAACGAAGGAAGGCAAGACAAGAAGGAGCGGAGGGGGAGGGGGCTATGTTAGAAAGAAGGGAGAGGGGGGGAGGGGGGCATGGAAAAGGGGCGAAGAAAGCACGACCACATACTTTAGGGCCTACCTGTTAACAGAAATAACAAGGTATGCAAGTGCAAACGGGAACCCATATTAAAGGGAGGTAAAGCACCTTCAGAGAACGGCGACTGGAAAGCCTCATGATTCTTGCGAATACCCTCCCATGAATAACCTCTCTCTCTCTCTCTCTCTCTCTCTCTCTCTCTCTCTCTCTCTCTCTCTCTCTCTCTCTCTCTCTCTCTCTCTCTCGTGTGTGTGTGTGTGTGTGTGTGTGTGTGTGTGTGTGTGTGTGTGTGTGTGCCTGCACGTGCGAACTAACGTGCACATGTATGCGTACATGTGTACGCGCACGGTGTGTGTGTGTGTGTGTGTGTGTGTGTGTGTGTGTGTGTGTGTGTGTGTGTGTGTGTGTGTGCGTGCGTTCGTGCGTGCGTGCGTGCGTGTGCGTGCGTGCGTGCGTGCGTGCGTGCGTGCGTGCGTGCGTGCGTGCGTGTGTGTGTGTGTGTGTGTGTGTGTGTGTGTGTGTGTGCGTGCGCGCGTGCGCGCCTTGATTTATGTTTTACATGATAAGGCAATACGTAATTTTTGCTGTATCCGATTGTGACATTAGAGAAAAGTCACTTTGCAACAACAGATCAGTCAAAGAAACGAACAAACAAATCCTGGAACAATAAATAACCGCCAAAAAGGGATTAACTTTCCAGAAAGAAAGTTTTAATCCCCCAATGATGCCATCGGGAATCGCACATTACAGAAATCAAACACCCTAAGTCATGGAGTGGGACAAGAATCGTGAGAACAGAACAACGAGACGAGAAAGACGAGTAGGA
>JADBJO010000570.1:407500-417500 GCA_016801955.1 Conus betulinus | reverse complement strand
CTGGACAGAAATGCACTGTAGCTTGAATACTAGATGGACAAGAATCTGTAGTTACATTGTAGAATTCTTGGTGACAGGCATGAATACACATACGTCTCATACACATTACAAGTATGGCAAAAAAAAAAGAAAGAAAGAAAAAAAACCAAGTAAGGGCACGATAGGTTTGCTAAAATTCAATACTTAGTTAAACCTTTTCGTACTTCTCCGATAGAGAAGCATACGCATATCTGAAAACGGTGGATGTGCATTCTTTTCACGTTACTGATAGCATGTTTACAACTTTCCCTTGAATACGAATGTGTATATTTGCATACAATGACGAAAAGGATAGTGTATGATTTTTATTACACACACACACACACACACACACACACACACACACACACACACACACACACTCATCTCTCTCTCTCTCTCTCTCTCTCTCTCACTCTCTCTCTCTCTCTCTCTCTCACTCTCTCTCTCTCACTCTCTCTCACACTCACACACACACATACACACACGCACTCTCTCTCTCTCTCTCTCTCTCTCTCTCTCTCTCTCTCTCTCTCTCTCTCTCTCTCTCTCTCTCTCTCTCTCTCTCTCTCTCACACACACAAACACACACACGCACACACACACACCCGAGCGCGCACACACACTCTCTCTCTCTCTCTCTCTCTCTCTCTCTCTCACTCTCTCTCTCTCTCACACACACACACACACACACACACACACACACACACACACACACACACACACACACACGCATGTACGCACCCACGCACGCCCACATACACACACACACACACACACACACACACACACACACACACACACACAAGCGTGCACAAACACGCTGAGAGCAGGGGCGGGGGGGGGGGGGGGGGGGGGGAAGGGTCTAAAGGCCAGGCTCAGGGACAGCGTGAGTCGTCTAAAAACACCAGGCTCAAAGACAGCGTGCGAGGAGTTTGTGTACAAAACACTTTCTCAAAATTGAAGCATAGCGGGATTTCCCGATGTTGATTCGGCTTCACATGACCAAAACACATCAGTTCCGCAGGGTGACCTTAACCTGTGCACGCACGCCCACACACACACACACACACACACACACACACACACACACACACACACACACACACATACACACACCAAAGTGGTAAGGAGAAAGAAAGTGGGGGGGGGGGGGGGGGGGGGGGGGGGACCTACCTCGGTCTGTTCTCACTCATACTACTACCCCTGACGATCTTGTTTACATTTATAAACTGGGTCAAGAGTCCGTCAAAGGTCTGGTTGACCTTGGTGGAGGGGGATTTCCCTCTCTTCCGTGTTCTTCTAAAGATTACCTATGTCGCCAACCTTCACTGACTATTTTTAGCTGTTATTCATGCTCGTGTAGAAAGATTTTACATCAACAGAAACAGATTACTCATTTTAAGTATACACTCATCGGACCCATAATGAACATAACTGCTAATTTTCAGAAAGATCGGCCAAGTACTTTCTGAGATATTCCATAGAGAAGAAAAACCGTTACAGGCCGTCACAGCCGTTCGTAACGGCTATAACGGGGCAAACTAAAACATCAGGCATCATCTGTGACCCATAATGAACATACCTGCTAATTTTTACAAAGATCGGCCAAGTATTTTTTGAGATATGCCATAAGAAGAAAAAACCGTTTCAGGCCGTCACAGCCGTTAGTAATGGCTATACGGTAAACTAAAACATCGGGCTTTATTCGTGACCCATAATGAACATACCGACAAATTTTTAGAAAGATCAGCCAAGTACTTTCTGAGATATTCCATAAAGAAGAAAAAACCGTTACAGGCCGTTACAGCTGTTAGTAACGGCTATAACGATGTAAACTAAAACATCGGGCATCGTCCGTCACCCATAATGAACGACCTGCTCATTTTTACAAAGATCGGCCAAGTACTTTCTGAGATATTCCATAAAGAAGAAAAACCGTTACAGGCCGTTACAGCCGTTACTAACGGATACAGCGGTAAGCTAAAACATCGGGCATCATCCGTGGCCTATAATGAACATACCTCCAAATTTTCAGAAAGATCGGCCCGGTAGTGTTGTCTGGAGCGAGTGGAGCACATTTTTGACCACGGACACACAGACACACCGACAGCATTTCTTTCGTTTCCATTCTAGCTGTTCTATCAGAACTGGGATACAAAAAAAAAAAAAAAAAAAAAAAAAAAAAAAAGAAAGAAAGAAAAAAAAATGCTGTGATGATTTAAACACTACCTCCCCGTGAAGACTCAAGAAAAAAAAAAATTCACTCATCGAAAACCGGGCCCGTGCTGTTTGTCATAATCACTTTTTCCAACATCGCCCCCTTCTTCTCCCCCCCCCCCCCCCCCCCCCCTCTCTCTCTCTCTCTCTCTCTCTGGTGTGTGATCCCATGTAAAATTTTTTTGCCTTTCCTGGAAGATGTAACATGATACGTAATCACTATAAATAATCAATGCATCAATCAATCAAGTAATCAATCATCAATCAATCAATCAATCAATTAACCAAAGAGACAATCAATCAATCGACCAATCAATCGTTCGACCAATCGCTCGCTCGATCAATCGATCAATCAGTCAATCAGTCAATCAGTCAGTCAGTCAGGCAGTCAGTCAATTAATCAATCAATCGACCGATCAATGGATTAACTATTCAATCAATCAACCGATCAACCATCAATCAGTCAAATCAATCAATCCATCAATCAACCAATAAGTCAACCAATTGATCAACCAATTATTCAACCAATCAATCAAACAATCACTCAATCAGTCAATTAAAAAAAAACAAACAAACAAACACTGACGGGGTTCTGAGCACCCAGGACTACCCCATGCCTTCCACCCCACCCCCTCCACCTTCGATTCCCTCACTCGCCCCCAACCCACCCACCCACCCTTCCTTCCCCCCCCCCCCCCCCCCCCCCCCCTCATGTTGCCTGATATGACATTCTGACATTCATACGTGGACACGGGTGAGGTCGCAGCTAATGAATATTGTGGGTTCTCCGTTGAAACACACGTTGCAGCATGCCATAGTTGAATCTCCCGTGGGTCTATTACTGAAAGCAATTAGGGTTGTTTGTTTGATTGCTTGCATGTTTGTTTATTCTTTGTTTGTTTGTTTGTTTGATTGCTTGCATGTTTGTTTATTCTTTGTTTCTTTCTTTGTCTTTTTTTTTGTTGGCTTTTTTTGTTTGTTTTTTTCCGTGAGAGCGCCACTCGTTAACATCCAGAAGTAGGAGGGGCTGCTAAACTAGGCAATGCGCGCGGGCAAGCGAGCACACACACACACACACACACATACACACACACACACACACACACACACACACACACACACACACACACACACACACACACAAGCGTGCACAAACACGCTGAGAGCGGGGAGGGGGGGGAGAGAAAGATAGACTGTCGTCTAAAGGCCACGCTCAGAGATAGCGTGTGGGGTTTGTGTACAAACAATAATTTCTGAGAATTGAATCATAGCGGGATTTTCCGATGTTGATTCGGGTTCATATGACGTAAACATTATCAGTTCCGCCGGGTGACCTTAACCTGGCGTGTCGAAAGATTCCAAGTCACATCAGAACGCACCCTCGTCGACAGAATCGTTGTTGGTTAAAAAACTCTCTCTCTCTCTCTCCAGTCTCATGTGAAGCACGGGAATGACTGATTTATAGGACACGTCAACACAAAACTGATAAGGGCGTGTGTGTGTGTGTGTGTGTGTGGGGGGGGGGGGGGGGGTGCATACGAGCGTGCCTGTGTGTGCGCAGTAAGACGTAAAGATAGATAAGAAAAAGTAATACGTATAAACTTTAGAATTTCCCAACGTTTCGGCTCTACTGCCTCAGCCGGCGGGTATATAAGCTATATCTACATCTATCTACCTACTATCTATATAGATAGACATGGAGGTATATATATATATATATAACTGAACAATTAAGTAGTGGGGGGACGAACGAGTGTGGAGAGGAAAAAGTTGTTGAAAACTAAAAACACTACTACGCAAACAGTATAAAATGTAAGGGACAATCTTTGAACCTATGCTTGAGGATCCATTTAAGAATGCAAGGGAGATCAAAAGATATGGAACAGTCTGAGTGGTCAGCTCTGCTGTTCAATAACCCAAAGCATTGTCAGCGGCTAAGAATTGTGCAGAACAACCTTTCCTTGGATCTCCTAAGAGATGCAATCTCCCACTGATTGACCAAACAATATAATGCTGAACAATAAGTAGTGGGGGAAAACAAGTGCAGGTTAACAATTCTTCCATCATTACAGTAATGATTTGGAAAAGACTTGAAATTGAGAGGAAAAAAAATTAAGATGAAGTAAATAGGAAAATGTATATCATAGATATGATATCCTTTTCACTAGCTGCATGAGGAAAATGTATATCATAGATATGATATCCTTTTCACTAGCTGCATGAGGAACTATCGCAATCTCTCTCGAAGGCAGATCTATATGTATCGCCTGCTCCGAGGCCTTTCGTCCGCTGAATCGGACTCATCAGGGAGACACGGCTGATTGTGTCTGTGCTCTTGGTGTCAGATAGAGACACACCACAGTCCATAATTCTGTGGTGTTCCGACCGCCAAGCGTTCGAAAAAGAATCTACAGCAGCCCCCCAAAGCAGCCAGCGAAAGGTAGTAGAACTAAACAGAACGAAAGTGTGGAGAGGAAAAAAGTTGTCTGTTCAATAACCCAAGCATTGTCAGCGGCTAAGAATTGTGCAGAACAACCTTTCCTTGGATCTCCTAAGAGATGCAATCTCCCACTGATTGACCAAACAATATAATGCTGAACAATTAAGTAGTGGGGGAAAACAAGTGCAGGTTAACAATCTTCCATCATTACAGTAATGATTTGGCAAAGACTTGAAATTGAGAGGAAAAAAAAATTAAGATGAAGTAAATAGGAAAATGTATATCATAGATATGATATCCTTTTCACTAGCTGCATGAGGAGGAAAATGTATATCATAGATATGAACATCCTTTTCACTAGCTGCATGAGGAAACTATCGCAATCTCTCTCGAAGGCAGATCTATATGTATCGCCTGCTCCGAGGCCTTTCGTCCGCTGAATCGGACTCATCAGGGAGACACGGCTGATTGTGTCTGTGCTCTTGGTGTCAGATAGAGACACACCACAGTCCATAATTCTGTGGTGTTCCGACCGCCAAGCGTTCGAAAAAGAATCTAACAGCACCCCCAAGCAGCCAGCGAAAGGTAGTAGAACTAAACAAAACGAAAGTGTGGAGAGGAAAAAAGTTGTTGAAAACTAAAAACACTACGCAAACAGTATAAAATGTAAGGGACAATCTTTGAGCCTATGCTTGAGGATCCATTTAAGGATGCAAGGGAGATCAAAAGATATGGAACAGTCTGAGTGGTCAGCTCTGCTGTTCAATAACCCAAGCATTGTCAGCGGCTAAGAATTGTGCAGAACAACCTTTCCTTGGATCTCCTAAGAGATGCAATCTCCCACTGATTGACCAAACAATATAATGCTGAACAATTAAGTAGTGGGGGAAAACAAGTGCAGGTTAACAATTCTTCCATCATTACAGTAATGATTTGGAAAAGACTTGAAATTGAGAGGAAAAAAAAATAAGATGAGTAAATATAGGAAAATGTATATCATAGATATGAGATATGATATCCTTTTCACTTTCACACTAGCTGCATGAGGAAACTATCGCAATCTCTCTCGAAGGCAGATCTATATGTATCGCCTGCTCCGAGGCCTTTCGTCCGCTGAATCGGACTCATCAGGGAGACACGGCTGATTGTGTCTGTGCTCTTGGTGTCAGATAGAGACACACCACAGTCCATAATCTGTGGTGTTCCGACCGCCAAGCGTTCGAAAAAGAATCTAACAGCACCCCCAAGCAGCCAGCGAAAGGTAGTAGAACTAAACAGAACGAAAGTGTGGAGAGGAAAAAAGTTGTTGAAAACTAAAACACACGCAAACAGTATAAAATGTAAGGGACAATCTTTGAGCCTATGCTTGAGGATCCATTTAAGGATGCAAGGGAGATCAAAAGATATGGAACAGTCTGAGTGGTCAGCTCTGCTGTTCAATAACCCAAGCATTGTCAGCGGCTAAGAATTGTGCAGAACAACCTTTCCTTGGATCTCCTAAGAGATGCAATCTCCCACTGATTGACCAAACAATATAATGCTGAACAATTAAGTAGTGGGGGAAAACAAGTGCAGGTTAACAATTCTTCCATCATTACAGTAATGATTTGGAAAAGACTTGAAATTGAGAGGAAAAAAAATTAAGATGAAGTAAATAGGAAAATGTATATCATAGATATGACATCCTTTTCACTAGCTGCATGAGGAAAATGTATATCATAGATATGATATCCTTTTCACTAGCTGCATGAGGAAACTATCGCAATCTCTCTCGAAGGCAGATCTATATGTATCGCCTGCTCCGAGGCCTTTCGTCCGCTGAATCGGACTCATCAGGGAGACACGGCTGATTGTGTCTGTGCTCTTGGTGTCAGATAGAGACACACCACACAGTCCATAATTCTGTGGTGTTCCGACCGCCAAGCATTCGAAAAAGAATCTAACAGCACCCCCCAAGCAGCCAGCGAAAGGTAGTAGAACTAAACAGAACGAAAGTGTGGAGAGGAAAAAAGTTGTTGAAAACTAAAAACACTACGCAAACAGTATAAAATGTAAGGGACAATCTTTGAGCCTATGCTTGAGGATCCATTTAAAGGATGCAAGGGAGATCAAAAGATATGGAACAGTCTGAGTGGTCAGCTCTGCTGTTCAATAACCCAAGCATTGTCAGCGGCTAAGAATTGTGCAGAACAACCTTTCCTTGGATCTCCTAAGAGATGCAATCTCCCACTGATTGACCAAACAATATAATGCTGAACAATTAAGTAGTGGGGGAAAACAAGTGCAGGTTAACAATTCTTCCATCATTACAGTAATGATTTGGAAAGACTTGAAATTGAGAGGAAAAAAAATTAAGATGAAGTAAATAGGAAAATGTATATCATAGATATGATATCCTTTTCACTAGCTGCATGAGGAAAATGTATATCATAGATATGACATCCTTTTCACTAGCTGCATGAGGAAACTAAATCTATCGCAATCTCTCTCGAAGGCAGATCTATATGTATCGCCTGCTCCGAGGCCTTTCGTCCGCTGAATCGGACTCATCAGGGAGACACGGCTGATTGTGTCTGTGCTCTTGGTGTCAGATAGAGACACACCACACAGTCCATAATTCTGTGGTGTTCCGACCGCCAAGCGTTCGAAAAAGAATCTAACAGCACCCCCAAAGCAGCCAGCGAAAGGTAGTAGAACTAAACAGAACGAAAGTGTGGAGAGGAAAAAAGTTGTTGAAAACTAAAAAACACTACGCAAACAGTATAAAATGTAAGGGACAATCTTTGAGCCTATGCTTGAGGATCCATTTAAGGATGCAAGGGAGATCAAAAGATATGGAACAGTCTGAGTGGTCAGCTCTGCTGTTCAATAACCCAAGCATTGTCAGCGGCTAAGAATTGTGCAGAACAACCTTTCCTTGGATCTCCTAAGAGATGCAATCTCCCACTGATTGACCAAACAATATAATGCTGAACAATTAAGTAGTGGGGGAAAACAAGTGCAGGTTAACAATTCTTCCATCATTACAGTAATGATTGGGAAAGACTTGAAATTGAGAGGAAAAAAAAATTAAAGATGAAGTAAATAGGAAAATGTATATCATAGATATGATATCCTTTTCACTAGCTGCATGAGGAAAATGTATATCATAGATATGATATCCTTTTCACTAGCTGCATGAGGAAACTATCGCAATCTCTCTCGAAGGCAGATCTATATGTATCGCCTGCTCCGAGGCCTTTCGTCCGCTGAATCGGACTCATCAGGGAGACACTTGTTGAAAACTAAAAACACTACGCAAACAGTATAAAATGTAAGGGACAATCTTTGAGCCTATGCTTGAGGATCCATTTAAGGATGCAAGGGAGATCAAAAGATATGGAACAGTCTGAGTGGTCAGCTCTGCTGTTCAATAACCCAAGCATTGTCAGCGGCTAAGAATTGTGCAGAACAACCTTTCCTTGGATCTCCTAAGAGATGATGCAATCACCCACTGATTGACCAAACAATATAATGCTGAACAATTAAGTAGTGGGGGAAAAACAAGTGCAGGTTAACAATTCTTCCATCATTACAGTAATGATTTGGCAAAAGACTTGAAATTGAGAGGAAAAAAAATAAATGAAGTAAATAGGAAAATGTATATCATAGATATGATATCCTTTTCACTAGCTGCATGAGGAAAATATATATCATAATATGATATCCTTTTCACTAGCTGCATGAGGAAACTATCGCAATCTCTCTCGAAGGCAGATCTCTATGTATCGCCTGCTCCGAGGCCTTTCGTCCGCTGAATCGGACTCATCAGGGAGACACGGCTGATTGTGTCTGTGTGCTCTTGGCGTCAGATAGAGACACACCACAGTCCATAATTCTGTGGTGTTCCGACCGCCAAGGGTTCGAAAAAAAAATCTAACAGCACCCCCAAAGCAGCCAGCGAAAGGTAGTAGAATAAACAAAACGAAAGTGTGGAGAGGAAAAAAAAGTTGTTGAAAACTAAAACACTACGCAAACAGTATAAAATGTAAGGGACAATCTTTGAGCCTATGCTTGAGGATCCATTTAATCTGAGTGGTCAGCTCTGCTGTTCAATAACCCAAGCATTGTCAGCGGCTAAGAATTGTGCAGAACAACCTTTCCTTGGATCTCCTAAGAGATGCAATCACCCACTGATTGACCAAACAGATATATATATATATATATACATAAGAGAGAGAGAGAGAGAGAGAGAGAGAGAGAGAGAGAGAGAGAGAGAGAGAATACACACATACACACACCCCTCCCCCCTATATATATATATATATATATATATATATATATAAGTTTAAAAATGTGATTAAAAAAGAGATTAAAAAAACACCAACAAGCTTGTTTCCAGCTCTCTCTGCTCTCTTCAGGGTGTTCATTTTGGGCACGCTACCGGTGTTATATATATTGTGTGTGTGTGTAAGCGTGAGTTCAGCATGTGTTTCACGCGGCCTGTATCTTTTTACAATTTTGATTTTTTGGGGGGTATCTTTTTTTAAAGATAAAAAAATAGACTATAATATATCATGGAAAATTATAAACAAAATTGTAAAAAAGATACAGGCCACGTGAAACACATGCTGAACTCACGCTTACACACACACACAATATATATAACACCGGTAGCGTGCCCAAAATGAACACCCTGAAGAGAGCAGAGAGCTGGAAACAAGCTTGTTGGTGTTTTTTTAATCTCTTTTTTAATCACATTTTTAAACTTATGTCGCTCCCTTCCCGGTTGAGCGTTTTTTGGAGTTCTCGCTGGCTCTATATATATATATATATATGGGGGGAGGGGGGGTGTACACACACACACACACACACACACACATTTAAGTAAAGGCGCTCGCGAGCCCGCACGCACACATGTACGTAGAAAAAACACGCTTTAGTCCTGAGTTTTGATAAACTCTCCGAAGTACTGTCAACACTGCGGACATTGAATCATTATGACAATGGAAAGTCGAGGGCGTCCTGGTGGCTGTTGTGAAGTGTCGGTGTCGGGAGTTTGGGCCCTGGCTGTCATCTGAACATGAGATAAATGGTCATGTCCGCAGCGTTGAAATGCACAGTAACTGGAGTATCTTTCTCAGGTCAGTAAATAGACAGACAGACAGACAGACAGACAACCAACGGCCAGCCACCCAGCCAGCTAACCAGACAGACAGATAGATACATACATACATAGATAAAACAGATACAAAAACAGACAGATAGACTGATAGATGGATGGATGGAGAGATAGACCGAATATAGAGAGAGAGAGAGGGGAGGGGAGGGAGAGAGAGAGAA
>JADBJO010000570.1:392500-395000 GCA_016801955.1 Conus betulinus | reverse complement strand
ATGACAGGTCTTCAGCAGACCGTGTCGGCCGTCACGCCAGACCAATAGCTCCAGGCTGGTCATCTGACAGCCAGGCAGCCCAGCGGAGACTGCCGACAGATGAAGATTCAGAAGCCTTCCACGATAGACGATCCAGGAACTACGGTCAGCAGCGAATGCTTCCCAGAATGAGGTACTCCGAAGAAGCACAGAGACACAGTCAGTATATCCATCACAGACAAGTGACTCACCAGCCTGACATTTACAGGGACTCACGGCATACGGACAAAGACAATATACAGAATGATGACATAAACAGTCCCGACAGAAGACAACAGTGAGAAGCTTAGTGACGTAAGGGGAAATGAGGTGGAATTCTCGGTGCCAATCGTCAACGACGAAGACGTACAGGGTGGCACTGCAAGCGAGTTAGAAATCACCTCAACCCCTGCGATTACTGTGTCTCAAACTTCTTGCAGAATCTCTCATGATATTGAACCTGATGCAGTAGAAGAAAAGAGTGATGATGATGACCCATAGTGAATGAACAGGGGGCTACTATCAACAAACCAAGTGAAGCAGAGAATGAACAGGCGATATTGTGTAGCACACCTGGGAATCCAGGAAATACTCATGGGACACAGACATACAACATACACACTCTACACAGGCCCATCCATCTTCTCATACAGCTATCAGGACAGACAGACAGGATGATGAGCGATTAGAACAACAGATAGCAACTCCGTCTGTTGACACAAACAATACGACGAACGCCAACAGTGAAGTGGCACTTTCAAATCCTGGTGTTCAGGGAGATGACAACCAACAGAAACAGCGCGTAAAGAAGCCAAGCCAGCCAAGGGATGCCAGTCAGAACACTATACTGGACAGTTTTTAAACGTGCGCAGTCCAAGGAACGTGGCAGGGACATTACAGAAAGGGGACGCACAAGGTCCCGCGCCAAGCTTAATTCCGTTTTCCAAATAGGATATCGGCCGGGCCTTGAAAGTTAAACAGAAAAAACGGTGGTGCAGACTTTACTGCAAAGCAGTCCATAGAAAATAATTGTCCTCAAGAAATACCTAAAAATAATAGCACTTCAATCAAGTTTCTAAACTTTAATGTAAATGGATTGCTTTCTAAGTTGGAGAACAACGATTTTGTAAGCTACATCAAATCACATGATTTTGTGTGTTTAACTGAAACGTTTGTTGGTGGGAATTTCGAATCCTCACTTTTCAATGATTACGTGATTTATATTCACAAGCAAAGAAGCTTTCCCATCAAGGACGATATTCAGGAGGAGTAATTGTTTTAATTAAAAAGACTTTTTTCTTGTTTTGTTACACGGATTGAATATAAGTCTGAAAATACGATCATTTTGAATATTGATAAGAAGCTTTTCGATAGCGACATGAATGTATTTTGGATTTGTACATATATACCTCCAATAGAGTCAAATGCCTGGGGAAACAACACGAATGGGTTGGGCATGGAACCATTAGAACAATGTTTGTTGGATTTGTATGAATCACACAATTTTTATGTGTTATTATCTGGGGACCTTAACGCAAGAACAGCTTCGAAAAATAATGTCGGCATCGATGTTGATGACAACTTTATAGAGAACTATGACCAGTCGCCATATTGTAGGACTTCACACACGATGAATATGAAAATGTATTTGGTGATCAGTTGTTAGAACTATGCAACTCTTTGGACCTTGTTATTTTGAATGGGCTTTGTGAACATGGTTTCGATGGTAGTTACACCTTTATATCCGTTTAGGATGCAGTACTGTTGATTATTTTGTTATGTCTCAAAACTTACTTAATGCCCAGTATGACATGTCACTCGTTGTTGACGATTCTGTCGAATCTGATCACTTGCCAGTTGTACTTTCGTTTCCTTTGACCATCCCAAGCAAAAGCGGCAAACATGAAAGTAAGCAATTGTTTTATCGAAAAACATGTTTGGGATAAACAAGGTGAACAAGACTTTCTAGAGAATCTGAGAAAAAAAAACAGACATTCATGATAGATTACAACGGGCGGACGCCATATTGGAACATGATGTTGATGGTGCAATAGATCTTTATGTAAGTTGTCTGCTATCGGCTAGCAATTTCATGGTAAAGAAAGTCTATTTGGTTGCCTCACCAAAAAGTCTTCGGAATGGTTTGATGAGGAGTGTCGACAAGCCCAAACGTTACAGTAAGCGTACACTCAGAATTTTCAGAAGAACTAGAAAAATAGACACAGATTACAGCATGTACAAGCAAAGAAAAAGTACAAAAAAACTTGCTGAAGTTTAAAAAAAGAAGCTTTAAAACGAAGGAAGGCCGAAATGTTAGCATCAAATATTTCTGATTCATCCAAATTTTGGAAACAGTTAACCGAAATGGGATGTGGGAAGCAAAGAGCGAAAAATACCAATGACATTTCAATTGATAAATGGTATGATCATTTTAAAAATGTGTTTTCAATGGATGATAGTAATTCGGATGATGAACATTGTG
>JADBJO010000570.1:380000-382500 GCA_016801955.1 Conus betulinus | reverse complement strand
TAGTTAGTTAGTTAATTAGTTAGTTAGTTAGTTAGTTAGTTACTTCGTTAGTTACTTAGTTTGCTTGTTTGTTTTAATGGAGTGGAGAAGGTTTGGTGGAGAGCAGAGGTGGAAGGGAGGAAAGAAAAGGGGACAAATGGACGAATTCGAATGCTGAGCGCCCAACCAATAACCAGTTAAAAGTCTCCGTAACATTTGTTGATATTTCATTCGATAAGAATTGTCAAAATGCAAAAATTACTCCCTCGTTACAGGAGGCTCAACCATTTCGAAGCTGTTTCTTTTTTCATTTTATTTTAACGCGATCGAAGTTATCTCTACGAGGACGCTTTTTACACATTCGAGCGAGGAAAGGTTCGTTTTGAATATATGCTTTTTTTTGGACATTGACTGATGGTGTGCGCTGCTCGTAGAGGTTTGCTAAATGACATTTGTTCATTAATTATGGGTTTCTCATTATCCGTTATTTCACCTAATTCTTGACATGATTTTTTTTTTCTTGATTTTTTTTTCTCTCACATACTCCAGATGTTTTTCATCTAACGCTAACGCTACCTAACGCTAAAAGTTGCTGCAAGTGACAGAGCTGGAGTTTTAGTTTTCAGTCGTCTGCGTTTTCATCTAAAAAGACGTTCAGTTGATGACAAGCCCATGTCTGCTGTCCCAGTCTTAAAGAGAAAAAACGCTGAAAATACCAAAACTGCGGCGGAACCACCATTATCTGCAGTACCAAAGACTACAGGACAAGCCGGACTATAGATATTCAGGGACTGGAATAAACTCCCTTCGGAAGCTGCCTTGCCCCCCCCCCCCCCCCCCCCCCTTCCCCCCCCCCCCCCCCCACGTTTGACACTTTAATAGGAGGGTATCAAGCCTTGCCTAACTCACCTACACCACCACTCTCTCCCCTGCCCCCCCCCCCTCCTGCCACCACCCCAAACCCTCACCACCCCTGCCCAGCTTTATTACAGTGTTGGGCCAGCGAAACCTGGTGTCTTGTTGGAGCCTTGTGTCTTGTCTTGGAATCCGCACTTCATTAGGTGGAGATCTGAACATGTCCTCAAGGCCTCTCAACCCCCCCCAATGTGCCCCCCACCCCCACCCCCTAAGCCCCATCCCAGTCCATATGTTCTCTTTCTCGCTGACAGCTGGTTTAATCCACTCCTCGGTTTTCGATCGATGATCATCATCGGAAGAAGATGTACTTTGTGCTCTGTGGTCTATCTTCAATCAGTTTTATTCTTGATCGAGTCTACGATCCTTTTGCATTGTCTAAGCACTGAGAAGAAAATGATACATCTGAAGTTGCGGGTGGGACCCAGAGAAGTAATGTCTTCAACTGCCGAACCAACCAGCTGGAAGCAGTTCTGCACCACCCTCGGAAGCCTGTCCTGTGATCACATAGGGGGCAAGCACGCACAGGGCCTTCCATTAAGACGTCAAGGGACAAAACTGCTCCCTGGTAGATGCCGTTGTGTTATGACCATTGGATGTGACACGACAGAACCTCCATGGAAGCGTTCCCATGGGTGTACAGCCAATATTTCATATCGGAGAGCCTACCGGCGAAAAACCTCACCATCAAACAGCTGCGTGAGCATTCTGCAGCCTCACTAGTTGCTGTTCCGCGGACAGGTGAAGACAGTACAACTCCAGACACGGCCAATATTTCGCCATGAGGTCTTACGTGCCCTCCCAAGAGAATCCCGGGTTACAGTCGTTCCCGTTGTCAACAGGGCTTTCCCTGCAGTCAGTCTAAGTTGATTTGTCCGAGTGTATTATTCTCGTTTCTGTTTGTTTGTCTGTTTTCTCTGTTTTACCTTATGGTGCCGACTGAAGAAATCTTCATGCCTCTTGTCATTCCTTTCCGCAAAGCACTGACAGTAAAATCTTTGTTCAACTTTTCTTTGAAATTGCTTTGGAGAATTTGTTATTCCTCTCCGCTTAGAGTACCCTTCTCGGACATTTATGTTTGTAAAAAAAAAAAAAATTGTTTGCTTTGTGGTTTTTTCAGGGTGTTGTTGTTGTTGTTGTTGTTTGTTGTTGTTGTTGTTGTTCAAAAAAGCCCCCATTCTGAAACCTGTCCAGTCCTTTTTTATTATTGACGTGAAACCCTGTTAGTCGAGTTGTGTAGCATCCCCCTCCTGCCTCCATTTTCCCTTTCCCCCATCTCTCTCTCTCTCTCTCTCTCTCTCTCTCTCTCTCTCTCTCTCTCTCTCTCTCTTTCGTGCGTGCGTGCGTGTATGTGTGAGTTCCAAATTATGTACGAACTTTGTCATATTCATTTTACTGTCTGTTTTTATTCGTGCTAATTTTTGTACGTTGTAGCACATTTCCCTATTACATTATTTCATTTTACTGCATGTTGTAGTCCCTACTCAGGGCGAGGACTGGATGTAAAGAAAAAAAAAAGCACGTCGGTGCTTATCTATTATCCTCGTAAATAAAGAATTTTTTCTTGTCTTGTCTTGTCTTGTCTCTCTCTCTCTCTCTCTCTCTC
>JADBJO010000570.1:352500-370000 GCA_016801955.1 Conus betulinus | reverse complement strand
TGTCGTATCTGTGCCTCTAGTCTAAAAGTCATCAACTGGCGCTTAACATATCCGTCCACAACTAGAAGATAGTTCTCACATTTTCTGGAGGATTTAAAAGCAGTGCACCTAGAGATTCTTCGCTTTGCTGTAGGTGATCTTACCAGTTCTGCTATCTGCATCAATCCATCAATCTTTAACGTGAGTAGTTCATAGATTCTTTTACACCCTGCACTGGCTGGCTCACTCATACCAACCCAAATCCATTTTGTTATCATATTTGAACGAACTTTCATATCCCACGTGTGCTTGCCGTTAGAAGCTAGACTTAATAGCCCATTGACCGAAGCTTTGATCGACAACCTATCGTTTCGTCCGCACGTGGTATCTTTTAACCAGCACCTCATGCATCGAATAGAGATAGGTTGCCCCAAACAGATTTAGGGAGACGTTCTGTCTCTCCATGAACTAACGCATTTTGAGTTTTAGCATAAATCCTTAGGAATGTCTTATGTGCGTACAAACGAACCCTCTCTCTATACTTGTGACTGCTTTATCCGGTCCTCACAATTCCATGTCATTCACAGTAAGCTTAATAGGCTGAACCTTGAAACAGATCAGTCAGCTTCGCTTCCCGTTTATTGGCAACCAGAAACACCATGTAACCCAAAGCCAACAAACAACGCAGTAAGAAAATGGTGTGCTTCTTTCAGCTAACAAGTAGTTTTCAATTACCGCATACTACTCTTCTGGTTTTTCTTGTGTTCTGTTTTTATCTCTCTGTTTCTTTATCTCTCTCTCTCTCTCTCTCTCTCTCTCTCTCTCTCTCTCTCTCTCTCTCTTTCTTTTTCTTTTTTTTTCTTTTTTTTTTTGTTAGACTTAAACGAATAACCGAACAGAATTATTCTAAGCAAGGACCGATGCACCGCGTCCCGGTTGAGTATTATTTACCGCCATCGAAAAGGTCCGTGCGCGAGCGAGCGCTTCTCTCTCTCTCTCTCTCTCTCTCTCTCTCTCTCTCTCTCTCTCTCTCTCTATCTATCTATCTATCTATCTCTGCGTGTGTGCATGTGCGTGAGTGTTGCGTGCGTGTGTGCATGCGTGCGGGCGCGCGCGCGCGCGCGCGCGCGCGTGTGTGTGTGTGTAAATGCATGTGTGTGTGTGTGTGTGTGTGTGTGTGTGTGTGTGTGTGTGTGTGTGCGCGCATGTATGAGTGCGCGCATGTGCGTGTGTGTGTGTGTGTGTGTGTGTGTGTGTGTGTGTGTGTGTGTGTGTGTGTGTGCGCGTGTGAGTGCGTGCATGTGTGTGTGTGTGTGTATATGTGTGTGTGTGTGTGTGTGCGCGCGCGCGCGTGCGCGCGCGCGCACGAGTGCGTGCATGTGTGTGTGCGCGCGCGTGTGTGTGCGTGTGTGTGTGTGTGTGTATTCACGGCCCATCCTATCTTTGTTCTCTCTGTTTTTCATTTGTCCCTGTGACAATGTTAGTGCACCATTCCTCTAGTAGGCTAACACAGCGTTGCAACAGTGAGATGTCCACCCTGCTGAGGGCTGCAACTGTCCATTGCGCGGCGTCACTGCCCCACTGGGTGCTTTATGGTAGGCATTGTCTGGCTGCATTAACAGGCTTCTGATGCCTGACGTGGTTTGACCTTCATGGCTCTGTAAATCGCCTAGCTTGATAGATACGTTGACACAGAGAGAGAGAGAGAGAGAGAGAGAGAGAGAGAGAGAGAGAGAGAGAGAGAGAGAGAGAGAGAGAGAGAGAGACAGAGACAGAGACAGAGAGACAGAGACAGAGAGAGAGACAGAAAGACAGAAAGACAGAGACAGACACACAGAGAGAGAGAGACAGACAGACAGACACACAGAGGCAGAAAACAGAAACAGAAACAGAGACAGAGAGGGTAAAAGAGAGAGAGGAATGGAGAGAGAGAGAGGGGGGAGGGAGGGAGGTCAAAGAGAGAGAGAGGAATGAAGACACACACACACACACACACACACACACACACACACACACACGAGGAATGAACACACACACACACACACACACACACACACACACACACACACACACACACACACACACACACACACACACACACACACACACACACACACACACACACACACACACACACACACACACACACACACACACACAGATGCACCCAGAGAGAGACAGGGGGGGGGGGGGGGGGGAGAATGGGGAGGGAGACAGAGAGACAGACCAAGCCAGAGAGAGAAAGAGAGAGGGGAATGGAGAGAGACAGACAGACAGACAGAGGATAACGAAAGAATAAGCTTGGAAAACCTGACTGTTTCATAGTTCCTGTTTACACAAACCAACTGAATATTCGATGAAACGAAAGACAGCTTCAATGGCTGGCAAGGGGTCAGAAGTAACATAGCTCGTGTCTGAGAATGTAGGCGATTGCTGATATCCCCCCACTCTCCACCCACCCACTCATCGTCAATCCCCCCTCCCCAATCCCCCCTCCCTACCCCCTATCCCTATTCCTTCGTACATCTCGAATAGGAAATCCTCTAACTGATACACGTTTTTCCGTGAGGATCTTCCTCAGTATAACGCAGGGTTGAGACAAACCCTGTCATCTTCACAACGCTGACGGAGGTTCTGCGATCATTTTGCCTGCTTTCCACTGTCACTGTCAATGACAAACCGTACTGTTCCCATCCCGACTAGGTCTTCAGGAAGTGTTCGAGGTGTTCGAAACGCGGACGGTTGAGTGCATGAGAGAGCGAAGATTATCCAAGGACCGGCCACATAATGTCTGTATTCATGGCGCATAGGAGATATACAGGAGGGGGGGGTGGGTGGGGGGAGGGGCGACGAGGTGGGGGGGGGGGGGGGGGGGGGGGGTGATGGTGCTGCCTCATCATCAAAAATACTACTTCCTTCTGGCCTGTTACTCTTAACATACAATATGTTTAATTACCCCCACCTCACCATGGGTGACTTGATATACAGTATGCTGAGACCCCACCATGGTGTGACTTCATATACAGTATATAGAGACCCCACCTCACCATGGTGACTTCATATACAGTATATAGAGACCCCCACCTCACCATGGGTGACTTCATATACAGTATATAGAGACCCCACCTCACCATGGGTGACTTGATATACAGTATATAGAGACCCCACCTCACCATGGGTGACTTCATATACAGTATATAGAGACCCCACCTCCTCACCATGGGTGACTTCATATACAGTATACTGAGACCGCACCTCACCATGGGTGACTTGATATACAGTATATAGAGACCGCACCTCACCATGGGTGACTTAAATATACAGCATATAGAGACCGCACCTCACCATGGGTGACTTAATATACAGTATACTGAGACTGCACCTCAGCATGGGTGACTTGATATACAGTATACAGAGACCGCACCTCACCATGGGTGACTTAATATACAGTATACTGAGACCGCACCTCACCATGGGTGACTTGACATACAGTATACTGAGACCGCACCTCACCATGGGTGACTTGACATACAGTATACTGAGACCGCACCTCACCATGGGTGACTTGATATACAGTATATAGAGACCGCACCTCACCAAGGGTGACTTAATATACAGTATACTGGGACCGGACCTCACCATGGGTGACTTCATATACAGTATATAGAGACCCCACCTCACCATGGGTGACTTAAATATACAGTATATAGAGACCGCACCTCACCATGGGTGACTTAACATACAGTATATAGAGACCACACCTCACCAT
Organism: Conus betulinus; assembly: GCA_016801955.1. Lineage (NCBI taxonomy): Eukaryota > Metazoa > Mollusca > Gastropoda > Neogastropoda > Conidae > Conus > Conus betulinus. The sequence goes on along the minus strand of JADBJO010000570.1, from coordinate 366,252 downwards.
GGGTGACTTGATATACAGTATATAGAGACCGCACCTCACCATGGATGACTTAATATACAGTATATAGAGACCGCACCTCACCATGGTGACTTCATATACAGTATATAGAGACCGCACCTCACCATGGGTGAATTAATATACAGTATACTGAGACCGCACCTCACCATGGTGACTTCATATACAGCATATAGAGACCGCACCTCACCATGGGTGACTTGATATACAGTATACTGAGACCGCACCTCACCATGGGTGACTTGATATACAGTATATAGAGACCCCACCTCGGCATGGGTGACTTCATATACAGTATGTAGAGACCGCACCTCGCACCATGGGTGACTTAATATACAGTATATAGAGACCCCACCTCACCATGGATGACTTAATATACAGTATATAGAGACCGCACCTCACCATGGGTGACTTGACATACAGCATATAGAGACCCCACCTCACCATGGGTTACTTGACATACAGTATATAGAGACCGCACCTCACCATGGGTGACTTGATATACAGTATACTGAGACCGCACCTCACCATGGGTGACTTGATACAGTATAGAGAGACCGCACCTCGCCATGGGTGACTTGATATACAGTATATAGAGACCGCACCTCGCCAAGGGTGACTTGACATACAGTATAGAGAGACCGCACCTCGCCATGGGTGACTTGACATACAGTATAGAGAGACCGCACCTCGCCATGGGTCGCCATGGGTGCACCTTGACTTACATACATACAGTATAGAGACCGCACCTCGCCATCGGTGACTTGACATACAGGTGACCGCACCTCGACATACAGTATTGACATACAGTATGTAGAGACCGCACCTCGCCATGGGTGACTTGACATACAGTATAGAGACCCCGCACCTCGCCATGGGTGACTTGACATACAGTAGTACAGAGACCGCACCTCGCCATGGGTGACTTGACAGTACAGTATGTAGAGGGTGATTTAATATATAGCACATCGCCACCTCACTATGAGTGATTGACATACAGTATGTAGAGACCGCACCTCGCCATGGGTGACTTCAATCATACAGTATGTAGAGACCGCACCTCAATCACAGGGTGACTTGACTATACTTTAAGAGACTTCGTCCGTTTGTTGGTTGACTTCATATCTCTATAGACCTCACCTCTCTCTCTCTCTCTCTCTCTCTCACCATCTCTTAATATACAGTCTCCTCTCTCACCTGGGTGACTCTCTCTTGTACATACAGTAGGTACAGGCTGCGCGACCTCACCATGGGTGACTTGTCTATAACCTGCCTTGCCATGATGATAATGATCAGGAACTCTGCTGTCACCATGTAGCCTGGCATGTCTGAATGATAGACGCACCTAGGGGTACATATACATCTTTTAGAGACCGCACCTCAGGGTGTGATTGAAGAGTGTCATCATTTTGCGTGACGTGTCTACCTCGTGATTGTTGTCGTCGTCCGTAGTAATGGCCGATGGGTGTTTATACAGAATAGCCGCTACTAACGGGTGACTTAATAACGGCCCCACCTCACCATGGTTTTTAATCAGTTTATAGAAATATCTCGCGCACCATGGGTGATTCATACAGATAAACTGGGAATGGGTTTATATACTTTGCATCTTGTTTTTACTTTGTCTCTTTGTTCACCTGTTTGTTTGCTTGTTTCTCTCTCGCTGATCAGACTATTGAGCTGACTGGGGTGACTGCAAAAGTGCTCGGGGCGGGTGTTTCATAAGTATATAGAGACGATGTCTTGTCCCGTGAAAAGACGGCGGGATCACTCTCGCTGAACGCGGGCTCTAACACAGATTATCTCCCTGGCAGATGTTCGAGCATCGGGTCTGCTAACAGCTGTGTCCAGACCGCGAAGCTGGACCGCAGGGGTGAACAAGTTGATCGGTTGCATTCAGTATTCAACGTCCACATTCGCAAAAGATGATTTGGTAGAGGGGGAGAGAAACATCGCAGGGGAGAGAGAGAGAGAGAGACAGAGACATGAGAGAGAGAGAGAGAGAGCGCAGAGAGAGAGGAGAGGTATCTTTTCATATCTTACACCACTGACATTGGTACAACCAAAATGACAACATAAAATGGACAGCGAGTGACAATGGTTACATTACACCGGACGCTGGCGTGACTCCAGCTCCAACATTTCATGTGGAAACTCTGTCAGCCATCCAATCATAGGGACACCCGCAAAAAAGACAGTTTGGAAATCCGAAACTTTATAAATAGGTCTGAACGCATGTCGCCTCATAGTTTTGGCCCCCGCCCAGAATACATTAGAGACAGTCAGTCAGTCAGTGTAACTAGTCGCGTCCGTGAGAACAAGCCAACATCCGTACGTCGACGTGTCTCTCAACCCAACCCCACACCCAACACCACCTTTTTTTCCCAGTTTGTTTGAAATATATCTGTCTTTTCTCTTACGTAATGTCCCCCCCCCCCCCCCCCCCCCCACACACACACACACACACACACACACACTTTACCTTCCCCTTCCCCCTCCCTAGCGTCAGCGGCATTTTTTCCACGCCGCTTATTGCAGCTCCTCCACCCCCACCCCCCCACTCCCACCCCGAACTATACAGCTCCACCCAGACTGGTCCTCTGTTCAGTCAGGCGCAGCCCTCAGCACCGCAGTGCACTGGGAGCGATGACTGTCAATCAGCTCGCCATACGACAACTCACCGGAGGAGACTCTGCACTGCCGTCCCAATCGAGCCACTTCAGTGGCGCTCCGTGCGTGCAGGATGCGTGTTCAGATCCCATAGAAGGGAAGGGACATTATTCATCACATTGTTGGCGACTTGCCATCGAGTTTGTAGGTTGTCACTGCTTTAGTAGGCTAATCTGTTATTTATATACATTTCAGATCAGCCGAGGTTCCTCTGCACTTTTCGCATCCCGCCTTGGATGATAAATATAACAGACACGGATAACCACCATGCTTCCCTGTAGATTCAGTGGAATTGTGTTCTGTGTAATGCTTGTGTGTGTGTGTGTGTGTGTGTGTGCTGTGTGTGTGTGTGTGTGTGTGTGTGTGTGTGTGTGTGTGTGTGTGTGTGTGTGTGTGTGTGTGTGTGTGTGTGTGTGTGTGTGTGTGTGTGTGTGTGTGTGTGTGCATGTGTGTGTGTGCATGTGTGTGTGTTTGTGTGCATGTGTGTGTGTGTGTGTGTGTGTGTGTGTGTGTGTGTGTGTGTGTGTGTGTGTGTGTGTGTGTGTGTGAACTGGAGGGATGGTAAGTCAAAAGGGAGGGAGAAGTAGGGGGCAACGGGAGGGGGAGGGAGAAGTAGGGGGCAACATTCGGGAAGGATGAAGGAGAAACAGGGGAGCAAGGAAGAGGAGGGGGAGGAAGAAGTAGGGGGCAACGGGAGGGGGGGGGAGGGGGGAACTAAGTAGGGGGCAAACGGGAAGGGGGAGTGAGAAGTAGGGGGCAACGGGAAGGGGAGGGGAGAAGTAGAGGGGTAGGGGGGCAACGGGAAGGGGAGGGAGAAGTAAGTAAGCCCAACGGGGGGTAGGGAGAAGTAGGGGGGCAACGGGAGGGGGAGGGAGAAGTAGGGGGCAATGGGAGGGAGAGGGAGAAGTAGGGGGGGGGGGGCAACGGGGGGAGAAGTACAGGGGCAACAGGGGGAGGGGGGGGGAAGTAGGACACACCAGGGGGGCAACGGGAGGGGGAGGGAGAAGTAGGGGGGGCAACGGGAAGGGGAGGGAGAGAAGTAGGGGGGGCAACGGGGGAGGGGGGAGGAGGGGGAGGGGCAGAAGTAGGGGGGGGCAACGGAAGGGGGAGGGAGAAGTAGGGAGCAACGGGAGGGGGGGAGAAGTAGGGGGAGGGGGGAGAAGTAGGGGGGCAGGGGAGAAGGGAGGGAGGTAGGGGGGGGCACGGGGGGGGGGAGGGAGAAGTAGGGGGGGGGGGACGGGAGGGGGAGGGGAGAAGTAGGGGGCAACGGGAGGGGAGGGGGAAGTAGGGGGCAACGGGGAGTAGGGGGGCAACGGGGGGGAGGGGGGGGGGCAGGGAGAAGAAGTACAGGGGGGCAACGGGAGGGGGAGGGAGAAGTAGAGGGGGGGGGGGGACGGGGGGGGGGAGGGAGGGAGTAGGGGGTAACGGGAGGGGGAGGGAGAAGTAGGGGGCAACGGGGGGGCAACGGGAGGGGGAGGGGGAGAAGTACAGGGGCGACGGGAGGGGGGGGGAGGGGAGAAGTAGGGGGTAACGGGAGGGGGGGGGGAGAAGTAGGGGGCAACGGTAGGGAGAGGGAGAAGTAGGGGGCAACGGGAGGGGGAGGGAGAAGTGCGGGGGGGGCGGGGGAGGGGGAGGGAGAAGAGGGGGGGGGCAACGGTAGGGGGGGGGGGGGGGGAGGGGGAAGTAGGGGGCGACGGGAGGGGGAGGGAGAAGGAGAAAGAAGTAGGGGGCAACGGTAGGGGGAGGGAGAAGAAGAAGGGGGCAACGGGAGGGGGGAGGGAGGGGGAAGTAGGGGGGGGGGAGGGGGAGGAGAAGAAGTAGGGGCGACGGGGGGGAGGGGGGGAGGGAGAAGTAGGGGGCAACGGGAGGGGGAGGAGGAGAAGTAGGGGGGGGGCAACGGGAGGGGGAGGGAGAAGTAGAGGGGCAACGGGGGGGGGAGGGGGCAAGTAGGGGGGGAATGGAGGGGGAGGGAGAAGTAGGGGGCAACGGGGGGGGGGGAGAAGAAGTAGGGGCAACGGGCAACGGGAGGGGGCAACGGGGGTGGGGGAGGGAGAAGTAGGGGGGCAACGGGAGGGGGGGGAAGAAGTAGTAGGGGGCAACGGGAGGGGGAGGGAGGAAGAAGGGGGGGGCAACGGGTGGGGGGGAAGAAGTAGGGGGCAACGGGTGGGGGAGGGAGAAGTAGGGGGGGCAACGGGTGGGGGAGGAAGAAGTAGGGGGCAACGGGAGGGGAGGAGAAGAAGTAGGGGGGGGCAACGGGGGGGGGGAGGAAGAAGTAGGGGGGGGGCAACGGGAGGGGGGGAGGAAGAAGTAGGGGGCAACGGGTGGGGGAGGAAGAAGTAGGGGGCAACGGGAGGGGGAGGAAGAAGAAGTAGGGGGCAACGGTAGGGGGAGGGAGCTACCAAAGCTTAGATCTCAATACTACACACCAAACCACCAGAATGACAAGATATTAGTTGGCCAGGGAAAAAAAGTGAAAAAAAAAAAAATCAAGGGGCTAGCCACAGAGAATCCGTTTCGCCTGAGAAGTCACAAAATACAGAAAGAGTCCACAGTTCGAATCTCAGTCGAGATGATGTTGGGGGAGGGTGGTGGTGATGGTGGTGGTGGTGGTGGTTTTGGTTTCCTCGTTTCCACACGAGCTCTATAGTGATCTCAAAATACTAGTCATTTGGATGCGAGGATACACGAAGAATCTGGGGGCAGTCGGCATGTACGTTTGCGCGTAAAAGGACACAAGGCAATATCTGGAGTTGCCTTGTAGGTAGGTAGGTTTACTGTCTTGGAAAACAAATCCAGACACTGAAAAAAAAAAATGGGGCTGTTGTATATGGACATACTCTTTCTATTTCACATAGAAAACCAGTGACGAGTTGTATAGAACTTGCCAGCGGCCAGCTGATGCTAGAGGCGAGGGATGCAAGAGGCAAGTTGAACACCAAAACTTAATGCGCCAAGGCCTTGTTTAAGGAGCCGAGTATTTATAGACTGGTGCAATTAGATTGTTTTGAGAATTTGTAATTTTTGAAAGTTGATTCTCCTCATTTTTCTTTCATAGGGCCATCAAACTACAAGCCAGGTGGTCCCAAGCAGACAAATCAAAATAAAAGAAATAGGACTATTTGGGAGCTTTCAGATGGCGCAAAGATAGGGTCACAGGTGAGTGCAAAGGCCTGAAATGTGACGTCAACTAAGGGGAAGGCCTAGTATTAGTATTCGAAGATTATGATTTCATCGGGGGGAAATCCCCCAAATTAAGGAAAATAATCGGTGGGGAGTTGCTCTTTTGATGAATTATACATTTAAGATTCAATGCGGGCTCAAAACTATGGTAGGCCTCAAAACTCTTACACGGATTGTATGGTGTTTTAGTGCAAAATCTTAATTTGGGGGCGTGTGGCTAGCAACGGGTGTAAAGACAGGGACGCAAGACAAATTCAAATTAAATAAAATGGCTACTTCTTCCAGCTCTTCTTCTTGCGGCGGGGTCAGTCAGTGTTTTGACCGTTTCAAACACCAGTCAGAAAACGTCACTAGTTTCGTGCCCCAATCGTTGGTCGTCATCACTATCGGCCATTTTTTCGCATGTGAGACAGTCCAGCAAACTCCTTCCAGCCCTGCTCGTTACTAGCTGTGTGCTATTAATGCTCACATTCACCAAGCGAAAACAAATTCTTGCAACCCTCGCCCATTATGAAACGCGTCTATGTCGTGTTTGTGGTCACACTACAGACACAGACCTGACCGAGGGTCAGTTTCTTTGGTCCCCCCCCCCCCTCCCGTCCCTCCCCGAGAGCCGAGCTGTGTGCACACGGGCCTGTCAGCGTGCCTGCGTGCTGTGTGTGCGTGTGTGTGTGTGTGTGTGTGTGTGTGTGTGTGTGTGTGTGTGTGTGTGTGTGTGTGTGTGTGTGTGTGTTTGATATGACTGCGCCCTCAATGCCAGCACAGAGCAGATGATGCAGCACGAAATGGACTGCTTCTCACGAGCCTGCGACAACTTCGGGCTCACCATCAGCACCAAAAGGACCGAAGTGAAGCATCAGCCTGCGCCAGGTAAACCCTACCAGGAACCACACATCACGGTAAAGGGGCAGATCTTGCAGGCAGTTGACAACTTCACCTATCTGGGCAGCACACTCTCACGAGCTGTGAACATTGACGCAGAGGTCAGGAACAGGATTGCCAAAGCCAGCTCTGTGTTTGGGAGACTCCGTGAAAATGTCTAGGAGCGGAGAGGACCAAGCCTTACCATCAAACTGAAGGTCTACGATGCAGTGGTACTAACCACTCTCCTCTACGCCAGTGAGACCTGGACTGTCTACAGCAGACACGCCAAACAGCTCAACCATTTTCATCTCAGCTGTCTCCGCAAACTCCAACACATCAAGTGGCAGGACAAAGTCTCAGACACTGAGATCCTTGAAAGGACCAGCATCCCCAGCAAAAAACGTTTCAAGGACTGCCTCAAAGTGGACATCAACCTCAACACTTGGGAGTCGCTTGCCCCGGACCGCCTAGCCTGGCGAAACGCCCTCACAAAGGGTGCATGTACATCAGAGAAGAGACGCACAGCAGAAGCTGCGAGAAAGCGAGCCGCGCGCAAGGCCAGAGCTACCTCCACCTGCACTAGCAACCACCACATGTGTCCCACATGTGGGCGTTCCTACCGGGTCCAGATCCACCTCACCAACCAGCCGCGGACCCACACTCAACGATCTTCCATCTGAGATTGTAGTCGTGATCATCTTCGAAATTGAAGGACGAACAGGGCGCGCGCGCGCGCGCGCGCGCGCGCGCGCGTGTGTGTGTGTGTGTGTGGTGTGTGTGTGTGTGTGTGTGTGTGTGTGTGTGTGCGTGTGTGTGTGTGTGCGTGTTTTTAAAGTTCATATCCGTTGTAGGACTGAGTGTGTGTGTGTGTGTGTGTGTGTGTGTGTGTGTGTGTGTGTGTGTGTGTGTGTGTGTGTGTGTGTGTGTGTGTGTGTGTGCGTGTGCGCGCGCGCGCGCACGCGCGCGTGCGTTCCGTGACGCATAAAATTCAGTGTGTGTGTGTGTGTGTGTGTGTGTGTGTGTGTGTGTGTGTGTGTGTGTGTGTGTGTTGTGTGTGTGTGTGTGTGTGTGTGCACGCGTTTCATGACGCGTAACATTCATGATGCGCGCGCGCGCTGTGTGTGTGTGTGTGTGTGTGTGTGTGTGTGTGTGTGTGTGTGTGTGTGTGTGTGTGTGTGTGTGTGTGTGTGTGTGTGTGTGTGTGTGTGTGTGTGTGTGCAGGCATGCATGCGTATGAGTTTGCTGATGCACGTTTCAGTTCCAGCACATTGATGAAGACATTCCTATCAACGACCGAAAACTTTTTTGTTGTTTTTTCCTTTTCTTCATCTCCTCTGTCCCCTTGTCTTCAGTGCAATAATCTGAAATGTCCACAAATAATGATTTGTGGTCGAGTCAACGTGTGAAATCTCTCTCTCTCTCTCTCTCTCTCTCTCTCTCTCTCTCTCTCTCTCTCTCTCTCTCTCTCTCTCTCTCTCTCTCTCTCTCTCTGTTACTACGTATTTATGTTAATCATGTTTCGGTCATCATAAGCTTGTTCATTGTTTAATCCTTTTCGTGTATCATGTATATGTTTATTTTGATATCGTTTGTTACTGTTTTTGTTCTTGAGGGCATGGTGTAAAAAAGCTGTAAGATTATCCATTTTACCCTCAATAAAAATATTCACATTCGTATTCTCTCTCTCTCTCTCTCTCTCTCTCTCTCTCTCTCTCTCTCTCTCTCTCTCTCTCTCTCTCTCTCTCTCTCTCTCTTAGGTGCGTGCGTATGTGCGCGCGCGCGCACGTGTGTGTGTGTATGTGTGTGTGTGTGTGTGTGTGTGTGTGTGTGTGTGTGTGTGTGGTGTGTGTGTGTGTGTGTGTGTGTGTGTGTTGTGCTCTCTCTTCTTCTTCTACTCCCCTTCCCCTCTCTGTCTCTCCCCTCCCCCCGTTCTCTCTCTCTCTCTCTCTCTCTCTCTCTCTCTCTCTCTCTCCTCTCTTCCCCTACATCTCTCTCTCTCTCTGCTGCTTCTATTCCAAGCAATGGTTTAAATGTCTACACTCGTGTGATGAGTCGAGTCAGCGCCCATCGAGTCTACGCCTCAAACTTTATGTATTTCCACCCCACCCCACCCCCACCCCTCTCTAGTGACCCGATCATTCTCTTCGTTGGTCCTGTCCTTCACACCACCTTTCATGCTCGACTGCTCTGGACGGATAAGCTATTACAGGTTTTTTTTTTTTTCCTTTCTTTTCTTTTCTTTTCTTCTTTCTTTAGAGCCTGGATTTTCCATGTGAGCTTATCGTATGACCTGTCTGCGCGTACGCATTGCATTTAGACTATTATGTTTCTGTACTATTGTCAATGATATGTGTTGTGCGTGTGTGTGTGTGTGTGTGTGTGTGTGTGTGTGTGTGTGTGTGTGTGTGTGTGTGTATGTGTGTGTGTGTGTGTGTGTGTAAGCGCGTGCGTGCGTGCGTGCGCGCGCGCACGTGTGTGTGTGTGTGTGTGTGTGTGTGTGTGTGTGTGTGTGTGCCATTTCTTTAAATAACACATGTGTACGTTAACAACTTATTGAACTGAAGCAACAACAAGCAAATGCTTATAATGTGCTCAGTGACTGAAAGTTTAACAACCAAAAAACACACATCGGCGGATTGCATAACCAACATTGACACGTAAGACAGAAAGGAAAATGCTGAATATCAAAATGGGAAAATTTATAGAAATCTTAATTTAAATTAAAAGACAGGAAAGAAGATAGAACAGATCAGTAGAATCTAACAGCGATGCAAAAACAGGCAATTTACACAACAAATACCATGATTCCAAATGCACCGAACTTACACAAATTGAAGAGAGAGAGAGAGAGAGAGAGAGAGAGAGAGAGAGAGAGAGAGAGAGAGAGAGAGAGAGAGAGAGAGAGAGAGAGAGAGAGAGAGAGAGAGAGAGAGATGCGTCGTCCGTCCAAAAACACCAAAGAGCCCAGCCCTGTGTCGCAGTGTGTCTAATGCAAAGTCGTAAAACAGGGAATTCTAAACCGCCATATACAGCTGTCTGAGGGCCAACCTGGCAGCAACATCGACGAGGAGAAGAAGAAAAAGAAGAAGAGAAACAAGAAGATGAACAAGCATAAGGAGATGAACAAGATCAGGAAGAACAAGTACCTGAGAAGAACAGGAAGATGAGGAAGAACAACTAATTCGCTATGATATTAAAAACTTTACTTTGGGCGATAAAACTGGTGCACAGTTTTGAAAAGTCTTTCGTTTTCTTCCCTGGTTAATGTTTGGTCACCAAAAAGAAGTGTGCGAGTGTCAATACAGTTAGGTTGAGAGTGAATATTGTATTTGTTCTTATCTGTATGTAATTTGAACAATCTAACAGGTAGTGTTCTGTGTTTTCTGTGTGATGGCCACACGCACATTTTGGATCAGCCAGTAGATGTTTGTTGTGTAAGTCGTGATTAATGTTACTCATTCCTAAGCGTAATCTACAATGGTTATTTGATCCTGCCTCGATCCAATGTAATAGTAGGAGGGAACAGTAGTGTCTGACGTAGTCAGAAAACGTTTAAATTGGCTGATAGAGTTTGTTGACTTAATGTCGTCTGGAAGGTTGTTCCACAAAATGACTGAACTAGGTAAAAATGATCTTTTATATAATTCAATTCTAAATCGTGGCACTGTTCTTTCTAGTGGCCGACGCCTATGGTAATGATTTTGGTAAGAGACTAGAGAAGGAAGCAGATCAGCTAAATAGTTTGGACAGACACCATTAACCATTTTGTAAAATTGTATCAGCTTGTGTCTTTTCCGTCTTTCTTGTAATAAACAAAAGCCAGACTCTTCGTATAATTTCTGATGACTTGTTCGCTTAACTCCACCAATGATGATACGAATTGCTTCTAGGTGTAGCTTTTCTAACATAACTGACTGAGTATCTGTGCGGTTGTCCCACAAAATGTCTGCGTAGTCAAAATGGGATAAAATAAAGGATTTGTACATCGTCTCCAACGTATTTATGGTTAGTCTGTATTTGTATTTTTTAAGACACGCAATTAACACTTTGTTGGCTATGAATTGGATGTGTTCGTCCCATTTTGCAGTTGTCTTGAAAAGTTACTCCTAAATGTTTGTGAGATTTTGACGATTCTAAGGTCTTCCTTCCAAATGTGAGTGGTAAAATTTCGCACTGATCACAGGTAATATTAACAAGTTCGGTTTTATTCTCGTTAAATTAATTTTCCAAAGTTTGGCCCAACGGGCAACTTTCTGGAGGTCAGAATTTAAGATTTCTCCTATGATGTGTGCATCATTTAAGGCGAGCGATAAACTAGTATCGTCGGCAAACAATTTAATTGTTGCCTGGATTCCATTTACAATGTCATTAATGTATAACAAAAACAGTAAAGGACCAAGGACAGATCCTTGGGGAACACCTGCTGGAATTCTTTTCAACTCGGACTGATCGCCTTTTATAACTACTGATTGTTGTTTATTATGTAGGTAATCACGAAAAAAAAAAGTCCAGTAATTTTTCCTCTGATCCCCACTGCTGCTAGCTTTAGTAAAAGTCCTCTGTGCCAGACACGATCAAAAGCTTTTGAGATATCAAAGTAGATTGTGTTGTGATCCCACGATCAAAAGAGGAACAAAGATAATTATATGTGTCCAGAAGCTGGTTGACTGTGGAATCACCTGTTGTCAAACCTGATTGCAAAGGAGTGATGACTTCATTTGTTTTTAGGAATGCGTACACATGTTTGTGGACACATTTCTCAAGAGTTTTACCAACGAGAGATCGGGCGGTAGTTAATACATAATTCTCTTGGTCCTTTTCTGTGAATAGGGTGAAACATGTGCTCTCTTCCACAAGGACGGAAATTTACCTTCGTTCAAGCATATATTAAATAACTGGGTAAGAGGACTAGCTATAACATTTACTGCACATGTAAGTAGTTTGTTGTGGATGAGGTCTGGGACCAGGTGATTTTGTCTTGTCGAGATTTCTAACAAACTGGTATGATATCGTCTTCAGTAAGTACAGTTTCATTAATTTCACAGTTGGCAAACGACATCTGTGGTAGTTTGTCATTGTCGTTGTCGAGAGTGGATTGTTCTATGAAAAAGTTATTTAGTATATCGGCTTTGTCTTTATTAGAATAATACATTGTGCCGTTTGACACTAAAGGAGGAATGTCATCACTGTTAATACCCTTTTTGTTGAAAAAAAAAAGAACGAACTAGTTTCCACCAGTCCTTTTGGCCAAAGTTTAGTGGATCTGATGCCTTGTCATCAATCTCTTTATAAAAACTCAGCCTGTCGTTCTCTTTCTTTTGCTGTGACATAATTCCGAGATTGCCTAAAACTATGCCAGTCTTCCGGCAAATCCGCTTGTTTAGGCTTTGCATGAATATTTTTACGCTTTGCTATTAAGAGTCGTATTTCATCAGTCATCCAAGGTACATCATTTGGGTAGACTGTAATAATTTTAGTTGGCATACACTGTTTAGCTAGACTCATGAAAGTATCAGTAAAATGCTCAACGGTTTCGTCAACAGTTCTCATATTTAAAATGTATTGCCAGTCGACAAGTAACAATCGACAAAATTCGTCTCTTTTAAGTTTATTGTAGTTAGATATAGTTCTTTTGAAATTGCTGTTGTTTTTAATAGTGTTTTTAAGGTGCAAACATGGAATACTGTGATCGCTATGGACTGCGGGTAAGACTTGAATTGATTCAACTAAATCGGGGGATTGGGTAATGACCAGACAAGTTGATGTAGTGTCGGTGATTCGGGTTGGTTCAGTAACTAACTGGTGAAGACTGTGTAACTGAATGATTTCTGTTAGGTGTCGAGAGGGGTTGTTCAGGTAGTCTGTGTTAAAGTCACCCAGTGCAAAGAACGGTAGAGCTGTGTTGTTTACTTTCCTAAAACTGTCTCTCACAAGATCCTAATAGCGTATCAGCGCATTGGGTGGACGATAAAAGGAACCTATTAGAATGCTCTTCTGGTTTAATTTGGTTTCAACCCAAACGGCTTCTAAGTCATGGACTGGAAGATCTGGGCGAAGGTGAAATAATCATGTGCTCAAGCAGTGCCAGCTGGACACGGTATTTGCTATGTAAAAGATGAAGGATGAAAAAGGTTACAATGCTGGACTTAATGAGATATGATAATTTGCGACACATGGCTACAGCTCTATCATGAAACCCACCAATCCTGACTCTATAAAGGCTGGTGTTAACAGACATCAGGTAATTGTGTTCAAAAGCACAAAGTATGTAAATCCAGCCAGGATTGTTAATATAAGGTGGACACTCTCTCTCTTGTTTAGACAGTTATGATAGGTTGGAGTACATGGGAGAGGAATACAAAGGGATGTAACAACAACACAAAAAGAGTACAAAAACTGAAATAATTGGAGGAAAAATCGACAAGCGCATTCGGAGCCCCAATATGTATATACAAAGGGGAAGAGAACACCTCATATAGGCTGGCTGGGCTTTCCATATAGTATAACATCATCAGGTGACTGAACGACAAGTACATAACGAATGATCATACAGGGATGCATTCATAAATCTATGTACACACTCCAGGGAGAAACGTCAAGTCATGTCTAGACAGCACAAGACCATAGCAAAATGTTACCATGGAGACTGAGAGATGCAGAGGAGAGAAAAAAGAAAAGTGGAAGTGCGTGGGCGGGGCTTCCAACACTGACAGAATGAAACCACAGCAAAGATGAGGACATCATGAATATGCGTTTCTGTACATGAATCAGTTGGAAGCAAACAATGACTCAGTTCACGTCAAACTCAAATGACGGTAGTCTACGTAAGGTAAGCAAAAACGGCAAAAATAACATTGCAAATAAGAAAGAAAGAAAGAAAGAAGAAAAAAAATACATTCCATAACAGGTGGAATGGGAGCAATCTAAGCAGTTCTATTTACTTTTCTCATACTCTTTACCCACTCATGCCAATACTGTCGTACTCAGATTTAGGCTAGAGGTCCCATGAGCAATTCCGGCGGC
>JADBJO010000570.1:337500-350000 GCA_016801955.1 Conus betulinus | reverse complement strand
CTTGACGTTATAGCACGTCCTATGATGTGGTGTAAGCAGTTGAATGTTAAAACATTAAAGTGTGTTGATAAAAACTAGTCAGTGTACTTGTGAGAATATCTCTCTCTTAATTTAGTCAGTCATGGATGCCCGTCGTGGTCGACGAAAACGTCAGTGACTCCGCATGTATGAGCGCAAGCCAAAGCTGGACACTCAGATATGTCCGCACTCTGGGCATGCGACAGCTGTCATTGGGTCAGCTCTTCTTTCTTTGCGGGCTTGGCGCTTCTGGTCCAGTTGCTGCAAACGCTTTTTTCTTAGCTTTTTACTCCTTTGTGGACACAGCAAGTCGCCAAGCACTGCGGTCTGTGGCAAGTGTTTCCCAGCACTGAAGGGGGATGTAGGCAGTTGAATGTTAAACATTAAAGTGTGTAGATAAAAGTAGTCTGTCTGATTGTGTACTTGTGAGAATCTCTCTCTCTTAATTACAAAAAAAAAAAAAAAAAAATTACTGACATGCTAAAGTGTAATATTTGTGGTGGAAGAAGAAAATATAACGTGAAAGAGCAAAAAAAAAAGGGGGGGAAAAAAAACAAACAAGCATTGATTTGATACCCCATACCCCCCCCTCCCCTCAGCTCCCTTCCCATCTGCATCACATCAACTCACATCAACATCTCGCTGGTAGTTAGAATTCTCCTTCCTGCCTGTTTTATACGATAAATGACTGTACCAAAAAAGGAAGCAACATATAGATTCTTTAGCTCAGTTGGCCATAAAACCTGAGATCTGAGTGTCCCTTGAGATGAGAGATGGATATTTTTCACCCGATAGAAAACTCTGGAACCGGGGTGGGGTGGGGGCTGGGGGTTACTTTTTTAAAATTTGTTTTGAGACTGTCTCGCAGTCACACAAGCTTAGTACAAAATTGTGTCTCAATCTGAGCATGAACACCAGAGCTGTTTGTGGACACAATTGAGCAAACTAACAAGCTGGCAAAAGAGTGAATGCTATAACCCCCCCATACCCCCCCCCCCCCCCCTAAGAAAGGGTGTAATACACAGTGAATCCTATATCCCCACCACACCTTCACCCACATTAAAAATGGGAGTGTAAGGTCTGCAGAAGGAGAAGAAGGAAGCTAGCAAGACAAAGATAATGAGAGAGAGAGAGAGAGAGAGAGAGGAGGAGGAGGAAAGCAAAGAAGGTAAGAAGAACAAATAAATAAATAAAGTAGTTTTCAAAGAAAGTAAGAAAACAAACAAATAAGCAAACTAACAAGCAAACAAATGATATGTTTTGAGAGTGAAAGTTCATGTTCCAAAGTTCCATTGCTTTTTTGTGTGTTATATAAAGATCTTCACAACCATTTAGTCAGATGAACATGTGTGTACTGAAAATGTATAACGGGTCCATATAGATGTTGGCTTATCTGGATGTGAGGTGGGTAATACCTCAACTTACGCAAATGCTGACTTATCAGGTGTCAGCTTATCTGGTAAAAATGTTATAGAAAGGAGGAATTTGACCATCAAAATGTTGATGTATTCCAGAGTCAACTAATCTTGTTCTGACTGTATCAGCATTCAGTTAGGATGAGAATGAACAAAGTCTTCATAGTATGGCATTTGTTCGTCTGATCCACAGTGCGAGTTGCAATGTACAAAACAGCTGATATGTCCTCGATATCCTATCAACATTGACAGAGGATCAATTCAGATCATGACCAATTTTCATCTGATCTACAAGCAATAACATCTAAAATGGAAAAAACAACAAAAAAAACCCACCTACCTACAGCGAGAAAAGTGCTATTTTCACATCTTGATCACAGTCTCATAGGGATCTCTACCTCTCATAGTCATATGGCCCTGTACACTGTGACACCTAGACATACATGGAACTACGATTCTAATTATTTCCAGCATTTTACAAAAGGTTCCATGATGGAGTTACAGGCTTTTTCAGTGTATATCAAGTACCTTCCATGTGGAAATTCTCTTCTACACTGTACTTATATCCACATTTCCTTTTTCCTGTAACCTCACTGTCTTTTTTTTTTTCTTTTTTTTTTTTGTTGTTGTCATTCTGCCTTTGTTGCCCATTCATCTGTCTTTGTTGTAGATAGTCTTAACACCTTTTCTGCTCTTACAACTGCTGACAGGTATCCCCAAATTCATTGAAAAGTTGTTAAAGGTTTTAAGAGATTTCATATTTTTATTGCATCTCTAGATCGTGGGTGGCCCAGGAAGCACGGCAAAGATTAGATTAATGTAACTTTCATACACCATCTAATTTTTCACCTTTTCCCTACTCATTTCAGCAAACTGAGGGTGATGAACTGTTGTGGAAGAATGGTCAGCGTCCTCACCACACAGGCTGGTTTCATTCAAATTAAGGGTGTCAAAAGTTCAGCTATCACGTTACAAACTGACAGACAACTGTTATTTGTCTTCATTTCTTTGTCAGAACAGAACTCCCTCCCCCCCCTCCCCCCTTCTTTCTCCCCTCTAGTTAATAAGACAGCCCTGTGTTGTCACCTGTGGTGCTATACTGCAAAATGGATTCACCCTCTAAATCAATCAGAGCCACTATTGCTCAGCTATTTTTTTTTAAGTCTATTTCTTTCCTTCAAGACATTTTGGTAAGTTTAGCCAAGGTACGCTTTTGTTCACTGTTGCTCCGGTCAAGTGACCTTGATCTTTAATCTAGCCGATTCACAAAATCCTTTCAATTCTCTTTTGAGAATTGGACTCGATTTCATTCATTTAGTCACATGGTTTTAAGTAGGCACTGTGAACATGAAATTTTACTTTGTTGTGACATTATCATCACGTTACACAAATTCAGTTTTATTGTTATTGTTATTCAGAGCCCAGTTGACCATAAAGAGCTTTTTCAGGACTGTCAAATCTTAGGGAATAGACATCCAGTGCAGTCAGAAACGACAACAATGAAGACCTATTTCTCTACACTAAACATGGTAACTAATCTAGTAATATGAACTAACCCTTACTGAGATTATCAGCCATTCCCTCAGTTTTTCCCCTCCCTCTTTCCAAGTTAAAAACAAAAAAATGTGAAAAAAAAAAATAATAATAATATCAACAAACACAATATAATAGTGTCACAAAACTGTGTACAATAATGTTCACTGGCAAAGAGACACTACAGAAAGTACAGCCACAGTCCACTCTGGACAGTTATGTACAGTGTCACCGGCTAGTCAACAGATAACAACAAAAAAAGCTGGAATGTTACCATTTCTACTACGAAAAAAGAAGGTGTTAAGATTTTCTACACAAAGACAGGTGAACAGGCCACAAAAACAAGGAAGTGGCCAATAGAACAGGAAAAAAAAAAAAAAAAAAAGCAGCAGATTCAAAGACAAGAGATTGAAAGGGAAAGTTCTAACAAAATCTCCATTAGGAAGTAAATACTATCTGTGCTTCAAGAAAAAAAAACAAGAAAAAAGAAATCCTTAGCACTCCCATGAGGACTTTGTGATCCTGAACAAAACAAAACAAAACAAACAAAACAAAACAAGAAGTTGAATCGTCCCAGATTCTGATGGTCCACTACATGTACAAACTTTCTCAACACTGGCTTAAAACAGAGAAGTGTTACAATTCAGTGTCCATGCATACAGATGAAAAATATCTCCACAGCTACCAGGAACTTGATTCAAGGTCATCCTGGAAGCTTGGCTGTTTAGAATCAGTCAGTGCATTTGTAGCGCTTCATCAAGTCCGTCAAAAGTCCTGCCAGGTTTGGGTTTTTTTTTTTGTTTTTTTTTTTTTTCAAAATGAAAATGCATATTGCTGAACCCAATTTTCTACACTTCAGGATCATGACAAAAGTAATAAACGTGGGGATTGGCAGATATGGAGGAAGAAAAAATACAAACTTGGGCACTAGAAGACCTGGTCGGTAAAACATTCTTCTCATAAAGAATATCTTACGTTTGATCCCCAGGTGAGGCAGCCAATCTGCCATTTTTTTTTCTATCAGTCCACTGTTATGCAGGCTTGCTAAACCCCTGCCAAGTCCTTAAAAAGAAACCATGGAAGGATGCACCACACACACACACACACACACACACACACACATGTATCCCCCTAACATGCACATTAAATGTCATTCTGTCCTTTGTATAATGTGCCATCAATGCTGGTGTCGTGGACTACACCTACGTGAGTAGATGCAAATACCCACAGTATGTCTGTGTGGCAAACCTCGGAACTCTTCAATGCAAATGCCATAGCAATAGTCACTATTGCCTCCCCGTGTGCTGTGATGAAAGATTTTCCCCACAAATACACAATTTGACAGTCAGTAGTACTGTGCATGATTCAAACTGAACCAATCAGCTTATTCTGTTTTCCCTAGAGCTGCAAGCTTGAAACAACGGCCAGTGCCATACAGACAGATTGAATGATGAGCCACGTGCCTCTATATATACTGTATGATGAGGTTGGGTCTCTACATACTGTATATCAAGTCCACCCATGATGAAGTTGGGCGTCTATATACTGCATATTAAGTCCACCCACGGTGAGATTGGGTGTCTATGTACTGTATTCAAAGTCCACCCATGTGAGGTTGGGTGTCTATGTACTGTATATTAAGTCCACCCATGGTGAGATTGGGTGTCTATGTACTGTATATTAAGTCCACCCACAGTGAGGTTGGGTGTCTATGTACTGTGTATTAATTCCACCCATGTGAGATAAGGTGTCTATGTACTGTATATTAAAGTCCACCCACAGTGAGGTTGGGTGTCTATGTACTGTGTATTAATTCCACCCATGTGAGGTTGGGTGTCTATGTACTGTATAGTAAGTCCACCCATGTGAGGTTGGGTGTCTATGTACTTTATATTTAGTCCACCCACGCTGAGGTTGGGTGTCTATGTTAGGTCCACCCACAATGACCGAGTGTCTATATACTTTTTATTAAATCCACCAACAGTGAGGTTGGGTGTCTATATACTTTATATTAAATCCACCAACAGTGAGGTTGGGTGTCTATATACTTTATATCAAATCCATCCATGGTGAGGTTGGGTATTGGCTGTACAGAAAACATGGTATCATAATGAGGAAATTTGTTAGCGGCAACACTACGCCACCTGCAATACTGCACCATTCCCCTGTATTGCTGGCACCATGTACACCTATCTCCCACTCCATCCATCTCCACACACACACACACACACACACACACACACACACACACACACACTATGCCATAAAAAAAGCACACTGCTGTCATGTTTCTTGCATTACCAATGACCTAAATGGGTTACCTTTATGGTGGGGTTACAAAAAGAGATCACATCTACGTGCAAAAATTTCACAAATGGTCCATCTCCAGGTTCTAGTTAAGGAATGAAGGAAAATAAAAAATGTAATTTTTGTCCAAATGGTTTATCTCTTGTTCCATGCTGCATGAAAATATATCAGCAATTAGTAAATAATTTCCTGTCCATGGTCATACACATGCATACATGCCTGTAACCCCCCCCCCCCCCCCCCCCAATCCAATTCTTAACCATTGGCTGGTGGAAGTGGTGATGGAGGGTGGTGAGGGAGGGTGGAGATAGGGGGGAGGTGGGGTGGGATGGTCCACAATTATTAAAGCAATGGATTATTTCATATCTAAGCAATGCATTAATCTTTGCCATTTCCTGGGTTCCCGTACATCTTTGCCATGTGACTGGGTTCCCTAAATCTAAACATAGCATTTAATCTTTGCCATGTTTCCTGGGTTCCCATGTTCCCGTTCCCACATAATAATCTTTGCCATGTTTCCTGGGTTCCCATGCATTAATCTCTGCCATGTTTCCTGGGTTCCCATACATTAATCTTTGCCATGTTTCCTGGGTTCCCATGCATTAATCTTTGCCATATTTCCTGGGTTCCCATGATTAATCTTTGCCAGCCTGGGTTCCCATGACAGCAACACAAAAAACCACTAGATTTCTTGAACACTTTAAAGTTTACTTCCTATGAAATTTTGGCCATTTGTCGGAAACCCAATCAGCTGTCTGTCAGCCTGTTTTAGTGTATGTGCATTGAATGGGAAGGAAATTACATCAGTTTTGCCATTTGAACTACACAGTTCCAAAGACATGGGTCATAGCGAATTTATACTTTAATTAAACAGCTGTGATTGGATATGGCATATACTTTAATTAAACAGCTGTGATTGGATATGGCAGCCCAGAGGTACAACTACAAGCCATGGGCAACCTGTATTGTCGATTTAAGAATAAACTCTTCAAGATTCTTTGACAAGTATGGGTCTTGTGCAACTTCCATAACAGAGGAGCGATAAACGCAGTGAACACACAGAGTAAACTTATACAAAGTATATCCGCATCATTGAAAGTGTGTAATTAAAAGTAACATCAAAAGCGTTAAGAAAAAAGTGTAAAAACTTAAGAAACTGGTTTCAACAAAGGCAACAAATAAGCATATTAATTATCTATTTGTAAACACACACACCCACACACAGATGTGCACTAAAACACACACACAAAGTGAAGGAAAAAAGTATAATACACCTAGTTATACCACCAACTGCCAGTACTTTCCTCTAGTTCTTCCATGCTACAGTATTCCCTTGACTTCATTCGTGAATTATAAACACTTTATTTCTTCAAGGTTGAGTAACTCATGCAGTGCCACATTGACAAAATCAAAGATTTGTCAACCTGACCCACAGACACCACAGTATTTAGTACAACATCTTTGACTCAATGGAAACTCTTTGTACTCTGCCGACTTTCTCAGATCCAGTGATCAGCATGCCTGTTTAAACAAAGGTTCTGACGAGGTTGAAAACTTTTAACTTTAGATATGAAACAGTCTGCACCAACACTGTGCACGAACAGTGCCTTGTTTTGACCTAAAACATTCTCTCTCATCTGATTCTGCAACACAAGTTACATGACAGATGGCTAGTAATACAAATCATATAATAGGCTGATCTCTTAAGAACTATCAGTTTGTGGCTTTAATCTTTCTTCTGTTTTATTTCATAGCATGGTCAGTACTGTGTAATGTAAATCTGATGTTTTGTATACAAGCACTGCATGCAAACGTAATCACAGAAATTCACAAAAAGTAGTATCCCTATCAGAATATTGTGGAAAGTAACAGATAAAAAATACCATTGTCTAGAAATGTAGCTATATTTCGAACATTTTTCCACAGATTGTTGTGCTCATACAGATTTTTCTTGGATAACTGTAAAAAGTTCAATTTGATGTGTTGATGGACTACATTGTACCTTAGTTACTAGACTGATTGCTTTGCTTTTACATGTCATAATGATGAAGTGCATTTATTTGTAAATGTGCACACACACACACACACACACACACACACACACACACACACACACACACACACAAATGATGTTTATTTTAGATTTAAAGTATAAATTCCACAACAAAGTTGAGGATCAGCTGTATAATTTGTACAGCCTTTGTGTAGGGAGCATGTTGATCATGTGGTCTATTACTAAGCAACAGATTTTTTAACAGCAAGCAACCCAGTGAAATTCACTGCCCGTCGCATTTTCCTCGACAAGCCTGAGTTTCACCAGGCACTGTGCCCGATAATTTTTATCCTGTTGACCAAGCAATACCAAAAAGTGGAACTTCGTACAGTTAGCAAATTTTCAGAGGCAGTGATTGTCATCTGATGAATGATTGCCATCTCAGATCTGATGAATGTGCAAACTGATGACAGGACTGTCATCATGTAGGCTTTATCAATTCACACATGTAATGAATGCAAATGTTAAAAAAAAAAAAAAAATCAAATTCTTTGATTTTCTTACTGGCCCTTAAACTTTTGCTTAAGTTGGTAGCATTGCACAATGTACTCCACCTCTTCCCCGTGTCCCCTTTACACACAAAAACATAAACATGCACAAGTATAGATCTGCACAACAGCAAATGGGCATATGGCTATGTGCATGCAATTTAAACTTTTTTTTTCAGCAAGTATATATGGTCATGCCCACTCACACAGCTTGTAACCAAGGACAGCTCACACACACACACACACACACACACACACACACACACACACACACACACACAAAGCAGACAGACAGAGACAGACAGAGAAAATAGTATGCACACATCATCCACACATATAGACAAAGAACTAATTCATAACTTTTTTCCTCAAAATTTGCTTTAAATAACACTCTCAAAGTCAGTGTACATTCAATGATTCATGGATCTGGCTTTTTTGCAACATGTCAGAGGTGAAATTATTTTGCTCTTCACCCTCTGATATTGTACTTTTTTTTTCAGTATTTACTTAAACAATTCTATTTGATTGTTTCAACTGGTTTGTAACTGGAAACAAACGATTGTTTCAACTGGTTTGTAACTGGAAACAAACTCTTATAAAGACTTTAAATCCTGAGAAGTCATTTACAAGTACGTGGACAGAACTAACATCAAAACTACACATTTCAACTTTCGTGTATAAATGGGCTTACAGAAAAGTGTGTGTGGTATACATGCGTTTGTGACTTTCTGTGTGTTTATGTGTGTGTGCATATGTGTGTATGAGTATGTGTACCAGCTGACGGACACAAGTGACACTGGCATCAAACTCTGTCTGCGTATCACTATAGAGCACACATTTTTCTGGACATTCATTTTCTTTTTTTTTTAATGAATGTAACTTATATTGATGTATCACTCACTGGGCTTCACTGCACTGAGCAAATCTTTTTAAACATAATGATGCATAAATTATGCAGCTTCTTCTCCCTTCCCCATACCCTGCCTCTCAACATGTTCTGTTAAATTACACACATTTCAAAAAAGTTAAACCACTGAAAATACACATGAGAATTCTGTTGTTTCACGAATCCAAAACCTGCTAATCATTTACTGAAACATGTGTCATATGATATTGATAAAAATGTACATGCTTTTAACATTCAGTTCTTCTCATTCTCAGTGTATACTGACACTTTAAATGCATGGTACAGAGCTGGTGCTTATATAAGTACACAAAAGTTACATAATAATGCTACTTTTGTTGTCCAACAACTAAAGATTACAAAAACGTCCCACTTAACTTTTTTTTCTCTGATCAATTTTCCTTTGTTCTGATTCTTTAAAAATTGCAATTGAGCTAGATTTTCATAGGCTGGAATCACAAGCAATTAAAATGTTGAAAAACCAATAAACACACTAGTATGGAGTTCACACTATCAACCACTGGGAACATAATACAGTCTGTTGCACATGATTATGGAGCTTTTCTGTCATGTTTACTTTAATGTCAATATCCACTCTGTACCCGAGAATCACGGTATGGATGCAAAATTCAATCAGTGTTATTTTAGCGGCCAACTTTGCCAAGTCTGCTGTCAGTCTTGGGGTCAGCAGTGATGGCTTGCACAGCAACAATGGCAGAATTGATCTTGGACTGCAGATCTCGTAGCTCTTTCAGATGCAAA
Source organism: Conus betulinus (assembly GCA_016801955.1). NCBI lineage: Eukaryota > Metazoa > Mollusca > Gastropoda > Neogastropoda > Conidae > Conus > Conus betulinus. Next base: position 340,520 of record JADBJO010000570.1, on the reverse strand, counting down.
AGCCGGACAATTTTTGCAGCTTCATTCATGATATAGTCACCAGACTCAAAACCCAGTTCAGTTTTGTCCAGCGGGATATGTTCATTGTTTTTGGTTTTAGCTTTGGCTGCGTTTTCTAAAGCTTGTTTAGATAGCGTGTTGCTGACCAGCAAAGAAATTGCCTTCAGCTGTTCAAGGTGATCCTTATGGGGCGGAATCTGCAGGAGCATTGCCAGCGAGGTAACCCCCCGGCCTTGAACTCGGCACTCTGGAAGTCCAGGTTATCCAGAGGGTTGCTGGAAGGGGCACCAGCAGCCAAGGCCTTTTGCACAGTCTCCTTGGTCACAGACCTGTAGCCCTCGGCGTCATCTCCATGTTCCAACCGCACAGCATAGCTTAGCAACCAGTCCACGATCACCTCTTGGCGGCCTCCTATGTAAGGGCAGTTAAGTTCTGTCAGATACTGCTGAAACACTGACGCCCAGTTGCTGCTGGCCGTGTCACGTAAACCGCCCGGTCTTCAATTTTCATATGACGGATTTTTTGATCCTCCAGCCACACCACTAATTGTCGGAGTTGCACTTCATTTGTAATGTCAAACTGATCCGGCTGGGTGTAATCAAGAGCTAACAGTTTTCTTCTGTACATGTTCATGATGTTGTTTCTTTAAAAAAATGAAAAAGTTCACAAACCGAAATTGGCCTCGTACTTCAGATCCTCGCCGGGCGGAAGTTTGAGGTGGAAGTGATAGCGCGATAGCGCAGCGGTATATTAAAGGTAGATAATTCTAGTGGAATAACACTTCGCACACTGTCCCTTGAACATCGCCCCCAAAACAGTGTACCTCATCTGGAATTGAACAAAGGTTTTCCCGAATTCAGCTCAACGATGGGGCTTGGAAATGTATTGCTGCTGGCACAAGTGACAGTATACCTTATGTCTTTTATTATTTCGTTTTTCATGTTTGTGCCAGTCAGTGTGAACTTGAACGATTTCGATGGGAACTGTTTGCTATACGCAACAGGGACCTGGCAGGCTGAAGAAAGACCCGTGAAACTCGTCGATGTAGACTGGGGTCCCTCCAGTGCCTGCAACTTTGCAGTCTTTTCTGGTGTGGCTGTCATGTTGGTGTCCTTTTTCTACCTACTCTGGTACTCGGTGCTTCTCTTCAAAAACGTGGACAGGTATTAATTAATCGTACCGTTTCCATCAACGAATTCAGTGACGCGTTCTGTCATAAACGATAAATCATGGTCATGTGATTGTTATTTACGTACTTTGTCATATTCATTTTACTGTTGTTGTTATACATGCTAATTTTTGTACGTTGGGGTACATTTCCAGGTATTTCCCCAAGCTCAGCCCACCTCCCACCCCCTCTCTCTCTCCTTCCCCTCATTATTATTATTTTCATTTTTATTTATTTAATTTTATTTTTTTGTTTATTATTGTTTATGTTTTTTTTTAATGTTCATTTTTCTCTTCTATTTTCACTCGATGTTCCATTATGATTGCATGACCGCCTTGTTTGCTTTGCTTTTCTTACATTATTTCATTTCACTGCATTGTTGTAGTCCCTACTCAGGGTGAGGACTGGATGTAAAAAAGACCTCAGTGCTTATCTATTATCCTCATAAATAAAGAATTTTGTCTTGTCTTGTCTTGTCTTGTCTTGTCTCTCTCTCTCTCTCTCTCTCTCTCTCTCTCTCTCTCTCTCTCTCTCTCTCTCACACACACACACACACACACACACACACACACACACAATGCATACCTATACACATTACATACTCTCTGCACCAACACACATACATGTGCATGCGCATTTGCACACACCATGACACAGATGTAAGAATTATACATGTATATGCTCTCTCTCTCTCTCGCGCTCTCTGTCTATCAGTCTGTCTGTCTGTCTGTCTCATTCACACACACACACATGCGTATACACACTATCTCACATACAGAGAGCACATGCACACACACACACACACACACACACACACACACACACACACGTCTGTGCATGTGCGCACACACGCATGCTCACAGGCGTGCGCGTACATGTACACACATACACACACACACGCATATGTACACACACACACACACACACACACACACACATATATACACACACACACACACACAAACATACACACACACACACACACACACACACACACACACACTATATGCACAAATACTCTGAGACACAGACATCATAAATACAAGTTCGGTAGATGATTTGCACCCATACCAGGGTTTTACATCACATACAAATATCATGTTCTGAAATTGAAAATCATTTAAAAAAAAAAAAAAAAAAAAAATTCCTAACAAAAAAAACAACAACCAAAGAAAAAAAGGTCTGTAATTACTTCATCATGGGAGCAGGAGTGACCCCTACTTGTTTATCGCTTACTGTTCTCTGCTTCATTTAAGATCATGTTAAAAATGAAAGGGCATGTAAGCTTACACAAAGCAAAAGTGTATGTAATCTTACACTGTTACAGATAATCTGTTTTTCTAAGGGTATGAGCATGTATTAATATTATATTACAGAGGGTCTCATTACACAGATTACTGTGTTCAAAGAATTGAAAGGGATGATGGCATGTTAGCGAGATTGCACGTAGTTTTGTGAAAGATGCTTTCCCTTTACATTTTAATTTCTGTTGATTAGTCAGCAAATCAGCAAAGGCCTTGAATCTAGTTTGTCAGAAGTGAAATGCCAATTAAGTCTTGGCAAGAACACAATGCAAAGAAATGGATGAAAGTCATACTGAGGTGAAAATGGCAAAAATAACTGAAATGAGGCAGGATACTTTGCTGAAATTCATTCAGGTTTTTCAAGTTACCATAGCCAGAGCCTAAGAGACAGACAGTGAGGTTCTTCAACAGTGATGGTTTATTGAGTGTAAGTTGTTGACATTGTTTTTTAGTTTAAGTTGTTGACATCAACCTTGCAAGCTGGACAGATGTAGTGCAAAATTTATGATATATCCAGCAGAAAGTCTGCATTCTTTTTGCCATATATT
>JADBJO010000570.1:332500-335000 GCA_016801955.1 Conus betulinus | reverse complement strand
ACTCAATACCAGTGTGTGCCAGTGTGTGCCAGGAGGGCAGTGTTCATGTCCTCTACTCTAACTTCTAAGATCCTGCGTCAACTTTTACTGATTGTCCCAGAAAAAATGCAAGTTTTCTAAGTCTTGAGACTGTATTCATATCTATATTATATTTCAACAGTATAACTTTACACCAGTTCTTGATAAAGTCTGTTTGGATGATATGAATACTGTTGATTGTGTAAATGCTTTGTACTAAATTGTAGTAGGTGACTGTTATCAACATGTGTTCTTGGAGCAAGTATATTCAGTAATTGCACCACGAGTATTTGACTACTTTGAAGAGTTATTTCCCTTGAGTTGTTTAGCAGTTTCTTTCTGTCTCGCACCACTTATTAAATCCCATTGAAAACCTGATGGAAGAAATTAAATTGGAAAGTGAAAGTGCAGAGGGCAAGACTTTTCAAGCTGGAATCCGAATCACTTAATGCACAAATTAAGCTTTGTAACTTCCATAGACCCTGGGACCTGCCATCTTTGATCCATGCGAACAGGCCCAGGACAGGAACAAGAATCCATGCCACCAGGTGGCCACATGGACAGCCGACTAACCAGCAGGTCTATATCTGTTGGTGATGTCAACAACCAGGAGAGAGACCTGCGTACCTCACCTAGGGAAGCTCTAAATGACGCTAGGTCCTTGTGCACCCACTGGACCTGAGCAGATCATTAATTACCTGTCTTCATAATGTGAGAAAATGGGAAAAAGGTCCAGACCAAACAAAGACAGACTGATTTCATTTAAGTTTTGAATGATTTGTGCATTTTGATCTTGTATACAGAAGTACAGTTTGTGTGTGTGAAACTGCACCTAACCTGTGTCAAGTCTGTTTGTGTTTGTAGCTCATACAACACATCATGTTTGAATCTATTTCTGTTCTGTCACTCAAAGCACAAGCACTTGTAAACTACATAAATCTAAGGTACGTTACCCCTGAGCCATTCTTGACAATTTTGAACCATCCTAAGAAAAACAAAGAATTTCTTCTGTAATGACTAGCACCGGAAAGTTGCTCCTTCCACTTCAAGAAAGAAAGAGGGTGGAGGGGAATTTGATATTAGGAAAACTGTTCTGTAATTTCAATAGGGAAAAAAAACTCAGCTGAGTCGATCCCCTGGTCGACCACACCTTCCACTGCTACTTTTCACAATGATAAGAGCTTATGGTTCACAGGGGATCTCCTTCATCGCAGCTGTCTCTGTTATATCCACCCCTTCTTTTCAACCCATGAACAATTATGGCAATTCACCCTCCTGTCGCTGTAAACTGTGTCAGAGTTTGACATGGTGCAATATGTGACACCAAAATGGGGAGGTTTTTTTTCATACTCCGTGTCTCTGACAATATATGTATTTACAATTCTCCCTTGCAGTGTTGTTATGATCTATAGGGGTGCTTTAGTTTGGCCGTAAGGTGTGGCAGTAAAATGAGGAGGAAAGGGAAATGATCTCACGTTGTTTGCTACAAAGGAAAGATAGTGGATGGGGCTTCTTATTTCATTTGCTGCATTGTCCATGAAAATTTTGGCCAAATGTAGTTATCTAACTGCTGTTGCTTGGTAGAGTTTGACCTAATAAATCTCATTAAGCCAAACAGTGTAAATGAGAAAAAAAAAAAAAAAAACTCAGCATGTGTTTGTTAAAATCAGTTTCTCTCCCTCACTTTCTTCTTCTTCTTCTTCTTTAAATCCTTTAGATTTACTCTGTCGTTTTGGTTACAAGACTGGTCTCCCCATGTCAACAGGAGGCTCTCAAGATGAACAAAAGTAAGTCTTCAGCTTTCTTGCACTTTTACTAGGAGTGCCTTCCCAAATGGACTCGATTTCAGCTTTCTGGAAAACCAGCTGAGCTTGCTCTGCATCACATGGACTGTTCAGAAAGCAAAAATTCTGAGAGCACAAGTCAATTTGAAGAATAGCAGGGATTGTTTGCTTGTCTGTGTGCTTTAGATCAAGCAGGCTTAGCTAGTCATCTCTTGAAAGATTTAAAAATGAAGACATAACTTGATTGTTTAGAAAAGCAATACAAAGAGTTTTAAAAAAAAACCTGTTAAAAGAAAAAAAAAGTTGATCTATCAAAGGGGGTTCATGTCTGCAGGATGCTATCTCCATTCAGCTTTATATTGAGCGTCTTGTTTGAGATCAACATGAGTGTCATGTAGAAAACATAATGTTTCTTTCTTTAGTAGCTGGTAATGAAATACATCCAGTCATTTTTCATTTCAAGTCACCAAGACCCTGTTGTTCTAAAGACTACACTAAGTTTCTCCATACTTTTCTGACTGAATGGTTGTCACGTGAAAGAAAAAAAAAAAGATGCTGGGTCAAGTAAATGTTATGTTAACACTCTTCACATCCTCTAAATCAATTCAAAGCACTACTTGAATAAACGCTGCTGTGAGTGCAGATTTAAGCATTCTGTACCTAACTAATACCTCTTCTTCTCTGTACGCAGGTTGATA
>JADBJO010000570.1:282500-325000 GCA_016801955.1 Conus betulinus | reverse complement strand
ATTTTATCTAATTCTGGCACATATTTCATAGCGAACATACCACTAGTGCCTGGATATATACGTTCTGATGATATCACCTTATTTTGTCCCTCCCACTGACTTCTTTTTTTACCATTGATTATGCTCGACAAGGTGTCTTGTGACGGAGACTTTTCACTGTTAAGTTGAATGTGACTGGATCATTATTATTATGTGACAATTTGTATGGTTTTTTTTTTTCCAAATCAGTTTGTTTCATAGTGTGGGAAGTATGGACTATCATGTACAGTTTCTTCTTTTAAAGACAAAAAGTAGGTAAAAGGTTGAAATTATTGCTGAGATTATGTTAGCTTTGTGTGTGTGGTGTGTGTGTGTGTGTGTGTGTGTGTGTGTGTGTGTGTGTGTGTGTGTGTGTGTGTGTGTGTGTGTGTGTGTGTGTGTGTGTGTGTGTGTGTGTGTGTGTGTAGCATGCATAATGTGTGTTAGCGTGCATGGGTGTGAAAAAAATGAAGTTGAACAAAGTGACAATGCTTGATCAATTTAAAAAAAAAAATAAAAAATAAGAAGAAGAGACGACTGTATATAATTCAATTTGGAAATATATTCCACATTTTTTCTTTGGGCTCACATTGTGTGTGAGTGTGTGTGTGTGTGTGTGTGTGTGTGTGTGTGTGTGTGTGTGTGTGTGTGTGTGTGTGTGTACGTGTGTGTGTGTGCGTGCTCTGTATTTCTGTGTGTGTGCGTCTGTGTATGTGTGTGCATGTTTAAATCCATGAATTTCTTTACTCTTGTAATTCAACCATCTTAGTACTTTGTGGAAAGAGATCATTTGAAGCAACTCAGATTTTGATTTGGTATTATATAGATTTTCATTCGGAACAATTTTCATTCATATGCTGTATGCATGCCTACATTAACAGCCATGCATAGATGACAACAGCTGAAAAGGAATTTTATGACTGTTCTGTTTAAGGGTTGATTCCTTACGATAGGTTTAAATGATTTGTAACCTTTCTGTTCATTTATCCAGCCTCATTTTTCAGAGGGAAAAGACCGCTGTAAAGAGTGCATCTGCATGGATCGTGCATGTTCACATAGAAGTAAAGAAGTGTGCAAAAGATATAAGAATTTTGTTTTGATACTAATTTTAGATCATCCCTGAGGTAATGTACAGTATCTCGGGAATTTTTCTATGCATTTTTTTTAATTGAGTGTGGATGTTTTTTTTTCTTGATCATTTTCATGAATGGATTAACTCCTGTGCATGTTGTGTGTTTGAGCGATTATTGTTGTTCTACTTTTAGAAACTGTATAAGAATTATATTCACCTGAGGCCATAGAATGCGCTAGTGAAATTCAGCAGTTTTAAGACTTTAAGATATGTCGCTGAAGAATCAGAAATGCATTTACATGCTATTTTGAATACTTATTGATTTTTTTGACATAATATCAGTAACTCAGTTTGGTGCAACATATGGCCACAACACTTTCACACATCCATATGCAAAATGCCTGTCTGCATTCACATATGCTCACGCACGCGCATGCACACACGCTCATACACACATGCATGCACACATGCATGCACACACACACACACACACACACACACACACACACACACACACACACACACACACACACACACACACAAACTGAAAAGAGAACAAAACCAAACAAGCAAGAAAAGGGAGTAAAACTATGTTTCCTTTTTTTAGGAGTTAGTAGGGGGAAAGGGAGGGGACAGGAAGATTGTTGGGAGGGGTAGGGCAGTGGAAACACAGTAAACAACTTTCGGTTTACCACAAAATTCCAGTCGGAAAATGGAGAATTCGCTGAATTGTCGAAAATCAATTTCTGGGTTGTGAGAATGTCTTTGAGTTTGACTTTGTCATTTCAGTTTAGACAGAAACAAAATTCACCTGTTGTTTCCTTAATAGAGACACTAAAAGAAAAAAAATTAGAAAAAAAAGAACAGAACACATCACATATTTTTGTAATGATAGATTTTGTACAGTTTCTGTGTACGCTTTGTATTTAATGATACACATATTTGCAAAGGTTCTGTATATACTTAAGTTTTCCTTGACTGAGTTTTAATTCATCTATGAAACATGCTATTTGCCTGTGACAAATTATGCTACTACTGAAATTTGAAGACATAGTGATACAGGTATTTCCTTTTTTTTTTCCCCCATTACAGAGGGCAGACAGTATGACACTCATGTCAGACTGAAGCTCTATGAATTGTTCAGCTGATCTGTAGAACAATGTGACTCAGGTCTGACACATAAAGAAGTGACATTGTTCATCCATTTTCACACTCATGATTTGATTGGTACACACTGAGTGAGTGTTCATATATTGGATGAGCAGGGGACTTTGATGCGCTGCATGTTAGGATTTGTATGTGGATTTCAGCTGTCACATTTTTCATAACGTTGCCCCTAAGGGGATCTTGGAGACTGTTTCGGTGTAAAATTGTACCTCCACCTCCTGGAAATTTTGCGGGGGTCATTTCCTCTTTTTTGTGATTCTTTTTATTGTGTCTTCCACACTCAGTGTTCTTTACTGAGGGCTTGACATTGTCAGGGCATGAAACAGGGTCAGATAAGAGAGGGCATACAACTTATTAAGTTAAGAAAGGGCATGAAACTTGTTAAGTCAAGAGAGGGCATGAAACGTGTTAGGTCAAGAGAGGGCATGAAACTTGTTAAGTCAAGAGAGGGCATGAAACTTGTTAAGAGAGAGGGCATGAAACCTGTTAAGAGAGGGCATGAAACGTGTTAAGAGAGGGCATGAAACGTGTTAAGTCAAGAGGGGGCATGAAACGTGTTAAGAGAGGGCATGAAACTTGTTACATTAAGAGAGGGTGTAAAAAATTGTTCAGTTAAGACAGAGCAGGAAACTTGTTCAGATAAGAGAGGGCATGAAACTTGTGCAGAAAAGAGAGGGCAGTAAGAGTTTTCAGATAAGAGAGGGCAGCACACGTGTTCAGGCAACAAAGGGAGGGAAACTGTCAGGACATGAACCTTCAATTGATTAGAGAGGACAAGAAATGTTTAGATAAGGGAAGATGTGACCTTGTTCAGATAATAAGATGTGACATTTTTTTTTTTTAGAGAGAACAGAGGATGTGGAACTTGCATCAGTAACAGAAGAAACGAAAGTAAAATTTGTAGCAGAGGACATGAAATTTGATGAAGAGGATATGTCATCTTATTTCATGTGTGAACTGCTTTTGTAGTTGACTGTCTAACATCTGTGATACATGCAGCAAACTGTGTCACAGTCAGTGCTTTAAGAACAACATGTTTCTCCTTTATTCAACAACAGTTCTTTCCCAGGTCTTCTGTGTTTCTCAAGTTTTGAATGAGTGCAATAACAGTGTTAGATGTACATCTGTTGCTGTTTACATTATTTTGCTAGGGACAGAGCTTGACAGTTTACAGAGTCGCAGTTGGAGATGTATTTTCTTTAGAACATTGTTAAACTTGGTCTTGACTCACGCTTTTTCTTTAAGACAAAACTGTCGTAGATGAAAACTTGTCAGTTTATTTGTCTTACACTGTTTCCAGTGAATCTTGCTTTGATGAAATCATCATAGTGTCAGATACAGCAGCATTTCAGGGTCTCTCTTTTCATTTTTTTTTCTTTTTTTCTTTTTTTTTTTTTTTCTTTTTGATGGGTGCACGATTCAAAGACTCTGCTTCCAGTTCTTATGAGAAAATACATCTTTGAAGGAAGAATTGCTTATTTACACATCTTGATGTTTGTCTGAAAATAAAGATACTGTGCTTCTAAGCAGTCTTCCATGTTAAGGTCTTCTGGTTTTTTGTTTTGCATAAAACCTGTAGGAACCAAGGTGTGCTTCAGGAACTGACTTTTTCCCCTCCAGTCTTTTCATCTGGCCAGTTCTCATCTTGTTTTTCTTTTTCTCTGTGTATATATATACCTCAACATTTTCTTCTGGCCAGTTCTCTTCTTGGTTTCTTGTTTTCTCTCTGTATTATTACCTCAACATTTTTTGCTGTTTTTTTTTTTTCTATTATCTGTCATATTCCAAGGGTTGGAAACTAAATTTGCAGTCTTACTGTGGAGAGTTTTGAGATAATTCATAGATGATCTCATGTATTACAGTGTTGCAGTCAATACACTGTCTCCAAAGGCATTAAGGATCCACCCCCCACCCCCCTCTTCCATAGAAACTGTATCTTGGTTATCAGAGAAACCTTCCACAGCACTGTCAAGCTTCATCCACTCAATGGAAGCATCTCAGAGCCTTGCTCAAATTCCCGACAAACACTGCATGTGTCTGTATCTCCCAGGCCTGGCTGACGCTGTGCTATATTATGAAAGGGAGCATAGAATACAGCCTTATTGTTCAATATCTGACCAGATTGAAGCTGCACAATGTCCTCTTCATCTGCTTAGGTCATTATTATAAAACTTAGAAGTATGACTTGTGTGGTCCATTGTGTCCTGCTGTCATGGTGACCACAGTTTTGATTCCTCTCCCCATCCATGCCCATGATAAGTTAGTGTCAGGTTCACGTGGACTGTTGTTTGGGGGACATCACAGAGCTCGCAGAAAGGGCACACTCAGGCTCAAGGTAAGATCTGGCTTACCCTACCCTTCAAAAGGGATTATAGGGAAAAAAAAGGTTTTTTCCTCTTCTACTTTTCTTTTTTTCTTTTTTTTATTTTTGGTACATGGCTTTTGACTGTAATATTCTGCCCTAAAGGTGTGGTCACCACACCAGACTAGTTCTCCATTCTCCCTTACATTGGGGTTTTTTTTTCTTACTTTCTTCCTCTCTTTCTTCAGCAACCTTTCCTTTGGAAATACCTGCCTCTCCCTCACCCCCCTTCTTCCCCCCCTCCTCCTCTGCAGACATGCTCTCGCAGCCTTCTGCCCTACTCTCCTCCCTCTCCCTGATCAGTATCACGATGTTTAGATCTGAAGGCAGATCCTTCTAAGAGAAGAAGGCACCTCTGACCAGCTCTACGGGGCATTTAATCTGGGTATTTTCTGTAGCTGCCTGCCTCTGGAGTTCTTGCTGTCTACTATTGTAGTTTGTCCTTTTTGTTGTGCAGTAACCACTGCTTTGTTTTCTATGTATTAGGTGATGTTAGCTGCAGTTTGTCATGTTTTATATTGTAGTGATCATTAATTATAGCTTTTTCTTTATCCAGTATAGTAATAATCAGTTACAGTTATGTATACTTAAATAATGATCAGACAAAAAAGGCAAACTGGAACTGATGAGCACTTCACTAGGGCAAATATATATATTTATATATATGTATATGTATTTTCCCCCAGTGAAGTGCTCATCAGTTCCAGTTTGCCTTTTTGTAATGTAGAAAAGGTAAACATCAGTTACAGTTTGCTCTTTTCATAGTATAATTGTCTGTTAGAGTTTGCCCTTTTTGTAGCGTAATCATCAGTCAATTATGCTTTGCCCTGTTTGCATTGTAATCACCAGTCACAGTTTATCCTCTTCTTAACTGTAGTGTGGTAGTCCTCAGAGGGGATGCCGATGGTTTTTCAGTGTAAACATCACCCTTGCCTTCAGCAATTCTGCGCTGGTAATGCCCCTTTTTCACCTTGATATATTTTTTGTCTTTCTTTACTTTTTTTTTTTTTAGCTGCCCTTTTTGACCAATCTCCTATCTTAGTTCAAGAAACTCTTTTACGTTTATTTCTGGTCACAATTTATGATATGCCAACTTTTTTTTTCAGTAACCTAGCAAGTAAAACAAAGAAAAAGGATTCTGTCAAGGGTGAACATTAATGCCCATTCTGATGTATCCGTGTCATTGTCCGGCTTTTTCATGGATCTTTTGTGACATTTCAATGCTTTTTAATTTTTTACGAGTGAGTGAGAGTTGGGAGTGAGAATTCAAGCAGATTAGCCGACAATTTCAGCATAGCCTTGGTCTTATGCTTGCTGTAAGGACGTCAATAGTGTAGCCACCATGTCATGATTTGCTGTTTGTCACTTACCATCTGATCTGTTCAGGATGTGACTTGTTATCTCCTGTGAGGTTGACCGCCATGAAAAGAGCTCGTCAGCTGGGGTTATCATAGAAATAAAGACTAAAAGTCGTTAATTACAGTTCACCCCTAGTTGTAGTGTGGTAATCATCGATTACAGTTTGCCCACCCCCCCTCCACCCCCACCCCCTTTTTTCTTTGTGGTAGTTTTTGTGTTAACCAGAAACAGTTTTTTCCCTTTTTGTCATTTTGTAATCATCATTTACAGTTTCTTCTTGTTTGATTCCCTTGTGTTCATCAGGTGATATCATTTTCCTGTTTGGTAGTGTACGAGTAGTCGTTGTCTTTTCTGCTGCAGTTTGCCTGTTTGGTAGCATAATAGTTAGAATTGTCAGTTTGGCGTTTCTTGTTGTGTGCTTGGCCATAGAACAGGGAAGAAGAGAAAATGACTCTGCACTCACTGCTGGAGGTAAGACTGTAGAACCAGCAAGCTGATCGTAGTTTTGCAAGAGATGGTCATAATACAGTATCAGATGCCAAACGGTCCTGGTGTTTTGCCCTCCTCTGTTTACTGGCATAGGTAACCAGTGGTTGTGGTTTACCCCCTTTCATTCTTTGTAACTAGGCTTAAACAAAACCAGTTTCACAATCACGATAATTTTTTTTTTTTTTTTTTTTTTCTAAGTTCTTATAGCTCTTTTTCACTTCACCAGGCACTTACCTGGAATTTCTTCTGTACAATATGATCATTCTCTCCATGGAGAGTGTTGGTCTATCAACTGCAAAGTCAGCCATTTCTCTTTCTTTCTTATTTCTTTTTTTTTTTTTTCTGTGAATCTATTGCTTTTACTTTTGGAATTGGTTTCAGTTTAAAGATTTTTGGTGCTGCGTGACTTTTTGTGTGTGCAAAAATACATGCTGCACATGGATTTAGGTATATCCGATAAAGGAAAGGTTAGAAAGACCGTAAACTTTGCTTTCTTTTTTTTTCTTCTCTTTGTTATTTGTTTATGAAACTGATTTTGATAGTGGGAAATATAAAGCAGCAGTTAAGTAGATGCAGTAATGCTGTGTAAGTGAACAAATGTGTGTGTGTGTGTGTGTGTGTAACAAAGTTTTTAATGACATCCTTTTGGATTCACAAACTTTGTTTTGTTTTGTTAACTTGTATTCCTCTCCATTAATACTAATGTGCATTTACATCAAAGTAGGTAAACTCACATTCAACTTGGCAGAGTTCATTTAAAACATCTCAGGACTAGATTCCAGGGAGATTTGAGGGTATTCTGCTTTCAACTTTTTTTTAACCATTTTTTTTTTTCCTGCTGTTCTTAATCTTACTTTCACCTCCATTTTGTGGGATCATCATCTGTGGTTTTATTCTTTCATACATAGTTCTTCCATGGGTAAGGTGCCATCCAGGTCTACCCCTCCTTACATATTCCCACAAAGCCTGTCTTTCTCTGTACACACGCATTGTGTATGGCAGCATATCTATCATCTACACAGCACATTATGCAGTTTGCTGAACTAGTTTTCCTCTTTGACCAGCAGCCTAGTTTTTACCATAGGCATTTCTTCTTTGTAGAGTTTATGTGGGATACCTATAATTATTTTAGAGCAAGGAAAACATGGTGTTATGTGTCGCTGTGCACTCACTGTGGTGCCCAATGCTGGGCTATACATTGTGAGCAGGGCGTAAAGCAGGAGTATGTGGTAGGCAGTATGTTGGGAGGGGGGAACCTGAACATCCACATCCAACACAGGTTGTGTGGCAGACTGGGATTGGTCAGGAAGGTTGGGTGGAAAAATGAAGGGAGTGGGATGGATGGAGACCATCTGTTACTGAACCCAGACCCCCAGAGTGACAATATGCCAAGCTAGGCAGCAAAAGGACTGGTTTTTTTATGTTGGGTGTCCACAGGTGTTCTAACATGCATCATTTGACTGCAAACTGCGTGTTGTAAGCAACAACCCATACTAGACGTTTAAGGGGATGCTATAGATATTCTTATCGTCCTTGTCTTGCCTTGTTTTTAAGACCCTAGGGTTGAAATATATTGCATCTGCCCCTGTTGTTTGTTCTGTGTTTGATGGGCTTTTGTAGTCCTCTGTTGGTATGTTGCTTCATCTCCTACCTGCCCACATTTTCATTATCCTTCAGTGTCCCTGCCTTCTTGTAGTTATATGTTGGATCTCCGTGTTTCATGTCCTCTTTTTCTGTCAGTTTTTTTTTTTTCTGCCATTTCCAGTCCTGTTCCTCTTGCTTTAGTGATCTGTGTTTAAAGTAGTTTCTCACTCAATTTTTGTTCAGGGGGAGGGGGATAAGGCAAATTAGGACTTAAAATGTTTTTTTTGTTGTCCAAAGTGATGTTACCTTTCACCTGTTTTATCCATGCATGTGCAACCTTAAATGTACACTAGATATGTTTATACATGTGTGTCGGAATTTTTATAATGAATTACTTGGAATCATGGACATCAGGCGTACCCAAAGAGAGCCTTTTGGTTTTGGTGTGAACATAACTTGCTGGATTTTCTGTTGCAGGGGGTATATTTCTGTTCAGAGATTGATCATCAGTTTATTCATTTACCTTACACTTTGCAGGTATGTTGTTAGAGGCCTCAGGTGTTACGCAGTTTCCATCTTGTATTCTCCACTCTGATACGGCATCTTGAGTTGGCTGTTGACCAAAACATTTATTTCTTTTGCATTCTTCCTTGTTTTTGTCTTTACTTGAGATTGAGATTCTGTGCTCTTCATCAGTTCATGTCAACTCGCTTTGCGCTCACACGAGAGTTAACCTTTTGCTGCTTCTTTGTCTTTGTTTTTAATTGTATTACATTTTTAAAAAAAACCCTGTATTGCTTTTGATCATGGTATTTCAAATTATCTGCTTCGCAAGGTCCAGGTGATGAATCCTATGAAAGCAGATGGTGCAGACCATGGCAGTAGTTTCATGTTAGATGGGATTATGTTGTACAAGACTTACAGGTGCTTGAGTGGTCCTATACAGCCTCCGTGTTTGACAGAGAGTGAGGCAATAGTGCACTACTAGTCCTTTGTAAGTAGGAACTGATTTATCAGATTGTAAAGTTATGCTTGAAAAATCTGTTTGGGTTTTTTGGGTGCTATTTGAATACTGTAAAAATAAAGCAAAGCATTTGTCTACACACTGACCCAAAATTTGTTTGGTGATGGAATATGTGAATGCAAAACCACAGCATTAGATTTGGTACCGATGTTTGATTGATATCTTCTCCTGATGTTGTATGCTTTTCAGGTTTGTTTGTTTTTTTTTCAATTTAGTTTTCAGTAGAGGCAGTGTGCACTTTCTGGCAGATTTTGAGAAGTGGTAACCTTTGGAGGGACAGTTGCTGCTGAGAAGGAAAGAAAAAATGCACTGTGATAGTAGTCTTCATCTGTGATCATCTGTAACCAGCTTCATTCCAAATTGGAAATGAAATGAGGCAGGGAACAGTAAACAATAAACAGTAAACAAGTGGGGTAGTCTTTGCTCCCATAAGGAAACCTAACACAGAGTAACTTTTATTCAAGACTGGCACAGCCTTTTAAACTTGAATAAAGTCAGACAAATACAAAGACGAACAATCTAATAGTGGGGGAAAAACAAGCGCAGGCCAACAACTAAATTATCTTCATAGTAATGACTTGGCAAAACTTGAACTTGCTTGGAGCAGGCAATACAAATATATCTGCCTTTAAAAGGGATTGCGATGGTTTCCCCTTTTGCAGCCAGTGAAGAGTTTTCATATTTTCTTAATTTCATGTTCCCAGTTTTTACATCTTCAACCTCCTGCCCCCCCCCCCCCCCCCCCCCCCCCCCCCCTTAAGTCCAAAAAGTTTTGTCAAGTCATTTCTATGAAAACAATTTAGTTGTTGGCCTGCACTTGTTTTTCCCCCACTATTAGATTGTTCGTCTTTGTATTTGTTCGTCTTTGTATTTGTCTGACTTTATTCAAGTTTAAAAGGCTGTGCCAGTCTTGAATAAAAGTTACTCTGTGTTAGGTTTCCTTATGGGAGCAAAGACTACCCCACTTGTTTACTGTTTATAGCTTCATTCCAGTTAGATCAGCTGTGGTGTTGCAGTGGGTAATTTTGCTGGCTGAATGGTTGTTGAGTTCAATTCTCATCAGAGACTGAGACAACTCGTATTCACAGTGGAGTGTGATGTCATCTCAGATTGGAAAACTGGGACCATGCAGTTGAGTTTCATCCATTTAATGGATGTGTCTCTGAAATTGTTGTTGAGATTTTTTGACCACACTGCATGTGTCAGACGAATGCACAGCATTCACACCTGTACTTGGCTACAACTCTCAGAGGTGGAGGCAACTGACGCCATGTTCATTGGAATGGAACAAACTGTCCCAGTCCCACACATAGACACTTCATTTTACACTATAACAAACTCTTCCACACATTTTACACCATAACAAACTCTTCCACACATTTTACACTATAACAAACTCTTCCACACATTTTACATTGTAACAAACTCTTCCACATATGCACAACAAATTCTCCCAAGACTTACACACGCATCATTTCACACAATAACACAAAATCTCCTGCGCTTTCCTACTGCACTTCACACAAATGACAATCTCTTCCCCATTTACACACTTTATTTCACACAATACCAAACTCTCCCACTCATACATAACCTTGTTTCACACAGAAGCAACTCGGACTCCAGTTCTGGTGTGTATCAATGACATTTTGTATTTTTTCCCCAAAGTTCAGTCACAACTTACGCAATGACAAAGACGTCCTCACCTGATGCTGCACACTGACATGTTCTCTTCTTTTTTTGTTTTGTTTCTATTTCTTGTTTCATATACACTTACAGACACCAAGAAACAACAAACTTGCACAGTATAAAATAGGGAAAAAAAAATCTTACAAATTGTTCTTAGCAATCACATATTCAATAACGTTTTAAAAAACAGCCCATCAAAACAGTTTTTGATCTGTCGCGCTCTTTAATACTTTGTTTTAGTTTAATGAATACTTGACCATTTTTGTTTAAATGAATTCAGTACAAAGTTAGCAATATACAAATTGGTTTAAAATTGCTACAAATAATTGATAATGTTTGCTGTAAAAAAACATTGTCTGATCATTTACACCAAAGGAACTGATGCAGTTCATGATTTCGTCACAAAATCGACATCAAGAATGGAAAAAAAATGGGCAAAAATGAAAAGAGTTGATACTAGTACTGTTTTCCTTCTTCTTTTTTTGTCATTATTTTCTGCATAGTCAGATTCAACAAGTGTGCATAGCTGTTAACATATTCTTGTCCATATAATCTTTAGTTCTGCAAAGTTGACACAGTACATTGCATACGTAACTTCGGATGCCACCTTGTTTCAGCACCATGCTAACACTGCATAGACTTTAACCAGACAGCTGGAATTCTTTCCTAAACAAGCAGTCGACACACTTCCTCTAACGCATCCAATCACAAATCCCTTCTCCCTCAACCTCCCCTTATCCCCTTCCTTCTACATCTCAAACTGACAAGAGCGAAACAGAGTGAGATTCTGGAGTCTATGAAACAAATGCAATACAGACGTAACAGAGTCAGTAAGATGAGTCATCTCCGTGCAAAAACTGGCTGCCTTTATAAACTGAGTTTGTTTCTATCGTTGCAAGATGCAAAGAATTTCAATGTATGTGGATGAGAATGAGAGAGTGTACATGGGACCTAGTGGAAGAGAAAAAGACGTGTGTAGCTCTTTTTAAGTAGCATGATCTGTGAAAGCAGGATCATGCTCTCAGAATTCTCTGAATGATATGCCAATGATCCATCACAACGCTGTGTTGCAGTCATTTGCAAAAATAAAAGCACACCTAACAGAGGCAGTGGGAGCCAAAGACATGGGTTAAAAAATCGCCCAATTAAAAAAAAAAAAAAAAAAAAAAAGTAATAGGGCTGGGTTCCAGTGGCTGCTCAAGCCCTGGGTTTCTTCGCCCCGTTCTCCCCCCTCCCCCCAGAATTAAAAAAAAAAAAGACATATAATTAAAACCACTTTGAAAGCCTCTCAGAGACACCAAAGTTACTCAGATATGATGTCCTGTAAAGTGCATGAACTCGGCCTTGAAAGCTATCTTTCTTCATTGATTTAATTTTTTGTAATATCCAAAAAAAAAAAAAAAAAATCACTGAAATAGAATTGAAATCAAATAGGACAGAACCTTTACCTTCATACTTCGCTTTGCTTTAAAATCCTTGGACTCAAATTTCCAAAACATCAAACATGCTGCTCATACACCAGAAAACATTTCATTTTGTAATATTAAACAAAAGTATTGAAATAGAATAGAAGTCAAATAGGACAGAACCTTACGTTTCATATTTCTTGTTGTTTTAAATCCTTGGTCTCAAATCTCCAAAACATCAAACACACTCCTACACCAGAAAACAAAACAATATTGAAAACCTAAATCACAGAATGACAAAAAAAAACACAAACATCAGTATTCAATCTTTTTTTTGGGTATTTGCAGAGGCAGCTGAAGGATTGTATTCCCACCCTCTCTCCTCTGAAAATCAGGAATTCCTTATTTGGCAAATTTCCAAACAGTTGATTTCTGTCCCCAAGAATAAAAAACTTTCACCCATGCATATATATACTAGAACTCTTTCCAGTTTGTTCTATGTAACAACAATCGAGGATCAATAAATGACGAAAGTCCAGTTCTTACATGGTTTGTTTTTCAAGGAAGAGATTTCACAGAAACTTGTACACAGAGGCACACACAGATACACTTTGCTTCCTTGATATATATAAATTCAAAGGAAGGCCCTCAAACGAAAGTTAACATATACAGCTGAGAGAATCAAAACTGAGAAAATCCCCACAGAACTCAGTTATTCCTCCTGCAAGATGCTAGGGCAGTTGTGGGTTTTGATTTTTCCCATAACAGAAATATAAATCATGGCAAATAATAGCTTACTTTAGTCCGATATCTGGCATGTCATGACAGATAGGAGTTTGGCATTCCCTGTGTGACTGAACAAGACACACCCTGAGCCTGTCTCTGACAAAGTTCGTACTGGAAATTAAAGCCTGCAGAGAAAAATGTTTCCAAGATTTGAGCAGCAAGGCTTCTTCCTCTCTTACCCTAGACGTATCAAAAGCAGGAATGAGTAACCCTCATTACAAAAGCATTACATTTATCTCTGTGGCCAAACAAATCCCTGATTAAGGCTACGAGGCAGTGCAGAGTAAAATACATTTTCAAAGACGTTTAAAAAAATGAGTAAATAATGGGAGTATCAGCTTAAAAAGCAGATCTGAAAAAATACCCCCAAAATAATGATAAATGTAAGTACATAAACAGAAAATGTTGAATGTAATTTGTTACAACAGACACTTGTAACATCTTTGTGAAATTTAATGGTCATCTCGCCCCCTCATCGATTGGAGCCATCTAAAACAGTAAAAGCCACAAACTAGCAGGGCAGTCAGGACAGGGCAGACCTGCAGCTACACTGATGGTGAATCAACACTCCTGTCTTTTGACAGTTTAAATATTCCATGAAAAGGCATCACTTACTAGGACAGTTCTCACTTTCCAGCTGTAACTTTATAGTGCTCATGTGCAGAGTAATTTTTGTGCCTGATAAAGTATTTAAACAGCTCCACCAATCCACACTAAAATTAAATGAGTTTGTCTTTGGGCCGCATTCGTTTGGTTTTTTTTTTTTTTTTTTTTTTTTGTGTGTGTGTGTGTCTGTGTGTTGACAAAAATCGCACATAGTAGGAGCGGTAGATTTTACAGTCCTGACAAACCCACATAACGCAAAAGTCCCTGAATTTTAAAGAAAAAAAAAATGACTGCTGTGGGAACAAGATGCAAGGTCAATGGAAGGAGTTTGAAAACAACAAGCAGAGCTCTTGAGCAGCTGTTTTCCTTTTCAAAATGATAGATTTGTTGCTTTCAAAATGAATTTTTCAACAAGTTTTCATTCATATATGGATTATTTGGGAGTGGTGGTAACTTTCTGGAGATTTTGAGCAGCAAAAGTGAGGAAATAAGGTGAAGAGAGGCCAGTCGACATGCCTGAAATCGGTCAACCAACTAATGGACCTAAGTCAAAACACAACCTTGTTGATAGAGATGAAACCAGCAATCCTTGTTGATGTGTGTATCTAACAAAGCAACAAAATAAAAAACCCAATCATCAACGACTCATATCTGCTGCGCATCACACCTGTTCATATGGCATGTTGCAGACCAAAAATCAAAAAGGTATATCTTGCAAGAATAAACTGCTGTACTGGAGACAGACCTTTGATATCACATTTAAGGCAATCGGCATACGGAACTTAAATTGATCTCAGTATCATCTGATATGTTTTGGGATGACAATCACAGAAGCTCTCAAAGCACTTTGAAAAAGAACTAACAGCAATCAAACATTCTGAGGAAAGTTCTGTGTTCCAAAACAAACCTGGGTATCCTACAAAGACATAGACTCTACTCTTGGACACAAATTCTACGCAGAACTTTCTCCATATCTGTTTCAACAGAGTTGTAAAAAAAAAAAAAAATAACCCAAGGTCAAAGTGGTTTTGTCCAAAATCTCCCCAGGTAACATAAGCTTACTTTGAACCTTCCAGAAATGCCCCCCCCCCCCCCCCCCACCCCCCCCCCCCCCCCCCCCCCCCCAAAAAAAAACCAACAAAAACAAACAAATAAAAACACAACACCACCAACCCTATACCAAAAACATGAGCACAAACCTTCCCTCTTAGTTCTCCCTAAGTTTCCTCAGATATCATCTTTAGATGAAACATATTGTAACTGTTAAGACCAGGTTTCCATCTTGAAACCGGTAGTGACAATATTCACAATTACATACTGAACAATGTCCTGCCTGATCTGCAACTGGATCAGCACAGTTTTGATCTGCACAGGAAATAATAACCCCAAATGCAAAAAGATGTTTTGTTGTAAGTCATTTCATGATTTAAACACTTGTATAAAGATCTCTCTTCTCGAAAACTGGTACATATTAGTCACTAGTCTCCTACCATGTTCCCTTCAGAAACGAAAAGAAGAAAACTACCTTCTAACAAAAGAGTGTGTGCACAAAACCACAGAATTCAATGCAGATGAATGGAAAAGATGATGCAATGTGACATCCCCTGAGAAATTGATGTCACCATCACAACTTTCCCTTTTTCTTCAGTCTTTTTCAAAAGGGGGGGAAAACAAGACATTTCAAGTCAGTAACTAGCTCTAGATGCTCGTTAACACAGCGTGTTACTAACCTTTAACATTGCTAAGAATCAATGGGAGTTCTGATGGTTCTAAATGACAAAGAAAATTTGGAGAACAAAGACGCCAATGTTGTTGCTGCCACACTTTCAGTTTCATCAAGTCAGCGTTACTTAAATCCAAACGATTCAAAGTTATGCCGCACTCCATAATCTGCTATATAAGCCATCAAACCTACGATTCATATGGGGAAAAAGGGTAACAAAGATAAAGAATGGACAAAAGGTTTAAGCCCATGGACAAGACGAAGCAGATGCCAGGCTTAAGCACTAAATACCCTACATACTTGCCTTTTGAGTGCCTAGTTCATAGTCTGTGCCTTAATGATCACATGGGGAGCATCATGTGCAAGGAATGATGTACGCTAATACCTATTCATTTGTCAGCATGGTATCTAATTCAACTCAGTGGTGCTTCACTCGTATCAGTGAGTTTGTGCGTACTTCCGCTAGAGAGCTGCCAAATGCAAGTCTGAGTAAAGAAGCTGCTGCACAATCAATAGTAATTCTCACCAATTATTACCGACAGTTCACTATCCATTCCACCTTGTGAGCCTTTCACCATTTCAGCTATGTCATCCTAATATCAAGCAATGAAAAAAACAGACATTAAAAGAAACAGACTAATACTGTCACACAGTACTGTGCAGAGTGTTACTTTATATACAGACACTGCACAGCTTGCGTAGTTCTAGTGGTGTCTCTTGCTTAGAAACTGGCTCATGATCAATGTCTGTGTCAAAGAGAAAGAAAACAGGGCAGATCAAAGGGCGGATGGCAGGAACAATTTCGCAGAACAGTTCATTATGTTTATCACAACATCACACATGACCATAATGAACAACTGGACAGCAAAGGAAAGACAAGCACAGCTTGCACGCTCCAAACCCCCTTCTCCCCTCACTTCCCTTTCGTTGCTGTATCTGTGAACTGGCTTAGCTGTTTTATTAAAAAAAACATAAAGCCTCTGTTCTGATCCTGGTCACAGTCAGGAATAATCCTTATCATCACAGTTCAAGACAAACTAAGACCGGTTAATCTTCCAGAAAGGAAAGAATTTACTGCAGTGTGGAGGTTTACAACAAAAAACCCTGAACTGCCTCCACAGACAGCTGGTTTATAAACAGGATTAAAATTTTGTAACCAGTGTTGCTGCATTCACGCATGTGTGAAGTGAAATCATTCACACACACCCCTGCCCCCACCCCTTTACACAATGTTGTTCTCAAGAAATGCCATCTACATTGCAAATGTATATTTTTAAAAAATTTTCTGCTCTATATACATTCTTTTTTTTCTTACTGTTAATCATTATCAAATGTTCGCACCAATATTTCACCAAACTATACACATAATGCAATCTCTTTTCTGATTGTTATCATTATACAAATACAGGTGCACTCGTTGTTATGAGTCAATGACGTTTTTGATGATGTAATCCAAAGAATAAGCATCCTTACAGGTTTTATGTAAAGAGAAAGGTGCTGTGAAGAAACACAACCGACATAGTGACTTATGGGAAGCACTCCCATTTGACTGTGAGACGGCAGTCCCCATTTTATTTCCCTTGCATAGTTTAGTTGCTCTTTTGTAAAATCTTTTTTTCATTCAGGGAACTTGTTAATTTCTTGGGTTATCAATGTTTTTCAGGTGTAGGTAGCACTGCTGTTTGTGGCTGCCAGTGTTGATGTTGATTCTGTTGTTGTTTGCTGGTGTTGAAACCAGTTTTCTTCAACAGTTTGGCTTTACTGGAACATCTCAAAACAAAAGCAATAAAATAGTATAAAAGGACTGTCAAATAGAAGGAAAAATTGCATGATTTTACTGGGAAAGACAGACAGCAGTAGACCAATGAAGCAGAAAGCAAGGATGTAAATCTTGATTTCCTCATCATGAAGTGACTGCCACATTCTACTGATCTTACTTTACAATTTGGGTATTCAGGTAACAAAATCACAATCTCAAGAGAGATTCAGCACAACACGTCAATAATGTAGGTAACACGACACACCCACTCCCAACACAACCACAGATTTGGGGTTATACGTCAGAGCAAGCCTACTTCCAACAAGCCACCCTGATGGTTAATTACGAAAGCAACGCATCAACTTTAAAGACACAGAACACCAATGCTGACCAGCGAAAACACGCCAGCATCGAAACAGTATGACAAACAATAAAAGGACACCAACACACACCAGCTTCAGCATTAATAAACCCCAGATCAGTCATCTAAGTATGTCTGCCTGCGCTCCGTGCGACCTTGTTCCCACCTGGCCTTGACCCGTGATCCCCACCTCCGGGATAGGACCTGAAAGGGGGCTGGGTCACCCCACCCCCTGGTCCACCTCGCTGAGGGTACATGTACGAGGCTTGGGGAGGCGGGGGATGGTGGGACGGCATTGTCGTCGCCGCTGGGTGTGTTTTGGACTGCGCCGTAGGATGACTCATGTAATAAGTGGCAGGACCGGATGCTGAGCGAGGCAGATGGTGACCTTGGGGCGAGGAGGAAGAGGAGGGTGACGACGATGATGGGTGCTGGTTGGCGTGGAGAGGGTGGACACGCTGCTGGTAGCGCTGAGCGTGTGGCACCGCCTGCTGCTGCTGCTGCTGCCTGGAAGACGGGGGAGGTTGGTGATGGGGTGGGGGAGCCTGAGGGTGCGGTGAAGACATGGGGGCACGCTGTGAAGGAGAGTGTCCTGAACCAGAACTTGGGGGGATGAGCGTGGGGCAGCTCTTGGATGAGGAGTAAGGTGGTGGATGCATTTGCCTCGGCCGCTCAGCAGGCGGGCCAGGTTGAGCATACCCGCCTCCCTGATTGGCCCGACCCAAGTTCTCTCGCCCTTGCCCTCCTCCTGGCCCTGGTCATGTGATCTCTCCCCTCCCCCCCTTGCCCCACCATCATCATCCCCATACCCCCGTGATGGTGGTCTTCCCTCCTGCCGGGACTCACTGCCTGACCTCCAGACTGCCTGGGAGCATGCAGCCCATGACCTCCTCGCCTCTCACCCCCATGACCCTGAGGTCCTTGACCCAGCTCGCTCACCCCCGGATGATCCATCCCTGCAGTGTCCCCTGGAGCACCCCCACCACCACCAGATGTGGGCGGCACCTTGTGCAGGTTACCATGGACGTCCAGGTAGGAGGAAGGCCCCTCAGTGGTGGGGGAGGTGGGCAGACTCAGGGGGGAGGGCAGGGACTTGGACAGCGGTAGGGGTGGCCCCGTGTGACTGCTGGAGTGGATGGGGTTGCCGGCGGCCGACTGGGGCCGGTACATGGGCGTGGCCGGGGCGGTGTGGGGCTGGGGGATGGTGGAGAAGGGGGTGGAGGCTGGTGTGTGAGGGGGGTACTCCCCGACATCGCCTAGCTTCCGCCACACAACCTGCAACACATGGCAGACGGACAGGGATCAGCAGGAATCATAGTACTGGGGACAGTTTATTGTAGAACAGAAAAAAGGTGTGCAGGCCAAGGCTTAAAATGGTCCAGCATACAACCTGGAAATCTGTGAGTCAAAGGTGTGCACGAGAAGGTTTAAACCTTTCACTCCCAGCTGCGGATATAGCTGCGGTTCAAGGGTCATCGCATAATTGATCATCTGACTGGTCACATGTCATTGTTTACTCCCTTACAAATGGCAGCTCCCATACAGCGTGTTCAAAGCGATTTTTCAGCAAGATTTGGATCAATTTTGACATGTTTTCTTGCGTTTAGTAAAGCAAAAATTAGTCGAGCAGGTCAACATGGTGCCAGAAGCTTACTGCTGAAGAGGTGGCAAGAACTGTGTTTGAAACGCTATACGAAGGTGAAATTAGCAACGATGAAAGTGAAAGGAAAATGAAGGTGATGTGGTTGTCGATGAGCCTGACAATGAATCAAGTGATTCGGATTACCAGGAAGAAGATATTGATCTACCGAGTACATCGACAGGTAGGGGGTGTGGTCATGCTGGTTGTGGGCATAGTTGACATAGTAGGAGAGGAAAAAAAAATTGTCATTTTCCTTCAAGAATATGTATACATACATGTATATACATATATTTGCTTACTTTTGAACACTTGTTAATTTTTTGCCAATTTTTTTTTTGTGTGATGGGTGAAGTGCTAGTAAAAGTTGTATTTCTAGCTGACATTGATATGCACTACTCCGTGCATCCCTGAACACACTGTGTGCTTTTTTTAAAGTAAATAATTGTACTTGGTTGTTATGTCCTATAGATTTGTGCACATTTCAATACCATTTCCACCCATGACATACAGAGACTTGAATTTTCATGGATTTTTTTTTTTTCAAAATATTTTGTTTATTTTTTCTCAAAATCTTGGTTATCTTCCATGATTGTGAGTTATCTCATTCTGTCAACATGAAACATATAATAATCATATTCTCCATTCATTTTCCTTGACTAAAATGTATACTTCTGTATACTGTAGGGCAATACTTGAATTTTTATGATTTTTTTTTTTTTAAGTAAGGTGGATGTTTTTTTCCCCCAAACTACAAATAGTTTTGGGAGTCAAAGGGTTAAAATGGTCAAGCATAAAACATGGAAATCTATGAGTCAATGGTGTGCACAACAAGGCTTAAAATGGTCAAGCATAAAAACATGGAAATCTGTACGTCGGAAGAAATGTGCCAAGGTGCTGAAACAGACACACAAGTCCGATGGTGACGATGGTGGATGAGAGGGGAGAAGGAGGTGGAGGGGGAAGAGTGCACCCTCTCCATCCCCAACTGGAATTCCTTTTTTTAAACAAAATGGGATAAAATCTCTACAATCTCATGCAATTCAGTTATAATATCCTTTTTATAGGTCATCCACAATAAGCAGGGTTCCCTCCTCTAAGGGTTTTTTTTTTTTTTTTTTTTTCCCTTTATTTTTGGGTGAAATTTTCTTTTTGTGTGGGTGGGTTAGGGAGTGGGATAGAGATGTAAAATTCCGAACAGAGAGACTCCTCCAAACCACAGAGAATTTTCAGCTCTGATGCACACTCAGATACTTTTACAGGCATATGCAGATACAAATACTCGGAGTGACACACATCCTTAACCCGTTGAGCGCCTTTAAGCCATCAGCTGACGCCGCAATAAAAATGTACTTCCAGTGCCTATGGGCCGTCCACTGACGTCATGCATTTTTCTTGAATTTTCATTCATTACTATTCCTATCAAAGGACTGAAATAGAGTGTGCGTAGTAAGCCTTATATGTCTGCAGTATTAAAATGATATGCAAATGACCACACGTGAGGGAAAGACCCATTTTTCATTTTTCCTCATCACTGACTGGATGACCAGCCAGCGCTTTGTCTCGCTTGCAAAGATGGCGGCGCAACCTTCGACGAGTGTAGCGACCAAATCAGCGTACTTACACAGCTGAGCAAGCTCTGCTAATCTTTTTTTGACAAAGATAATAATCTTTTATTCAACGACTCACTCGAGCATGAA
Source organism: Conus betulinus (assembly GCA_016801955.1). Classification (NCBI taxonomy): domain Eukaryota; kingdom Metazoa; phylum Mollusca; class Gastropoda; order Neogastropoda; family Conidae; genus Conus; species Conus betulinus. The sequence continues at coordinate 304,256 of JADBJO010000570.1, read as the reverse complement.
GGTGAGATGATGATAGTGATGGAATTGCTGACCATATTCGTCAGTTATTGAGTCGTGCTGTGCAATCGCAAGAGTGTGTTCAGCTGACTTGGTTACCAGCGTCGAACGAGCCAGCCTAGTGTGTACTCTGCACTGTGTGCGAGTGGCCAGCGACGTGTTAGTCAGCGCGAGAGGGGAGCGCGGCCTGCTCGCAGCGTGACACGGGCAGCAGGAACGGTAGGGGAAGAGGAGGAGTGAAAGAGAGGGTTGAAGTCCAGCAAGGGGCGTGGTGGGGGGAGGGGGGCGTGATCGTGGACTGACCTGTCTGCATGAGGTGTGAGCGTCTTGATAGACTTCTAGACTGTTCTACTTTCATTTACAGGTGTAGTGTGACAATATCAACTTTATTTTCAACTTTTTTTGCTCTGTGTTCTTTTTTTTTTTGATGTGAAGCTGTAGTGGTAAATACATATGTTTTTGATCGTGCAAAAAAATCTATCCAAATCTAAATGCCTAAATATTTTTTTTATGATCAAAATTAAACAAAAGAAGCCCAGATTCAAAATCTCCATTCAATTTCATTCAAAAATCATATATATTTCATTTTTATATCTTTTGTAGTTTCTGAGCTAGAATTTTTTGTTAATTATTACCCCAATCATTAGATCTCTCCAAGCCACAACACAGCAATGTAACAGTACGTCTTAAACTCAGTCTCATGCACGAGCACATGCATACACACGCACACACACATACATGATTTTAATAAAACTGCAATTTATTTTCTTGAATATACACTGACTGGAAGACAAATGTGTCTTATTGTGCCTACGATAAAGAAACAAGTTTTCTTAATTTAAAAAAACATTTAGAAATCAACTTTAACAAAGCCGACTTGTTTGAACTGAACTGAAAAACATGTGATTTTGTGATCACCTGACTTGAAGTTTGTTGACATGTCTCATTGAATACAGTTGTAAAACTACTGATCAACAAAGATTTGTTTGATTAGAGAAGGCAAAAGTTTTGGACTGGTCAACCTAGTACCAAATCTGGTTCCTTTGTTCCTGAAAAACACCAAAGTGTCCACAGTTTACAGGACAAACATAACTGTCAAGTTCTGTTGAATCACATTGCTGTATCAAGATCATAGCACAGAGTGGACGAAAACACATCAGCCCTCTCCTAGTACTAATCTTGCCAACAGAGGTGGACATTCTTGGTTGTGACCTATGTTGTGTTTCGCTGGACTTTCTTTTTCATTTTCTGATTAAGCACCTATATAAGTGGCTATTAACTTGTCCTGCATGTGCACTTATGCAAGTGTCTGCATGCACAGAGGTGGAGGGAGGGAGGCACAGACATACAGACAAAGCTAGACTGAGAAAGAGAGGTGGAGAAAGACTCACATTACACATCTCTCTGACAATGGCTCGCTGAGGGGTTTCCAGATCATCAGACCCTTTGGTGTTGTGCTCTTTTTCCAGCTGCTCATGCACCTGCAACACCTGCACACAGCAGTCCCATCAGTTCATGATGATGACAATATCAAAGTGATTAACAACACACACACAACAATGACATCACAATCCATAATGATGACAATATCAAAGTGATAAACACTCTAATCACATCAATGACACTGTTAACCTGACAATAATAATCCCATTAAAAACTATAATAACATCAACAGCGTCACAAACTCTACATCAATGGTAATGTGTACCCATACTTAGTATAAAGTTCACCCCAAATCCACAAAATAGCATCAACAATGCCAAAATTAACACAACTGCAATATAACTGTGGTGAAGTCATGTATCTGCACACACCCAAGCCATCACAAACCACAACAACATTAATACCAGCAACATGAGACTTTCCGATTGATTAGTGTGTACTGTTAACAATGTAGTCACAGCTCAGAGAAACTACCCCAAGACATACCATTCTGCTTGGCCTTTTTGACTCATACATGTAATCAAAGTGAGACTGTGTAATCACCTGATTGTGTGTGTGTGTGTGTGTGTGTGTGTGTGTGTGTGTGTGTGTGTGTGTGTGTGTGTGTGTGTGTGTGTGTGTGTTTTGTGTGTGTGCATGTGTGTGTGTGTGTGTGTGTGTGTGTGTGTGTGTGTGTGTGTGTGTGTGTGTGTGTGTGTGTGTGTGTGTGTGTGTGTGTGTGTGTGTTGTTTGTGTGTGTGCATGTGTTTTGTATGTATGTGTGTGTGTGTGTGTACCAAACTTTAATCATGACACTTTCTCAGCAATCACAACAGGTACTATAAGCAAACCTGGTACTATTTTAAGTACAGGTGGAGGAACCTTTCTCGCCATCCCTAACATGAAAATGTCATCAAATGATTACTACCCTAAATCTGCACTTAAAATTTTCTGCAATGTTTTCAATTATTGCACAAACTGACACTTTTCAAAAATTTGATCACTTAAAAGTTGTGCTTTCTACAGAGATAAAGACATGTAAACAATATAACATGAAATATTGTAACAAATACTGAATCATTTCAAGATCAGACAATCTAATACATTTTCTAGTGAGCACAAGTGCAGTCATAAATAAACATATAACTAAATATAGAACTGGGACAGACATACATACCTTCGCAAAATATAACTAAGTAAGACTGGATGAATTTACGGTGAATTAAACAGCAAACCAAACAGTTTTTCCTGTTTCAGCAATCACAATTACTTACTAAAACAACAGGAATGCATTGCAAATTTCACATCATTGCCCAAAGGATCAAAAGTAAGCACTTAGGGAAAATCTGATATGGAAGAAGCAAACCCAGTAAACATCCTATTGCCTCAAAACTTAACATCATGCATGGTACATGTACACCAACAGGTGACTCCTCAGTCAACGAGAACTGGAACCCAGACCAAAGGGTCCGACAGAACTACATCACGCAGAAGGTGTTTCATTTCGAGAAGGATCATGCAGGTATCTGTTGCATAATAACCAGAGTGGAGCTGATGAAGGTCACGAAATGTCACACTGAATCTGTTGACAGCAATGGGATGGGGCTAAAACAAGAGAGAGAAAACGGGGCCAGAGAAAAGGACAAGCAACAGGAAATGTCAAGTGAGAGGAGGGAGGGGAAGGTGGGAGGGGTGGAGGTGGAGGAGCTGGGAAGAAAAGAGTTAAGGTGGGGTGAGGGTTTGTGTTGTTGGTTCAAGGGCACCGAAGCACTGAGAACATGTGATGTCTTCTACTTCTGCTAATGATGAAAGCAACAGACAGATTTAGTGCTTTGTCAGATGTTTTGCCAGGAGAAGCCACAATTACCAGACTGGTCTAAACGGAAATGTAGGGCACTTGCAATTTCCTTTCTTAATTGCTCTCCGTTTTATTTTTTGGCAGACGATCGTCCTAAAATGTGACATAGTTCACCTGCAGCTTCATCTTGATTGTCTTAAAAAGGAAACTGTAGGCAATGTATCTGCATGCCCCTCTCCTTCATCACTCACCCTGTGCCCTTAAACCTGCTGTGTTTATCACAAGTGAATCAAACAGGCAAACTGACTTTCATGTTTCAATCAACTTTCTCAGAAAACCTTAATCTAACGATGATTTCGCTTTCATTTCTGTAGAAATTTGTACCCTTTTTTTTTTTATTACAAACATTTTCAGTGAAAACATATCATTTTTGCTTGACGGAGTTAAAACGGTCTACTTTGTCAAATTTCTCATTTTCAATTCTGGGAGTGGATCCGAGTCTCCACAACCGAAAAGCTTCATCACTTCTTAGATTTGAATGGGATTCAATGCTCTTGGAAAAATTTCCTCAGAATTCAAGGTTCGAAAGGAGGGCAAGAACCTTGGGAGCCGTGTACACAGAAGTTTGTTTGGTTTTTGATATTTCATTTGAATTTCTTTCAGTCTTTAATGACACTTTTGCACTTTTCTGTGCACTAAAATGCATTTTCTGCAAGTGCCAGACATGTAAACATAACAATACAAACCTCGTCTTACACTCAAAACTTCTGCTTTAACCTGAAATGAAATGAATTTGTATAGATACTGTTTGCATGTTATGTCAAACACACACACACACACACACACACACACACACACACACACACACACACATTAATGTTCCACACCACTGAACACAAACAAGCCAACCAACCTTCATGGCATGCACAACTGCCTCTGGTTTATTGACAGAAGCTGTGGGAGTTGTCCGGTCTCTACTGGGAGTTGTGGCCCCTGGGCGACCCTCGACCTTCTGGCAGCCAGGACAAGAATATGATACTGACATAAGACAACAATTATCCCAGTTCATTGCAATTTACACACTTGACTTCGCTTTGCAAGCCAGTACATATGACGCTGGCTAAATTCACTAAGATTTACACGTTTGATTTTGCTTGGCAAGCCAGTTATATATGATGCTGGTAGGTGCTTGCACATGTTCGTGAAATCAGAACAGAGACCGACAGTGTCAAGTGTGTGCCTGCATTTGCAGGTTGGGGTGTGAAGTGGGAGTGTGTTAAGGGGGCTCACCAAAGCACTGAAGAGCAAAATGCTCAAAGAAAGGCTTATTTCTCCCTCTACCTCCTCCTCCATCCCCTTTCCCCCCCTTCTCTCGTTTTTTTCTTCAACCCCCTAAAATTAAAGCCCTGAAAGTGTACAACTTTGAATTACTTTCCTTGTGTTTAATGGGCATGTAAATTAGCTTCTGGCCTCAGATATCAATACCACCATCAGAATAAAAGCAATGCTAAGGACAGATAGCGAGGAAAAGAACAGTCAGTGAGAACAATTGCAACACGCCATCACCATCTTACTTCTGTTGTAAATGTTATGCTTGTAGTGTTTATAGATCTACAAGTACAATTCTGCTCTATTCCGCCCATCCACTATTACCAATTATAACTACCGATAAGCCCTCTTCTGCCCTTTGGAGGGGACTCTACATTTCATTCACATGTGGCTTGTTTGGGAAGCTATGAGAATGTTGTTTGAGGATATTTGTTTAAACCAAAGAGGCTCTCTTTAGCACTGTGCTTCAATTTCAGCCTAAAACGTTTCAATAAATCATTCAACAGCTTGAGTGTGACTATGAGTGACAGAAATAGAAGACTGTCTCTTCACTGCATTTGAGGACAGCTGAGCAGCCTACGAACTGTTGAAACCACTAAGGATGGCTCAGAAGCCATAAAGCTGTACAGGCTTATCTGCACTTGTCTTAAACTTCACTGGCAGTGTCTAAGATCACCAAGAATCGGGGGTACTTGGCACAGATGTTATGGATGGATTCAAGATTTGGGGGAATCAAGTAATTCATCTCAATAGTTAAGTATAAATACAAACAGCACAGAAACGGACATATGCACAGCAAATTACCTCCACTACTCTGCTTTTTTTTTCCCCCCAAATCAAAATTTGATGTGATTCAGACTTACAGGGTTGTGAGGGGCTAAGGGGACCGAGGGAAAAGGAGGGGTCACAAGTTTCTGAGAAGTTTGTTTGGCCTATTAAGCTGGTTGTTTACAGAAGAAATGTCACATAAAAATGACGATAATCAAACGGTTGAAAAACAACATCAGAAGGGATGAGACAGAGACAGACAGACAGAGACAGAGAGGCAGGATGGATGGGTGGAAGACAATGGCAATGCCGACAACTAACAAATTCTCACTTGATTTGATGGGACATCCTGCTGGACACTGCGTGATCCTCCATTTTGATCAGACGGATGGTAACCATCCGCTCCATTTCTCTCCACCCTCTGTTCACATAACAGTACACAATGATGGAGTAGATGTGCACAAACACTGTTATCCCAAAAATAAATTCAAAATTCTGACTTGGGAACAAAAAATATATACAAACACAATTTCAGTTCTATAATTGGAAATAATTATATTTATGTATATGTGCTCTTCTGCTTCGTAGAACTTATATAAAATTGTCTGATCTTAACAAACTGCAACATTATGTCACAATTTTCACATAACACTTACATCAGCATATAAAGCAGTAACAGCAACTAATCACAATTCACCAAAAATGCCTATTCCCCAAGGAAGTCACACAATTTGATTTTCACATGCAAAATACAAAATGAAGACGACAGAAGTCCCAACCAACCATGTAAAATGTTCAACTCCCTTCAGCTTTAATCGAGTTCATGTACCCTATTCTGCAAAAGCACACAACTCCTGCTACATTGTCATTCCTTCATTGTACATTCACATTCACCCATTAAGAAATCTTTTGAGCAGCATGTTACTTGTGAACAAAAAGACACAAAGACAATGGGTGTTTATGGAAGGTACCTTCCAGGGGGTGGGGTGAGGGTGGAATGAATAATTTTTCTCATGTAGCAAATGATCCTAAACAAAAGACAAATTTCCAAGGCATTGTTTGAAACAGTCTGACACTTGTAGAGCCTAAAAATCTCAGAATGTCTTGCTCAATTGCTAATAAACATTACGTGGCCTTCACATTTTCAGTTCATCAGGGATGCGTATTTGTTTGTTAACAGAAGTGCTAAATGTAACCATTATCAAGGGACATTTTAAAAACTTTACAATGCACGGACGAAAAACACAAAAAAACATGGGTTTCACCTGTTGGTCTGTGACTTACTTGAGCCAGCTGTTTCTTCTCTTCTTCCAGTCGCTGAATTTTCAACTCCAGCTGTCGAACATAAGGAGAAGAGTCTGAAAAAGAAGAGTTTCAACTTTTTTTTATCTTCACAGCCCAGCCGACCACACAAAGCCTTTCCCAGGCTGTCAACCTCACACAGGGAAAAACGTCTTCTCCTCAAGAGAACAGATTATCAAAATACACTATGTTCTGGAAAAGAAGCAAACAACAAAAAGCAGTTAACGACATGGCTGCTGAACTATTGTGACATCTTAAGGCATCAACAGGCTATGCTGAGGAAACTAAGCACTCCCCTAGATTTCTCACTCCCATTTTTTTTTTAATCTTTAAAAAATTACTGAAAATGTTTAATGCAACAAAACAGTAAACAACAAATAAGTAAAGAAGACCATCATGTCCTGGCAAACAGACACAGCAGACTGGACAGCTAGTGTCCACTCTGGACAGTGTGTAAGATGGCATGTCATATACTGCTATCAATTAAAATTTAAAAAAAAAAAAAAAGGGGGGGGGGGGGGGGACAATTTCCCGGAACAAAAGACAGGAGAACGGTCCTAAAATGCAGAAAAACAGACGATGACAGTAAAGAGAGACAAAAATTAATTTTGAAAAGGCCCGAGTCAAAAAGAATGACAGAAAAGAGGAGCTGCCAACACAGAACCTCCAAAAAGTGGGGAGCAATTTGTTTTGAAAGCAGCCCTGGCTTCGCAATGGGAATAAAAAAAAAATAAAAAAAAAAAAGGAAAGAAGAGAGAGACCCTGGCAACATTTTACAGACACCCACTTTCACAGATCTGTAACAACAATAATCTTTAACAGGAACTTTATGTAAAATTTTCATCGACTTCATGTAATTGGAGTAAGAAACGACAAACACCTTCCTGAATAGTCAAGTGTGGATCATACACTGCTGCCATTTAACAATAATTTCTAAGTTCACAAAAAATCCCATATAATTCTGAAAAGCTGACAGATTCCTCAAGTCTTTGAAATTATGTTTTTTGATCACCCCACCTCCACCCCTACCCCCACAGAAGACAGACAAACAAAAGAAACAAGATGGCAAGTCTACATGGGCCTAGTGACAGCATGGAACTCACCAGAAGGCTGCTGTGAGGGGGTGGGTGGGTTGGGGTGGGGGGGTCACCTGCCCGTCACTGTCGCCCTGTGACTGACCCTGGAGGTCTTCCTGGCGGGCACCGTTCCGTTGCTGCTGCCATCGCCATCGTCTCTGTCACGCTCATCTGCACAATGACATCATTATGCCACCATGCTGCCATAGGCATACATTGAAAGTCAAGTGTCTGTAGCCCTGCCATCCACGAAGGTCATGTCAGGTTGTATGGAAGAAGATGAAATCACTGCTCTCTCCCTCCCCTTCCTTCTCACTCCCTCTTACTTTCTCTCTCTCATTTTTTACCTGACTACACACACACACACACACACACACACACACACACACACACACACACACATTCCAACCTGACTACGCTCGTGATCCAGAAACAGACACAGCTCCTTCAGCTCCATGTTGTCAGACAGCAGCTCTGCCTGCCGATCTTCCAGCTGCTTTAAACTTCTCCTGGTAGGCAGCCACTTCGCTGTGCATCACACTCGCTGTGTAACGCCCAAACCGCTGCCACTCTCTTGCCAGCTTCCGACTTCTTTGCCGGTCATCGTCCAGGAAACAGCAAAGGTCACGTAGTTCTTGGTTGTCGTCCTGGAGTTTCTGGTTAATCTCTTTCAGGCCACGTGCCTCCAGGACGAAGATTTGGAAGCGGCGGTTGACATCTTTGACCACACCACTGTGCTCAGAGAGAAGGTTCTTGTAGTCGGACTCCACTCGACGCAGCATGTGGAGAATTTCATCCCCGCCCCCTGAAACATGAAAAGGAATGTTAGTAAGATTGTGGGCTCATAAGGATAATAGTAAACAATGATCAAAATACATAGCCTAGCCAGCCATCATGATGTAGTGGTTGGTGTTGTTGCGAACTTGCAGACAGGGAAGTCATAGATAAACCTTCCATTTGAGGGATTTATTTCCAGGAATTAAAGCCCTAGCAGCTCCTGCCAAGTGTTCATGATGCCTTAGGCTAAAAGGGAAAGACTAGAACCAGACAGCAAAGTTTCGTCCAGTTAATGGGTGTGATTCTGAGAGAGTTGATCAAATTTTTGCGACCAAGACTGCAGGTGTCTGTATCTCTCTGGCCTGCCTGACTCCAGACTCTGAAAGGAAGCCCAAAGTACAACCTGTCATGTAATCTCTACCCACATTCATGAGAATGGAACTCCAAGACAACATCTTCATCTTCCTCATTCTCACTGGTGACCATTACAACAACAACAAACAAAGTCAAAACAAAATAAGTCAGAAAATCCTATGGCTCCTCATATCCTGCTCTTACAGTAAGCTTAGTTTCTATTTCCGCTCCACATCCATGCCTGTCATGAGACTGACAAAGTCATCAGTATCGGAAAGACTACGGGCTGTCGTTGCATGGGCGTAATGGTGCACTGAAAAGTGGCACATTCACTAGCAGCAACACGCTCCAAGACTAAGCAATTCCTGTCATCTATGTGGCGGCCTAAAAGACTTGTCTCCTGTCTATGCTGGATCAGAAGAGGTACCACTGAAAACTTCCTAAGTGACTCTGTGCACTACTCACTGTATAGAGGGGGTGGAAGAGTTGAGGGTGGGCAGTTGGCCTTAGGATAATTTGATAGCTCCCTGTGGAATACCAGTGCAGGGCAATGGCACGAGCCTTTGTGAGGCTGTGTAAGGGGATACAGACATACTGCAACAGCAGAATAGCTAATGCCATCAGGGAGCATGGAGGAAGAGATGGCCACACAAACACACATAAATTTAAAACATAAAGAGTGTTGTTGAATGCGACAGCCAAAAAATACAGTAAAAATAAGGATTACAAGATAGAACTCTTTAACTTAAGTGTTCTTCTCCCCATCCCCCCCCCCCCCCCCCCCCCCCCCCCCCCCCCCCCCGTTCTCCTTTGGTTAGTTGGTTGGTTGGTTTGTTGTCTTTTGTGTGGGGCCTCCATTCTCCTGTTTTCATCAGTCATTTCATAGTTTTCCCCATCTGATTTTAATCTAAAATTTGTGTATGAGCACATGTGGTCTGTGCATGTGTGTGCATATGTGTGTGTGTGTGTGTGTGTGTGTGTGTGTGTGTGTGTGTGTGTGTGAGAGAGACTATGCATGTGCACATTCTCCTGTGTTTGTGTGTATGTGTGTGCACACATATTACCACACACATATGTGAGAGACATTATCTCTGATCATTTTTCACTTATATGAGTATTCCACAAAATGTTTTGAGTACATGTACAATGATAATTTTCCACATGTATGATATGCACAAAGTGAAAAATCACACGTCTAGTCTTTCATTCCCTCACACACGCGCGCTCACCCACACACACACATACCCTGAAACCCTACAGACCACCTCATTAACTAGCACTAATTCACAGCACAGACCTTACGAAACAAATCATCGTCAGACAGCTTGGACAGAACCGAAAAAAACCTACAGACCACCTCATTAACCAGCACTAATAATCCCCAGCACAGACCTTACGAAACAAATCATCGTCAGACAGCTTGGACAGAACCGAAATCACAGGACTGGGGTTCAGCTGTTTGTAGGGAGGGATTCTCTCCCTTGACGAGCTAGTGCCGCTGGTGGAATGGCTGAGCTCGCTGGTGGGCGTGGAAGGCCCTCTCGGGTGCTGCCCCTCCCAATCCATCCCATCAAATGGCGACAAGCTTTGCGGGGAAACAATCACAAGAAGGTCGAAAAAGGCACCGAGCACAATCTGCAACACATGACAAAATGAAAAAGGTCCAGCAGTCAAGTCACTTCTTCTACGTCTTGGTCTTCGATCATTTTTCCCCCCTACAGTCTTCACTCCTCCTCCTCCTCCACCATGAATTCTCTTTTTCTTTCTCCTCTCTTACTCATCCTCTTCTCTTCTCCTTATGCTTCTTAAAATCAAAATATCTGTATTTGTTGGTTAACTGCATTTCATATATGTACACACACACACACACACACACACACACACACACACACACACACACACACACGCGCGCGCGCGCGCGCGCGCGCGCATGCGCATGCACACACACACACACACACACACACACACACACATGCGCATACACACACACACACACACACACACACACACACATGCGCGCGCACACACACACACACACACACACACACACACACACACACACACACACACACACACACACAGATTCATATGCACACACAATGTGACAGCCAGAAAGAAAGAGAAGGGGTGGACAGTTGGACTTGGAGTGAGAGGCAGGGTGGGATGTTGAGAGCGGGGATGGAGGCCCTAAGGAGAGACAGACTGATGACAGTCACATAGTCAATAGGAGAAAGAAACAGATTAAAATTAATTAAATCAGAAATTTCTGGGGTTTCTTCACTGAACGTGTCGATGACCTGACATTGAATGTGCTCCCTGTTTCAGGTTCATGTACCCTATATGGGGTTTCTGAAATTTATATAAATGTGTATTGTCCAATGGAGTTTTTAAACTAAAATTATTTACTTTGTCTTTTCTCTTATTTTTCAGGCACAGGGAGAGACAGACAGGAGGCAGACAGATGATAGTCACATATTCAACAGGGGAGAGAAAAACATAAAATGAAACATGAAATCTCTAAAATCATCCAAATGTTTTGGACTTTAATATTTAAATTATTTTGATGACTTGACATTGAACTTTGTTTAATATTTCGATGACTTGACATTGAATATACTGCTTTTCATGTACCCCATATGGGGTTTCTGCAATAAAAGTGTGTAAGACCAAAGGAGTTTTTTACACTAAAATCATCTGCCTCATCTTGTCTCATAATTTTCAGTCTACATATGACATACACAATCATTATCAAGCCATGTATCAGAGAAAATTGTTCACAGAAATACAGAACACCGAATACTAAACAGGGCAATCAAAATGTGAATCCCCATGTATGAGAGGAGTCAGTATACTCTGTAGATACATCCCTGTTACTAGGTCCCCAACCTTGACAGCTTGTTGACAGATCTGTTTCCATGCATACATATATCAAACTTCACTGGCCTCGTCTACCGCTTTCTCTTTTTCCATCAACAGTACATCACTGTCATTTCTGTCAGGTAACCCTGTCTTTGCAAACCTTGTACTCTTCCAGTGTGGTTGTGTAACAGCCTAATGTGTGTTTTACTTGAGTACTAGAGTACACAGGAATGTTCATCATGACAACAACTAAAGGAAAATAAGGCATGTTATGATGGAGAAAGGAAAAATTATAAAAATGAAATGATATGATAACACTGCGCACGCACACACACACACACACACACACACACACACACACATGTAAGCACACACATGATGCAAACAGATCAATTTTCACTTAAAAACATGACCTGTCCCATTGCCATTTGAAAAAGGAATTTATAATTGCATAAGAACAAAACTGTGTACATAACTTAACATTGACAAAATCAAACTACATGCTAACTTCTCTACACTTTCTGTTTAAAACACAGCATTTCAATATGCTGAGAATGTTACAGAATAATCTGTTGGCTTTTGTTTTATTTCCTAGGAAAGAAAAAAATTATGATATGAGGGATCCCAACGAACTCTCTGTTTACCCTATTTACATTTTCTTCTACTAGTTCTAGGAAGAGGAGTCACCTCTGCAAGGAACATGTACTTTTGGCATGTTATGAATGTGAAAAAAAAGTTTGAAAAAAAAAAGGCTCTAGACCTGTAACTTAACCTCTTTGCTGCCCCAGCCTGGACATTTTCCTCGTCAAAACATGCATTCTGTATGCCTGTAGCCCTGAGAATTTTCGGGGTGTGATGACAAACCAACTTTCCAGGTAACAAGTGAAGAAAAATAAATAAATACTTCCAAGTTCTTTGGAAAAAGCAATCAACAATATCTATCAAGTCCGTTGTGCAAATATTTTGATTGTATTCCAAATAGTTTGTAAGATACAGTAAAGTAAATATAGCAACTTGCTGTATTGGTGCATAGTAACAGCAAATAGATCGCACATATGCTCAGCAGTGAAGAGGTTAATGTTTTGTTTTTGAATTTAAAATTTTCCACCTTTCTCACAGTTGTTCAGCCTGGGAATCAAAAGCAAATCCCCCCCCCCCCCCCCCCCCCCCCCCCCCAAGCCAGTCTCTGATTAATGTGGGAGAGGAAAGGGTTCACTGAGGGGATAGATGGAAGGGAAGCTATGAGAAACATGAGAAAAGAAGAGTAAGAAAGAGGAGGCACTGAGAGAGGAAAAGAAGTAGAGAGAGTGTGGAAGAGTGTGGGAAGAGCTGGCAGAGGAGAGAGAGGGGGAGGGTGAAGAAGAAGAAGAAGAAGAAGAAGGAGAGAGAGAGGGACAGACAGACAGACAGACAGACAGACAGACAGACAGACAGACAAGACAGTGACAGACAGACAGACAGACAGACAGAGACAGAGAGAGAGAGGGACAGCGAGAGAGACAGAGGCAAAAACAGACACAGAGACAGACAGAAACAGACAAAGGGAAAGTGGGGGGGTAAGAAATGACAAAGGAACAGACAGGGAGAAATACAGAAATGAGAAAGAGATAGAGGGGGGAGGGGGGAAGGAGGGATATGAAAGTAGGGAGGAGCTGGAAGATAAACAAGGGGGGGGGGGGGGGGGGGGAGCGGTGAATAGCCAGTGTAGAGTGTGGGAGGAAAGTAAGAGAATGAGGGCAGGAGATGGCATAGAGAGGAAGTTGGGAGGTCAGCGGGGTGGGGGGGAGTTGTTGATAGCTGGCATAGAGAGAGGGGAGGGAAGTGAGAGGAGGAGGGAGGACCTACACACACACACACACACACACACACACACGCACAAACACATACACACATACACACAAACTATGGAACATATCCATCCATACCACATATTACATTTTTCTTATTGACATTACATTATCTGACCTTTATGATGATATAGTGCTGCAAGCTACCTATACACATGTGAATGATACAAAATAAAAAAAGAAAACTTTAAGTGTCTTTATGTCCACTTGGAAGCCACAATCAACATTATTACTCTGCTGTTTTAACATGATATATCACATAGTAATGCATTTGTAACAAGTTTGTACTCTCTGTCAAGACCAAGGCAAAATTTATGTGGCAGCATACACTAAGTGACAACTTTAACTTGTAAATGTGACACACTGATAAAGATCTGTTTTACTGTTGTTTGAGATGTGATAATAAGATGAGCTTATAGTCCACTGAGACAGCTGACCAGTTCTATGAGAAGAATCAGCCCAGACTGATCAAAGTGCTCAAACTAAATAAACTTCACAAAGCAGTGCTCACATTATCTTAAAACAACAATCAGCCAGCAGTAATACCATTGATGGGTAGCAATGACCCTCAAAACACCACATGCAAGTGTGGATGGTGGATGACTGTTGGCGTGGAATGTGTATACAAAATGTAAAACTTCAATTTGATGTTGTGATAATGATGTATGTGAATAATACCTCCAATATCCCAGTCAGTGTGGCACACTTCACAAACACCTAAACTTACATCCCACCCCTGAGCCTCCACCCTTCTGCAAGATATCTTGACCTTGTCTACAGCTGGTTGATCCTTGTTAATCTGACAATGTAATCTAAATCATGCTCTTGGATTGCTGCTAAATAAATCAAGGCGCGACAAACCTTGCTCGAGTTACTGCAGTTCTACATACTTATCTTAGCTTTCTCGGCACTAATACAAACTCCCATAGCTTGACAAAACTCAATGAATTATAAAACTGTTGATGCTAACAGAACCGGGGTTTCGAGTCAAGAATACTGCTTCGATGTTTCTTAATTAAAAATTATCAGAAGTTAGTGAAGTGTTAAGTTACAGTTCCTCAAACTTCAACTAACTGAATGCTGCAGTACGAGGATGCCACGAATCGAATCAAAATAAACCCACACAAGTCATTACTGGGCATTCTATCAACATGTATGACACTTTAAATGCTTCTGCTTGAGATGGCGGTGAAAAGGAATACAAAATTGCTCGTCCTTTTGGTTCGTATTACCTGAACTTCACAGTCCAATGGAAAGGGAATTCCTTCTCAGTGTGTCATGTTGTGATTCCCCAAAGATGGCGTTGTTTAGCAAGGGAATCCCCCGCCAGAGGGCACTATACGGTGAACCTCGTGGTCTACAGTATACACACAGCATCTGTTTTTCAAAGCGGGCGGCCGAAGCAAGATCGCCCGTTTTGAACACATGAAAGCAAAACAAACAAAACCCGTTTCAGTTCATGTGCACAAAGGAACAGCCTTTTGTTATGTTTTACCATCGCTTCCATTAAAACGATATGACGGGCTTTACGAACGTTGGAATCGGCAGTGAAATCGTTCCCGTTCGGTGGCACTGAACGCAATCCACAATCGGAAACAACCGATGTGATGAGTTAGAGCGGACGACAGACGCACTCGTATGTATGATCGTGCACTCAGAAACTGAAACCTAGAATGATGAGATTTTACATGATTTCGTTTAAACTGTAAAAGATTAAATGGGGAAAAAAAACTGATCACTGACGTTGCAACATTTTTTTTCTTCTATGGAAACCCCGGTGTGTGTGTGTGTGTGTGAAAAGACGAACTTGAATTGAAAGAGTAAGCTCAGTTGATTTTTTTTTCTTCTTTTTATTATTATTATTATCATCATCATCATTATTATCATTATTATTATTATTATTACGAAAAGGCGAACTTGACAGAGTGAGATCGTTCTCAGCTGAATACCTTGTAAGCTTACACCATGTCGCCCAGCGACTGACTATATTATGGATGAACCAAGACTTAAGCCATTCTGCATCACATACGTTTCCATTACTGAAATTTAAACACACACATATCGTGGGTTAAATCTGGAAAAATGTTCGTACAGTATTGTTCCGACAACTCACAATACGGTCCGGGTGCGGACAATAACTGGCAATGGCAATACGGTTAGTTTGGTTGGCTGGAGCTGAACGATACAAGCCAGAGTGACTAACACTCGTCAAAACAGATCGTTATAGATCTAATAACAGTAGTAAGGCAATATTACTCTGTGTGTGTGTGTGTGTGTGTGTGTGTGTGTGTGTGTGTGTGTGTGTGTGATGTAGTGAGACGCAGGGGAGATGTGAGAACGGATAAAAAGGTTCAAGGAAGATGTGGAAGAGGGAAGAGGAGGGGGTGGGTGTGAGGTGGGGTGGATGAGGGAGTGGGTGCACGTGCAAGTGTAGCCAATATTTCTCTGTCATGGACTGCTCTCGCGATCAATGCAGTTTTATTGCTGGGAACTGAACTTAGAGTTTGGGAGCGAAATATTGATTTGTCATTTCTTGTTCAGATGGTTCTAAGGAAAAAGAATTCAGAAAAAAACGGATATAGCCTACACACACACACACACACACACACACACACACACACACACACACACACACACACACACACACACAGTGGGGGGTGGGGAAGTGGGGTGGGGGAGGAGGGGCAATTTTCGCACTTACTGCATATTAATATAAGAGGCACACAGAAGACACGTTTGCTTGTTATGCCCTTGTTTGTTCCTTTGTGCCTTTCCAGCCAAAGCCGCCTTAATTCTTTGTTTATCATTTTCATATTCTACCTAACTTCATTCTTTGTTTATCATTTTCATATTCTACTTGCACTATCTCCAGGCCCAACACAGGGTCCGAGCTGTCCAGAGTACAGAGATCACTGGACTCCGTGAAAATGCTTTCAGTGAAGGGTCTTCTGCCCCCCCCCCCCCCCCCCCCCCCCCTTTAAAAGAAACAAACAAACAAACCTTAATTATGCCACTCGATTACAACAGAGCGCTCGTCAAAACATATGCATGCAAAAAGCAATTATAGATGAAGAAAGCTCTTCATTTGCTATAGAAGTTTTCTTTCTTTCTTTCTCTCTTTCTTTCTTTCTTCTTCTTTCTCTTCTTTTTAATTTCATTTGTAAACGTTGATAAACTAGTGCAAAACTGAGGGAGAGTCAAGCTGACAGCAAACCAAAGCGAGCAGAAAGGTCCCTCAAATCAAGTCATAGGATCAGACTAAAACAAATGTCATGTGCCTTTGTTTTATCTAGCGCATATCTACACATATACAATGTTATCACCATAAAGCACATTTAAGGCTTTCAGGTTTTTTTTTTTTTTTTAATTAGAATTCCTTTCCTTGTTTGAATATAAACTTCGTTCCATCGGCTTCAACGTGTCACTTGTCAAAGCATGAATATGCAAAAGCAATTATAAACGCACCAGACAGCTCGCATATTTGTACAGGGTGTCAATGATAAAACTGAATCGTCAGTTGATGATGAATGTAGGGGTGATGATGTGCAATATCTCCCAAAGACAAAACTGGATCATGATTGAATAGATGTGGAAAGAATGTGAACTTTTCCGGTCATTTTCTTCTGTTTCAAATAATGACAAGAGGCCGCCTCTGATAATACTCTTTTCTTGACATATTCTCCCAGCAGAACACAAAAAAAGTAACAGATCTGTTCCAAGCTTTGCCTTTTCTTATATATTTTGAGAAGAAATGACTTCAAACAACTTATTGTACGTCTTCGAAACAAGGAGCTTCGTTGTCCTTTTAGTCAGCCTAGCCTACTGTACATTTATTAATTAAGTACTGAGACTGCCTGACCTTTTTGAAGCAGTGAGTTATCTGCTTTTTTTAAGGTTAGAAATTTTCCTTCTGCAGCGTTTGACGCCATTTGACGGAAATTTTTCTTGTTAGACAAAGTTAGCGTAGCATTCGTTCCAGTGTTCCACTATATGACACTGCATTAGATTTTATGTGATGAAGAGATAATAGTGTTTTTTTTTTCTCGTTTTTTATTTTACCGCCCCCCTTCCCCACCAGAAGATTGTGTGTGTGTGTGTGTGTGTGTGTGTGTGTGTGTGTGTGTGTGTGTAGGATTAAATGCTTGACTCCAGCTTTGTCATTTAAACATCAAACACACAATGGATCCATACCGTACACATATGATGTATTGATCATCAGTTTATTGCAGATAACCCAGAATTTAAAGAAAGAAAAAAAATGCTGAGCTCAAAACTAAGAACTTAATCGTAACTTCAAATAATGTAAAAACTTCTGTGAGGAACTATAAGATAGAACTCAATGGTGATTAATCAAAATAATTCTCATATCCTTTCCCAGTCTGTTGATTAATACTCGTCAGTCATCATCAGTCACAGCAGAAATCAGTTCATAATAAAAGATAGAAAATGGTATGTCGTTTACTTGAAGGTCATTAAGAACCATCTTGTCTCGAAGGAGCGTCAACCCAATCTTTAATTCAAAGGTAAAAAGCTCAATCTGGAGACATATCGTCGTTAAGGTAACATAACAACACCGCATAGTCATGTTCTTTCACATGAATCTGTTAAATTCAATGAAAGTGATATATATATATATTGGTTTCGAAATACCGGTATCTGACCAGGAGTTATATGTTAGTGAGCTTTCTCCCTATTGGAGATGGTCTCCCGCTTTGGAGACTATAAGCTTGCTGAAGGTTCATTTTGAGAAGCATTTATTTATTCCCCAATCACCCACTCAAGCACATACTGTCAGTTAGGCAGAATCATCTACCACTGCAGATATGAAGGCTTATCACCCCCCTATTTCTATAATCTGAGACATAAGAGCCAGCTTTGTTTATAATTCAATATATATATATATATGTATATATATATGGAGAGAGAGAGAGAGAGAGAGAGAGAGAGACAAACATATATACTGGGGGGACGGCTAGAAAACTACTATAAACATCAATGAACGTCAGCCATTGAAACTATCTAGATACCTCACAGAATTCAGTTATGCCATCATATTAGCTTAATACAACTACCAGCTTCAGTGGACAAACTATTGAGCCCACTTTTCTCGATGCAAAATGAGTCTTTTGACAGAGGATGATCTGCAGCTAGTGAATTACAAACATTGACTCTATACAGATGTTGTCTTCAAACATAAAGTGACCACCAGCCGGCGCATGAGCAAAGCTCTGGAACAAGCTGATCCTACACACAGTTCGATCTTCCAGTCTGATATAATACATGCCAAACTAAACACCTGCCATTGGAACAACCTGACACCAGCCTGATTTTGGTCTCGGAACATCATGTCTCTGTGGGTTTCTCAACATTCTCTCTTTACAGGAGGAAAGGGGGAAGGGGTTGGTGGTGTTAGTGGTGGTGCTGGTAGGGCGGTGTTGAAGGAAGGGTGGAGGGTTATAGTAGGGACAACTGGACTAGATAAAGGAAAAATTAGTTGAGGACAAAAAAAAACCGTCTAAGTTTAAAGTGCGAAGAAGACAACAACATTGTTTTTTTTATAAACCGAGATTTGAAAGAATAACAAGGTCAGAGAAGCTGATCATACCCGCGTACCGTAGAGAGAGAGAGAGAGAGACAGACAGACAGAAAGACAGACAGACAGACAGACAGAGGAGTCCCAGCCATCTGCCATTGATCAGGGTCAAACTGACAGTCGGCAGACGATTCCCAAAGAATGATGTAGGCTTTAATGATGAGACTGGTTAACGTTCTATCGTTTAAGCTCTTTCAAAAGAAATGCTCCCAGACTGGGTAATTGGTTTGTGGTTTCATTTTCAGCTCAGTATTTTTGTAATGAATAAAAGCACCGACTGTTTACCTGGAAAGAGAGAAAACAGCTTGTTTTGATGACAACATGACAGCTAGCAGATTCATGCTGAATTTTTTATAGCCAGCATTACACTATCATGACATTTCCTTCACGATGTTGGTCATCATCATCATTGTCATCATCATCAACATCATCATCATCATTATCATCATCATCTTCATCATCATCATCATCATCATCATCATCATCATCATCATCATCATCATCAATATCATCAACATCATCATCATCATTGTTGCATGGGTATAGGAGACATCTGTTGGGGTGACATGTTGGATGCCTTTGCGCCAGGGGGCGACATCACCCCATGCCCCCCAGTGGTGTGTAAAAGGTCAGCCGTGCTGTGTTCTTTCTGTCCATGCCATAGTACTGTCCAGCCAGGATTTCCAGTGGTGTGTAACAGGTCAGCCGTGCTGTGTTCTTTTGTCCATGCCTTAGTACTGTCCAGCCAGGATTTCTTCTGTCTGCTTCTGCGACGTTCGCCTTCTCCAGAGTCCTGCAGGATTTGGGGGGAGGGGGGGGTGGGGGGGGGGGGGGGGGGGGGGGGGGGGGGCAAAGCGTCGTGATGTGAGTCATGGACAGACCAGACGAGTTTTCGGTGTTTGGCTGTTTGCAAGGAGTGGCTCCGGCTTGCCTGCAATATAACGACCTTCTGCTTGACGTCACCTATCTATTCGTCCTGAGCTCTGTCTACTAGGTGCGTAGAAGTTTTCTGACACACTTGTGTTCAAATGTCTGAATTCCAGGAATTCATCGTAATGATCATAATACCAATATCAAAAAGGACGCCAAGACTACCATTTTTGAGACAAACTTGCCTCATTATGTGTAGGTATAAAAGATAGATGGCAATGTGAGACACCAATGAAGTCAGTAGGAAGAAGCTCTAGAGAGAGTCTGACAACAGGAAGTTTTCAGAGAAAAAAAAAAGATGTTTCGGCTCTAAATAGTAACATTCTAAGGAGGTCGGGCCGCACCCAGGTCATGACTCCTAGATGCCCTTCTTCTGCCCATTTTTTTTTCTTTTTTTTTTTTTTTTTTTTTTTTTTTTTTTTTTTTTTTTTCGCTGCAAGGATTCGAACACCGGTAACTTTGGAGGGATGGGCATCTCCAGGCCTTGCTTTCATAGACGGATGTCTTCTCTCCATCTCGGTATCGGGCATTCTGTGTTCTCAGTGAGAAATTTAAACCTTATGAAATTCACATTTATTCCTGATCAAGCCGGAAGTCTTTTCAGCTACCTCTGCCATTGCCTATAAGTTTTAGTTCCCCTTGTGTCAGAAATACTGAACTGTTTCATACGATCAAAGGATGATGAACCCACAACCCCCTTTGCTCCAACTTCAGTGGCGAGAACTTTGGTTTGGATGACAGATTCCCTCAAGCACCGGGTAAGACACAAATTAAGTCAGTCAGAACACACTACGGTCGACAAGAACCTCTCCCTGAAGTCACCAAGCGCGCTCTTCACTTGTCAGGTAGGAGCTTGCAGCCTATCTGGCTGTGACCTCCTGTCCCAAACCATGCTACAGGGTTTCTTGGAGGCGAACAGACGTCCAGAACGGACGACGTGAAGGACTTGACTGGTTTCAACACCTCTAGCCAGCCCCGTGACCGACCTAATGTCACAGAGGGGGCCGGAATAGCTCAGTTGGTAGAACGCCGGATTCGTAATCTTGGTAATCCTGGGGTAGCGGGTTCGAATCTCCGCCGGGCCGTTTCGGTGTACCCCCCTCGGAGTTAACATTGGTTCTGACTCCATTTCCCAAAAAGTCCTTAGAATGAGACTATAAACCGAGGTTCCATGTGTGAACGCACGCATAACACCTTGCACACACGTAAAATCTCATCACCAACTTTCGGAAGAGAAGGCCGGCTTGGCCATTGGTATGCATGACACGTTACAAATAGCATCCACCCTGCGTGAGAAATTGAAAGAATGAAGGAAGTAAGGACATTGAGTGAACGATATTGATTGAATGATACGGGAAAACGACTGAACGAAGCGCCAGCATGCAGCTTTTCAGTCGGCACTACCAGGTAGGCAACCGTTGTGTACACGATAGTGTGAACTGTCAGCATCTAGAACTTTTTGACAAGGCGCTATATAAATGCTATGTTATTGTCATTACGACCAGCACGGTATTTTGAACAGAATTACAAAGAACTTCATGAAATTTCACACAGATGTGTACATGATCAACATCTGGAAGTTACAAAAATAAGAAAACTCTTCCCTCCGAAGGAAGAGGAGTAGAGAGAGGATAGAAAGGGAGGGGGGAGACGGTGAGGGAGAGGAGGCGCTCACTCAGGCTAGCTCTGTGACTTGTCCATCAG
>JADBJO010000570.1:275000-277500 GCA_016801955.1 Conus betulinus | reverse complement strand
CAGACAACGTTCATTCGAAGAACGTTGTCTTACAACATCACTCAATAAATTATACTGCAAACGATTTTCTGTATATCATAATAAAACGCACACAAACGAAAGCACGAAAAAATGAATGGCGAATCCAGTTGGATCAATCAAAAGCTAGAGCCAACTTATCCTACAAGCGGAACAAAACGCCGCAACAGGATCAAATGATACCTTTTCCTCATCCACTCCATTCTTCAACACCTTGCTGGCTACCGACCCCATGTCCAGATGTTTTGAGCGAAACGCCATGACAATAATGTTTCAAAATATATCACACACTTGAACATTCCATTAAAATGCAGAACCTGTACTAAACTGGAGACACCCGTATAGCATGTACTCGCACACAGGCGCTCACCCGGGAATTTAATCGTCAGTGCATGCGTTTTGAGCCTGGCAAGTCCCAAACGCTAACATCAGTAACAAGTTAAAAACCAGGGAAGCGACATAAACCGTTCTGGTTATTGTTTGGAAAAAAAAAAAATTGAAAATTAAAAAAAAGAACGATGAACGAAGGAAGGCAAGAACAGAGGGTCTGTGCGAAACAGCTGTTGGAGTTTTGGTGCTAGTCTAGAAGTGAGCGTATGGACATGAACGTCGTCCATATGTGCATACTTGGTAATCTTTTGAAGGACGCTATAGGTGCCGGGTGTTATCAAACGCAGAAATCGTAGATAAAACCAAGATTTAATTAAAACTGTGAAATCGCATTGTCGACCGTTTCTTAAAATAGGAGATTACGCGCATCAACTCTTCAAACAGCATGGCTTGCTACCTGTTACCAGTGCGTTATTTCTTATCCAGAATCGCGGTGTGTCGCTTCAAAAGCGCACGAGGGTTTTTTTTTTTTTTTGCTGTTTTTTTTTTTTTGGCAGTTGTTTGTTGTCGCGTTGCATTTCTGTCACTTCTAAAGCTCCTGTACTGTGTCGATTCGTGCAAATTTCTGGAGGCTACAGAATTTTTTTTTGGCGTGAAATTCAACACTGCTCTCCCTCTCTTTCATAGAACGCAAAGGTTTTTTTTTTTTTTTCCCCCCTTCTTCATTTTGTCAGAGCATGATTTTTACATTATATTATATGCTATTTCTGTTCTGTCATTTTCTCTTTTCTGTTTTTTTTTTTTTTTTCCTTTTCTTTTTTTTTTGCCGAGCGTTCTTTAACGTGCTCTTCTTAGTGGGTAGAAGAAAAACAAACACCCGAAGGTGCTGGGGAGGACCCAGAGAAGCACTGCCCTCACCTGCCTTTAGAGCAGTCCTGTACCACCCTTGGAGGCCTGCGCTGTGTTGACAATGGGTACAGGCACGCGCAGGACACTTCATTAAGATATCAAGGGACATACCCGCTCCTGAGCAGAGGTAAATCGGACTACAGGAAGCAACTCATAACAGCCTCAAAGTAGCATCCCCATGGGTGTACCAGCCCGTGTTTCATGACTGCACAGCCCACCGGCGAAAAACACCACCCTCCAGCTGTCGAGCACACCCCACAGACCCAACCACCCCTGCCCAAGGACGATGAAGACAGCGCCACTCCAGACACAGCCAAGCTTTCGCCATACGGTCTTATGTGCCCTCAAGAGAAATCCAAAGCTGTAGTCTTTCCCACTGTCAACAGGATTTTCCCTGTGGTCAGTGGGTCTTTCCTCACCGTCACTGGACCTTTCTCCAGGGTCAGCCTAGTTAAGGCAAAGTGGGTATATCCGATTACCGTCTGAAATCTGGAGGGGAAAAAAAATGACATTCACACCATCACTTAAGGTACGTTGGACAGGAGAGAGGAGTAAGGCGGGGGGTACGGTGGGGGGTGGGGAGTGGTGGGGTGGGGGGAGGGGAGAGGGGGGGACCGCGAGGGAAAACAACACATACTCGTACAACAGAGCCAGATTTGAACCGCCGCTTCCAAGACGGAAGCCTTTTCCCGCCGTACTAACCGCTCTGCCTCCTCAGCTTAATGCGCAGCGAGTTTCCAGACTGATGTTCCATTTCCATCGCGGATTTATGTCAGAGTCGGCGGAATCGGTAAAGCAGCTGTGTGTAGCACACCGGGAGATGGTCCACGTTGCGGGCCCAAGTGGCCCCCAGGCCACAGTTCTTCCCGAAGGCCCATTGATCGCAGTGCGCCGTCTGGGTTTACAACATCGAGCCCATTCATTCCTCCTGCCATCGACTCAGCTTCAATTCTCGTTAACCTGACTGAAAATAGCCAATACTGGCCATAACGCTCACAACGAGAGAGAGAGAGAGAGAGAGAGAGAGAGAGAGAGAGAGAGAGAGAGAGAGAGAGAGAGAGGGAGGAGGGAGAGGGAAGGGAGGAGAGAGAGAGAGAGAGAGAGAGAGAGAGAGAATGTGTGTGCATAGTCATGTGTGTGTGTGTGTGTGTGTGTGTGTGTGTGTGTGTGTGTGTGCTCGTGTTTGTGTGTGTGCACGTACGCGCGCGCACGCGCTTGTGTGTGTGTGTGTGTGTGTGTGTGT
>JADBJO010000570.1:252500-255000 GCA_016801955.1 Conus betulinus | reverse complement strand
GTATGGTGTTCACCATACCTGAGGTACGATACAACGGAAGGCCGTGGGCTGAGTGTGTATGGTGTGTTCACCATACCTGAGGTACAATACAACGGAAGGCCGTGGGCTGAGTGTGTATGGTGTTCACCATACCTGAGGTACAATACAACGGAAGGCTGTGGGCTGAGTGTGTATGGTGTTCACCATACCTGAGGCACTACACAACGGAGGCCATGGGCTGAGTGTGTATGGGGTTCGCCATACCTGAGGCACTACACAACGGAGGCCATGGGTGAGTGTGTATGGGGTTCGCCATACCTGAGGCACTACACAACGGAAGGCCGTGGGGCTGAGTTTGTATGGTGTCTGCCATACCTGAGGCCACTACACACGGGAGGCCGTGGAGTGAGTGTGTCTGGTGTTCACCATACCTGATGCACTACACAACGGAAGGCTGTGGGCTGAGTGTGTATGGTGTTCGCCATACCTGAGGTACAATACAACGGAAGGCCGTGGGGTGAGTGTGTATGGTGTTCACCATACCTGAGGCACTACACAAGGGAAGGCCGTGGGCTGAGTGTGTATGGTGTTCGCCATACCTGAGGCACTACACAAAGGGAAGGCCGTGGGCTGAGTGTGTATGGTGTTCACCATACCTGAGGTACAATACAACGGAGGCCGTGGGGTGAGTGTGATATGGGTGTTCGCCATACCTGAGGCACTACACAAGGGAGTGGCCGTGGGCTGAGTGGGTGTGGGTTCACCATACCTGAGGTACAATACAACAGAAGGCCGTGGGGTGAGTGTGTATGGTGTCCACCATACCTGAGGCACTACACAACGGAAGGCGGTGTGGGCTGAGTGGGTATGGTGTTCACCATACCCGAGGTACAATACAACAGAAGGGCCGTGGGGTGAGTGTGTATGGTGTTCACCATACCTGAGGCACTACGCAACAGAAGGCCGTGGGCTGAGAGTGTGTGGTATGGGGTTCACCATACCTGAGGCACTACACAACGGAAGGCCGTGGGGTGATGTGTGTATGGTTGTCTGCCATACCTGAGGCACTACACAACAGAAGGCCGTGGGCTGAGTGTGTATGGGGTTGGACCATACCTGAGGTACAATACAACAGAAGGCCCATGGGGTGTGAGGTTGTCTGGTGTTTCACCATACCTGAGGTACAATACAACAGAATGGCCGTGGGGGTGAGTGTGTATGGTGTTCACCATACCTGAGGAGGCACTACGCAACAGAAGGCCAGGGGTGAGTGGTCTGGTGGTCACCATACCTGAGGCACTACGCCAACAGAAGGCCAGGGTGTGCGTGAGCTGTGTATGGGTTCACCATACCTGAGGCATATACTAACAACAGACAGGCGGTGGGGGTGAGTGGGTGAGGTGTGGGCCTGGGGTACACCATTTCCACCATACTGAGGTACAATTACAACAGAAGGCCGTGGGTGGTTAGTGTGAGTCCTGTATGGTGTTTACCATACCTGAGGTACATACAACAGAAGGCCGTGGGATGAGTGAACTCAGCCGTTGTATGGGGTTCACCGTTGCCCGTGGCACGAACAATAGAAGGTTTCCTGGCCAGTGCCCAAACCTTCTTCTTCGCAGCCGAATTGAATCTTTTCATGATGCGAATACAGGGTCTCATTTAATTTGCGCGTTTACGAGCAATACCACAAAAGGTAAAAAACAAATAATAATAATTAATAACAGAAAAAAAAAAATTTGAAAAAAGAAAAAGACGCACATAGGCTACGGTGCTCTTGAACACACACACACACACACAGCACACACACACATACACACACACGCATATACGCGCATAAACACAGAAGATAGAACGAGAGAGAGAGAGGGGAGAGGAGAGTAGAGAGCCGACTAGAAGAGAGAGAGAGACGAGAGAGAGTAGTGAGAACGAGAGACAGACAGACAGACAGACAGACAGAGACAGAGAGGTAAGCGCTCATAAACAACCAACGGCACACCGCAAAGTTTCCACAGATTTCACTCGACCGCGGACGACCGTTGTTGGTCGGATTTGTGGTTGCTTTTTTTTGCTTTCGCCATCAGTAGGTCATCACAGGTGACTGAAAAAAAAACGATAGAATTTGAATAGGTACAGTACCATACAATGCCAGTATACGTGCTACTATATAACCTCACCAGACAAAGTCCGTTTTACACCAACATGAAAAATTACTCACAACCAGTTTACCCTCGGATGCGGACACGGACGCTAACACATCAATGGAGGTGCAAACTCGATCGATCCCTCTGAAATATACCTGACGTTTTCTGCATGCACGCAGATACGGACCATGACCGCTTGTCAAATCAACGGGTCATTTTGCGATGCATAAAGTTCAACTGAATTTTACGGTCTACTTTGATGTTCGTCACTACAAAAAACTTTTGGTTATTTGTTTTTTTTTTTTTCAAAGGATTCTCTCCTGAATGGTTTGAACGATTTTGAACAGGGAAAAAAAAAGGGGAAAGGTCCAAAAGCG
>JADBJO010000570.1:237500-247500 GCA_016801955.1 Conus betulinus | reverse complement strand
CTCGGTGGGTTGTTTTGACCATCGTGAGCCGAACGCAGTTTTTCTCTTCCAGTTCTTCTTCGTCCCGGATGCGGGCAGAGACCTGCGACCGTAGCGGACCTGCAGTTGAAGTCTTGCACACACGCAGGTGACAGTTCGTTTGAGCTGAGCAGTTGTTGGTCTGGCACGTTACCGGTGCATTGGCTGAGACATTGTGCTGTCTTGCTTTCGATTTTTTTTGACTGGTATGAAGTGAAGGTGCGAAAAACTGACGGTGTGTTACAACCGAGCGGCCAGTCAGACTTTCCGTTTTTCTGTTTAGAAAAAATTTTTTTCGGGAGCGATGTTGGAGCTCTCCTCTTCTCTCTTTCTGTCTCTCTCTGTGCCTAGCGGGCAAGCATGGGATGTCACCCTCGTGTGCGTTTTGCTACCTATTTATGAGAAACATACCGTCTGCGCGTCTTTGCCGGGTCGTCAGACGACAGTCGTGTAGCAGACGACATCGAGTTTCTCGTGATTTCATTGGTGGATGCCGAAATTTGGGAACGTCAAGCACGCGCCGCTCGTGGGAGTGAAACCAGTTGATTATGAAAGGGGAATCGGCAGGTAAATTTATATGGGTAACTGCTCCCCAATCTCCAACCCCACTCAAAAAAAAAACCCACCCTCTATTCCCCTGATTCCCTACCCTTTCTTTTTCATCCCCCTTCCCCACCATCTTTCTTCCTATTCCAGCAGTTTGACAGAAACATTATTTTGTCCATCACTCTACGTGCGGTAGACCTTTAGTGTTTGGATGTTAGAACAAATTTCGATAACGTAAGAAAAAGTAGGGAGAAGGGAAGGGGGAGCGGATAGGCTCAGTGCTTCGATCACTAAGAAAGTCGGTTGCGTTTTTTCAGCAGCATTCGTCGTCATTCTGTGATTCCGGATCAGGACGATGATCCCGGATCGTCACTGGGGCAAACAAAACCAAATGAATAAACAAGTAAGCAAACAACAAGTTGTGTCAGTGCGCTTATTCAAACAAACAAACAAATAAGTAAACAAAACTCGAGAGGTGTGTGAGTGCGCATATACATACATACATACATACATACATATGTGGTGTTGTGTGTGTGTGTGGGTGTTGTGTGTGGTGTGCGTGTGTGTGTGTGTTGTGTGTGTGTGTGTGTGTGTGTGTGCGTGTGTGTGGTGGTGTGTGTGGGACTTGGTGAAAGAATAAATGTGGTGTGGAAAGTATACAATTGTTAGTATCTCATTTCACTGTTTTTGATGAAAAAAAAAAATGAAACGCGGGAAAAAAAAGAGAGGAAGTTTTCATCATCTCTGGAAGGAAGGTATCTTTTGCGCTCTGTCTGTCTGTCTAGCTGTCTGTGCGTCGTCTGTCTGTCTTCGCTCTCTCTTTATGTGTGTGTTGGGTTGTGTGTGTGTGTGTTGTGTGTGTGTGTGTGGGTGTGTTGTGTGTGCGTACAACTACCCCATTCCCTATTAACCCCACAACGGTTCCTGCTTACGTTTTCGTATGAACTGGAGAACATTTGCGTCACACTTTCAAGGTAAGTATTCGCAAGTTCACGATTAATAACTTGCTTTATGATTATCACTGATCATTGTTTACTCAGTGAAGTTGTGGGAAAACAATAATACTGAAAACTGAGCGGAGTGTATAGAAAGACACCAAACACATTCACAAAGTAGCACGCTGAAAACGTGCGAGCCCGCGCGCGTTCACACACACACACACACACACAGAGTGAAGGTACGCTATGAAGTGTCTTTTTGTAATGACACATTGCGTCTTTGGACCCCCAGGGGTTCCGGTCTCAATTTAAGTCTGCCTGTGAGTCCTTTCTCTGTCTCTCACCCCCCCTTCTCTCTCTCATCTCTCTCTCTCTCTCTTCTCTCACACACACACACACACACACACGCACAACCACACACCACACACACCCCACCACCACCATAATTTAACCCCACGGGTTGTATACATTTTGTACATGTTGCGACAGAAGTGAAGTTGAAATAACTCGTTACACAATCGCCTCGCCCCAACATCACCACTCACACCATAACCAATCACCGTCAAGCACCCTCCCCCCACACGCTCCCGCCGACCCCCACCCCCGTATCTATTCAAAAGCACAACGTGTTGTATGTTACCCATTTTCCGATCTGGAGAAATACTATCGCCTGCAAATGCTACTACTGCTGTTAGTTGTATATGACAGAAATAGTATTGCTACATAAAAAAAAAAAAACCAGAATGACGTCACTGAGAAGCTCGATGTAACGCGTAAGGACTATTGACGTCAATGGCCATTGAAAGAGATTCCTTTTTCAAGGCAAATTCGTGTAGGCATGGATCTAATTTTCTAATTTGCGCGGTCTTTTTTTTTGATGTAGGTTAGGCAGGTCAAACAAATGCATGGCTTACAATACAGGTGTATAGAATTCCTCTACGGGCTGTCTTTGCTTTCATGTGGTTTTGTTTCAATTATCAGCTGAAGAAGAAAATTCTCTATCGAGTCTATTTCAAAATTCTTCTCCGTTTTGGTTCTATGCAAGAAAACAAGGAGGATTTTGAAATATAGTATATATATATATATATATATATATATATATAATATATATATATATATAATATCATGTATGTATATATCTCAAGTCTATTTCAATTTCTTCTCCCGTTTTGGTTCTATGCAAAAAAAAAAAACAAGGAGGATTTTGAAATTATATAATATATATATATATATATATATATAATATATATAGGAAAAGTAAGGGTATATTGAGCTTGTCAGGTTTATTGTACCCCCTCTGTTTCTCTCCATATGAAGGAGTGTGCCACCGTTGTGAGTTATCTTTTGTTAGCTGCCCAAATACTGTCCCTTTCATCATACAACAATGGCCGGCAAAAAGGACAGCGAAAGACGGTGAGACCACGTTTTTGATTTTTTTTTTTGCGCACTTTTTCTCTAAAATTAGTCATGTTGAAATGTATGTCCAAAGGAATATGCGGTATTTGACTTTCAAGCTAATATAAGTTTTAGATACATTGGACGTTTTCCTACCGACAAGAACATATTTTCATGTCACATAGAATTAGAAAATGGTACCATTNGGTCGACGACGTCGTGTTTTGTCTTGTGAACTCGTTTGTCTACGTTGGATTCTTGGTCAGTTATTCCGTCCGCATAAGTTTTGAGCTTATGTTGTTGTTTTGTTTTCTCCAAATTTTGTTGTCGTTTTATCCCCTTCCACCTATTTCCATTACTCTAACCGCAGAGCTATTCGTCTATTACTTAAATTGGGTTTGCAAAAATATCAAATTCATAGAAAACCAAACACACTAACATTTGAACATGCGCTTGTGGCCATCCAGCCGACTTCATTTCTCACATCCACTCTCCCCGTGTCCGTTGATAAAACTCTTTTTATTGTATTATGCAATCTAGCATTAACGCTAAAGCAAACAGAGAAACATGTAATGAAATTCCCATGTAAAAAAATATATATATATATTAAACCCCCCAATCTACTTCGTTGTTGATCTTCTCAATCATCACCCAAACGTCCCCCACCCCCACCCCCACCCCCGTCTCCGCTCAGGCAGGCTCCCCCCCCCCCCCCCCCCCCCCCCCCCCCCCCCCCCTACCTCCCCCCTACTAGTTCTCAATTTGTCAATAGATCTGAGGCCCTAATCAATGTTGGCCCTCCATATGGAAGGCGGCCATTCGTCCGGCTAATGCCAGTTTATTCTGCCATCCCTGGAAACACACATGGGCTGCCGATCTTCTGGGCGGATCGATAAGAGTTCCTCTAGGTTCCCCCTGTGACGAATTTACCCACTTGGATGAGCTGGCCCGCCATCGCTGGGGGTGACCGGAAATGGCGTGGGAGTGTCATTTTCCGCCCGATTTATACGGGAGCTCATGGTCTGTCTATCTCAACCAAAGGTCTCTAATGGATTTTCTCGGGTGGCGCTCTGATCAGATTTCGACAGAAGAAGCCGGCCTGAACGTGCAAAGGTTAAATGTAAAATCTGAAGTAAATCGTAAGGCTGGAAGGCACGGCCAACGGTGCCAAAATTTGTTTTTTAAAAAAAAAAAAATCATTGTTCTTTTTTCTTTTTTATTGCTCTCTTTTATTTTACTTTTTTTTATATTCTATTGCGGCCCCGCAAATGTTCGATTAAATCTCGAATACGTTGTCTGAAAAATCGATTTCTGAACTCGGAGAATAGTTTCTGCTAAAGCAGCATTTATCCATTTGTCCGCCATTAAATACCCAATTAATGGTATTCATTTAATCGTTTGTCTGCTTTTCTATCTGTCTATCAAGTTATCTGTTGGTCCGCCTTTCCGTCTGTAGCTCTGTGTACGTATTCATCTGTGTTTATGTAAGCATGACTGCATACGTGTACGTTTATATGTATGAGCATACGTCTATGTTCATGTACGCTGGTCGTTACGTCAATCGAAAAGCACCCCGTGTGCACGACGCTTTGTACATACGGCCACGCGACATGGCGCCCACGTAGACTCTGTCACGGGTGATCAGCTGGAAATGCCTCGCTCTGCAGTGGACCAGACCCCGGTGGAACTCCATCAAAACGACTCCACAAGAACGAACATTGGCAAACACCACAACCATTTGTTCCAGGACTCAAACACGCGTCACGTGCCAGCTGGAAACCTATTCTGCTTCGAACTGCGGCATTGACTTAGCGTCCCAGCCCCCCCCCCCCCCCCCCCACCACCCCCTCCCCAGCACCTTCCTCCGCCCTCGCCATTCTTCCCTCCACTCATCCCCCTGCGGCCACATACCCCTCCCCCCCCCCCT
The DNA here is from genome assembly GCA_016801955.1 of Conus betulinus. NCBI lineage: Eukaryota > Metazoa > Mollusca > Gastropoda > Neogastropoda > Conidae > Conus > Conus betulinus. Next base: position 242,676 of record JADBJO010000570.1, on the reverse strand, counting down.
CTCCCCTCCACCCCCTCGTTTCCGGGCCGGGCTGGTGTGGATCGACGAGTGTCCATCCCTCCACTTCTCCCACTCGTTCTTTTCCCACCAACGGTGATTCCAGCATTTGGCTTTCCCTATCAGAGATGTTTGTAACCACTGGTTTGTTGTCTTGATTCGCATCATGTTTCGGGGCAAACACAACACAGTTACAGTCATTTTACAACAAGCGAATCGATGTCAGACATGTGGCAAACAATACACCAATACTGGAAGAAAAAAAAAACCGCATTGAAATTCTCGGGTACTGTGCATTCTAAGCCCGTGGTTCCTGAAAGGACTTCATGCAGCATCAGCTGACATCTTCACCTGTCGTCTTTACTGTTTTTGTCGGTCGATGGCGTCATTTTCCTTCCTGGCCTGAAAACTAGGAAGGCGTGTGAGTTTCATTCACACAATTTTGTTTTCTGTTGTTTTCCTTTGGCTCTTCTTTTATCTGCGCGAGTGTGTGCGACATGTTGCTCTTATGTGTAACGTCTGGAGATTTTTGCCGGTAGGAAGTTCTTTTTTTTTTTTTTTTTTTTTTTTAATGAACCTTTTCGGACACATACAACGAAATCATACTATCAGAATCGCACTGTCTGTTGGCCGGGTCGTGGGCAGTAAGACACACCAGGTTAGGATGTCTTTGCAGACTATTCGAAACAACTCCCTAGGTCATGGCGAGAGTCCGATTTTCCGAGATCAAGCTGGATGGTTAAAAAAAAAGAAAAGAAAAAAAAAGAAAAATCGAAAAATCGACTTTCACAATGAGACAATCGCAGCAGGCTGAGAAGGAGAATGGGTGGGTGGGTGGGGTGGGGGGGGGGGGGGGGTGGGTGCGGTGAGGAGGTGAAGGTTGAGCTGGAGGATGGGGATTGGAGTTAGGTACTTCCGCGAAGAATTCTTACAGATCAAAGGAAGGTTTTTTTTTTTTTTTCCATTTGTTTTGTTTTGTTTTCATGGCACACCGGCATAGAGAAAAGGAAGTGGCGAGTGACAGAATATTTGCGTTCATATCTTGGACCTTTAGAGGCACCGTTGATCTCCTTTGCGTCCCAGACATATTGGGTCGTGCCGAAAGCTGGCTGGATGTTTAAACCGTCTCTTCCTCTTTCTTATCTCTATTTCACATCAACATCAGCCTCTGTGTGTGTGTGTGTGTGTGTCTGTCTGTGCAATTCACCGATTGGTAGGGACTTGCGGCGGTGTTTATATTACAGCAAGAATGGAAGACTTTGGGACCAGTCCCCCATTTCATTCCTGGAGGACCAGCATGGCACGGGAGTCGCTGGCAAATGTACCACGCCACTCAGGATGAAAAAAAAAAACACCGAAAAAAAAAAACAAAAAAAAAAACGCCATCATCGTTATTCTGCCGGTGCTTGAGCTTTTGATGGGCTCGCCGATCGAGCGCCACCTAGCGGGATAATCAGAAACTGCAATTAGCCCTCTCTGTCCCCGGGGAATGCCTGCTCAGCTGCGACCCTTCTAACTCAGCGGCGCCCTTTGTCGGGCGGCAGTGTAAACTTGACACTATCAGCGTTTGGCGAGAAAGCATGTGACGCAGTTTGTTACGTGAAAGGGTGTGCGCGGACGGTTTGACGTGTCTGTGACGTAGACCCGCATGCCGCTTTTTTTTTTTTAACTGCCGCGCTCTGCTAGAATTGGTAGTGTTCGTGATGATCGTGATCGATGGAACACGAAGCCCCCAACATAACTCAAAGCTAATAACATGGTCAAACCATCACGGACCTATTCTACCAAGTGGTCGGTTATTGAATTAAAAAAGATCATTGACGTTTTACGTTGAAACGACGGCGGGCTTCCTGACATGAAAAATGAGTCGAGGGATGGGGACAAGTCCAGGCCAGGATGAGCAAGGGTCACGACCACTCCAATGTATGTAATAATCAGGTAAAAATCCGCAAACGCTGCCGAGCACCACCCCCTCCAGATGCACGTAAGCGGTTAAAAAACGGTCACACAATGAAAGCAGCACACAACACAGCCACACGGCTCCTTTTCATTTCATTGCAAAAACAATAAAACGGGGGCCATGAAGCTGTGTGTACTGTGCTGCTTTTAGTGTGTGTGTGTGTGTGAGCGCGCGCGCGCGTGCGCGCGCGCGTGCACGCACTTATTCATGCAACCAAACCGACCTTTTCCATCCGCCCCTCAACCTCCTATTACAACCCCCTCCCCCTCCACCCACACACATAAAACCTTGATGGAATAGGTCGACCTTAAACTGCTGAGAAGTGAATAATCGACCCTCCATTGTGTTGGCCCCAGCCACATTATACCACGGATCAGGTCGTGCGCGCTTGCTTGCACACACACACACACACGACACGACCCCTCGACCGTGCAGAGAGACTCCGACCTGAGAATAGCCTAACCTCCCCAAACGTTGTCACTAACACCTCGCCTTCGTCACACGTGACTCCAACTCGCCTACAGGCCACATCCATACTACTAAGGATAAACTGCACGACCACACTCATGGTCGGAATACAGGACAAGACATGCAAGGGTGGAAGGGGTGGGTTTGAGTGTGCCTTGTGTGTGTGTGTGTGTGTGTGTGTGTGTGTGAGAGAGAGAGAGAAAGAGAGGTAGAGGGAGAGAGAAAGGCAGAGGGGAATGAAGGAGAGGAGGGGGTGATAGCCGGCATATAGGTTCCCGGGACTCTCTTCCTTCCATTTCCATTCACGCGTTTACTTATCTTTTCTCCTTGGTTCTTTCGTGTAGTTGTTTACGTCCACATTTTCGTGTGTCAGCGCAAAATAGTACGTGGACAGGAGGAAAGGGGTGTGGAAGTGAAGACAAGCACAACGAGGGAAGGGCAACAGAGAGAGAGAGAGAAAGAGAGAGAGAGAGAGAGAGAGAGAGAGAGAGAGAGAGAGGGAGGGAGGTGGTGGTGGTAAACCGTCTTAACTGTCTTAAGCCGTCCCTAGCATTCTCTGAAATAGCTCACTTCAATTGGTTAACTGTGATTCCGTGTCGGTTTAATTTTATATATATACATATATATATATATATAGTATCATGTTATCCCCCAATCGTAATTAAAAAAAAATTAAAGTTTGAAAGTCGGTGAGGTTCAACCGTGCCCTAATGACCCGAACTCTGAGGTGAAGTAAGCCCGCTGGAACGGGCACAACACGCACAACATACTGTCATTGTACACAAGCGGGACAAGCCTACTACGTATGGTGAACAACAACAAAAAAAGTTTATAGTCTTACAGTTTTTTGGTTTTTTTTTTTTAAACTGTCATCATTGCCCCGTCGACTACATAAAGCCGTTTTAGGAATCATACAGTGAAAAGCAAAACGTGACATCCTGAAAAGGTCGACGTAGTCCCCTGACACAATGACCACAAGAAAGAGCATTCAGGCATGGATATCTTAGCTTGGATCTAGGTCGATGAATTCACACACACACACACACACACACACACACACACACAGAGGCTCTCTCTCTCTCTCTCTCTCTCTCTCTCTCACACACACACACACACACACACACACACACGCACACAAAGGCTCTCTCTCTCTCTCCCTCACACACTCACACACACACACACACACATTGGTTTTACACGATGCATGTCATTCACGCAAGCGCGTTTCTCTCTCTCTCTCACACACACACACACACACACACACACACACACACACACACACACACACACACACACACACACACCACGCTCGCGTGCGCGCGTACACACACACACACACACACACACACACACACATACACACACACACACACGCACACACACACACACACACACACACGTACAGATACATTTGCCCCCCAGCCCCATCCCCCATCTCTCTCTCACGTACACATAGACCGAAACAATCAACGTCATCCAAGCAAGCACATTTTACTCTTACACACACACACACACACACACACACACACACACACACACACACACACACATACGCGCGCGCACGCACGCACACTTACACATCAATACACGCGCTATCGCACACAATGCGTGTTGAAAACACAAACGCTCGCGCGCTTCTGTCTTACCTAGCTAGTTTACTTAAGCCCAGGATCCTGTTTGTTGGGCAGATAGCCAATGGAGACCTGCAACAAATCGATGCACGTTGTCAACAACAAATAATACCAAATCACCTCGTCCCCCACCTACACACTTCCACCCACGCCCTCATCAGAGCTGATTATTCAGACTCGTTAATCAGAGATTACCAGATATCTCTCTTTCTCTCTCTCTCTTTGTATGCGTCAGCGTGTGTGCGTGCGTGAGAGAGAGAGAGAGAGAGAGAGAGAGAGAGAGAGAGAGAGAACGCGCGTGTTTTTATGTGTGTGTATGCGTGCAGTACATGCGCGGGCGCATGTGTGTGTGTGTTTGTGCGTGTGTGTGTGTGTGTGCGTGCACGCGCGCTCGCGCGTGTGTATGTGTGTGTGTGTGTGTGTGTGTGTGTGTGTGTGTGTGTGTACGCGCGCGCGCGCGCGAGTGCGTGCGTGCCTGTGCGTGAGTGCGTGCGTGCGGGTGTGCGCGCGCGCGATCGTATGTGTGTGTGTGCGCGCTTGTGGTGTTGACTGAAAGACAGAAACACTGATTGACACTGTTGGCCCTTTCTGATGCCATGTTGCTGATGACCTTTCGGCGAGCGCCAAAGCCGCTCCCATGATGAACTCCGCGACTGTGAAAAAGGGATCCACGCCACTCTAAATAAACTACGTCTGCTCAGTGATAGGACATCTACGGAGGGGTTGTGACAAACTCGACAGAGACAGAAACGGGAGAAAAAGAGAGAGAAAAAGGAAGCAAGGATACAAGGAAGGGTGCAAATGAGGAAATGCGAAAGGAAAGAAAATACGATGTAAAACGACAAAAATAAAAAAAAATAGATTTTAAAAAAAAGCAAAAGAAAAGAAGAGAAAGAAGAGACACAGCACGAAGGAAAGAAAACAGATTTTAACAAAAGGAAATGAAGAATAAGTACATGTAACAAAGATTGGAAAAAAAAACTAAGGAAAGAAAGACATTACAGAAAGAACATTACGAGCGGATAGCGGAAGAAATGAGAATTATGTATGACCTGAAGTGTATGATCTATGGGAATACCTTTTTTAATTTCTTTCTTTTTTTTTTTTTTTTTTATTTTTT
>JADBJO010000570.1:227500-230000 GCA_016801955.1 Conus betulinus | reverse complement strand
CATGGGCCGAGTGTGTATGGTGTTCGCCATACCTGAGGCACTACACAATGGAAGGCCATGGGCCGAGTGTGTATGGTGTCCACGATACCTGAGGCACGATACAACGGAAGGCCGTGGGCCGAGTGTGTATGGTGTTCACCATACCTGAGGTACGATACAACGGAAGGCCGTGGGCTGAGTGTGTATGGTGTTCACACCATACCTGAGGTACAATACAATGGAAGGCCGTGGGCTGAGTGTGTATGGTGTTCACCATACCTGAGGTACGATACAACGGAAGGCCGTGGGCTGAGTGTGTATGGTGTTCACCATACCTGAGGTACAATACAACGGAAGGCCGTGGGCTGAGTGTGTATGGTGTTCACCATACCTGAGGTACGATACAACGGAAGGCCGTGGGCTGAGTGTGTATGGTGTTCACCATACCTGAGGTACAATACAACGGAAGGCCGTGGGCTGAGTGTGTATGGTGTTCACCATACCTGAGGTACAATACAACGGAAGGCTGTGGGCTGAGTGTGTATGGTGTTCACCATACCTGAGGCACTACACAACGGAGGCCATGGGCTGAGTGTGTATGGGGTTCGCCATACCTGAGGCACTACACAACGGAGGCCATGGGCTGAGTGTGTATGGGGTTCGCCATACCTGAGGCACTACACAACGGAAGGCCGTGGGCTGAGTTTGTATGGTGTCTGCCATACCTGAGGCACTACACACGGGAGGCCGTGGAGTGAGTGTGTCTGGTGTTCACCATACCTGATGCACTACACAACGGAAGGCTGTGGGCTGAGTGTGTATGGTGTTCGCCATACCTGAGGTACAATACAACGGAAGGCCGTGGGGTGAGTGTGTATGGTGTTCACCATACCTGAGGCACTACACAAGGGAAGGCCGTGGGCTGAGTGTGTATGGTGTTCGCCATACCTGAGGCACTACACAAGGGAAGGCCGTGGGCTGAGTGTGTGTATGGTGTTCACCATACCTGAGGTACAATACAACGGAAGGCCGTGGGGTGAGTGTGTATGGTGTTCGCCATACCTGAGGCACTACACAAGGGAAGGCCGTGGGCTGAGTGGGTGTGGTGTTCACCATACCTGAGGTACAATACAACAGAAGGCCGTGGGGTGAGTGTGTATGGTGTCCACCATACCTGAGGCACTACACAACGGAAGGCTGTGGGCTGAGTGGGTATGGTGTTCACCATACCCGAGGTACAATACAACAGAAGGCCGTGGGGTGAGTGTGTATGGTGTTCACCATACCTGAGGCACTACGCAACAGAAGGCCGTGGGCTGAGTGTGTATGGGGTTCACCATACCTGAGGCACTACACAACGGAAGGCCGTGGGGTGAGTGTGTATGTGTCTGCCATACCTGAGGCACTACACAACAGAAGGCCGTGGGCTGAGTGTGTATGGGGTTGACCATACCTGAGGTACAATACAACAGAAGGCCATGGGGTGAGTGTGTCTGGTGTTCACCATACCTGAGGTACAATACAACAGAAGGCCGTGGGGTGAGTGTGTATGGTGTTCACCATACCTGAGGCACTACGCAACAGAAGGCCGTGGGGTGAGTGTGTCTGGTGTTCACCATACCTGAGGCACTACGCAACAGAAGGCCATGGGGTGAGTGTGTCTGGTGTCCACCATACCTGAGGTACAATACAACAGAAGGCCGTGGGGTGAGTGTGTCTGGTGTTTACCATACCTGAGGTACAATACAACAGAAGGCCGTGGGATGAGTGAACTCAGCCTGTATGGGGTTCACCGTGCCCGTGGCACGACACAATAGAAGGTTTCCTGGCCAGTCCAACCCTCTTCTTCAGCCGAATTGAATCTTTCCTGATGCGAATCAGGTCTCATTTATTGCGCTTACGAGCAATACCACAAAAAGGTAAAAACAAATAATAATAATAAAACAGAAAAAAAAATTGAAAAAGAAGACGCACATAGGCTACGGTTCTTGAACACACACACACACACACACACACACACACACACACACACACGCATACGCGCATAAAGAGAGAGAGAGAGAGAGAGAGAGAGAGAGAGAGAGAGAGAGAGAGAGAGAGAGAGAGAGAGAGACAGACAGACAGACAGACAGACAGAGACAGAGAGGTAAGCGCTCATAAACAACCAACGGCACACCGCAAAGTTTTTTTTCACAGATTTTCACTCGACCGCGGACGACGTTGGTCGGATTTTGGTTGCTTTTTTTGCTTTCGCCATCAGTAGGTCACACAGGTGACTGAAAAAAACGATAGAATTTGAATAGGTACAGTACCATACAATGCCAGTATACGTGCTACTATAACCTCACCAGACAAAGTCCGTACACCACATGAAAAATTACTCACAACCAGTTTACCCTCGGATGCGGACACGGACGCTAACACATCAATGGAGGTGCAACTCGATCCCTCTGAAATATACCTGACGTTTTCTGCATGCACGCAGATACGGACCATGACCGCTTGTCATCAACGGGTCATT
>JADBJO010000570.1:215000-222500 GCA_016801955.1 Conus betulinus | reverse complement strand
AGTTGATTATGAAAGGGAATCGTGCAGGTAAATTTATGTAACTGCTCCCCATCCCCAACCCCCACTCCCACTCTATTCCCCATTCCCTACCCTGCTTTTCATCCCCCTTCCCCACCATCTTCTTCCTATCCCAGCAGTTTGACAGAAACATGATTTTGTCCATCACTCTACGTGCGGTAGACCTTTAGTGTTTGGATGTAGAACAAATTTCGATAACGTAAGAAAGTAGGGAGAAGGGAAGGGGAGCGGATAGGCTCAGTGCTTCCGATCACTAAGAAAGTCGGTTGCGTTCACATTCGTCGTCATTCTGTGATTCCGGATCAGTGACGATGATCCCGGATCGTTCACTGGGCAAACAAACAAATGAATAAAACAAGTAAGCAAACAACAAGTTGTGTCAGTGCGCTTATTCAAAAACAACAAACAAATATAAGTAAACAAACCTCGAGGTGTGTGAGTGCGCATATACATACATACATACATACATACATATGCGTGTGTGTGTGTGTGTGTGTGTGTGTGTGTGTGTGTGTGTGTGTGTGTGTGTGTGTGTGTGTGTGTGTGTGTGTGTGTGTGTGCGTGTGTGTGTGTGTGACTTGGTGAAAGAATAAATGTGGTGTGGAAAGTATACAAATTGTAGTATCTCATTTCACTGTTTTTTGAAATGAAAAAAAATGACACGCTGGAAAAAAAGAGAGAAAGTTCTTACATATCATGGAAGGCAGGTCTCTTTTGCTCTCTGTCTGTCTGTCTAGCTGTCTGTCTGTCTGTCTGTCTGTCTGTCTCTCTCTCTCTCTCTCTCTGTGTGTGTGTGTGTGTGTGTGTGTGTGTGTGTGTGTGTGTGTGTGTGTGTGTGTGTGTGCGTACAACTACCCCATTCCCTATTTAACCTCCACAACGGTTCCTGCTTACGTTTTCGTATGAACTGAGAACATTGCGTCACACTTTCAAGGTAAGTATTCGCAAGTTCACGATTAATAACTTGCTTTATGATTATCACTGATCATTGTTTACTCAGTGAAGTGTGGGAAAACAATAATACTGAAAACTGAGCGGAGTGTATAGAAAACACCAAACACATTCACACAAGTAAGCACGCTGAAACGTGCGAGCCCGCGCGCGTTCACACACACACACACACACACAGAGTGAAGGTACGCTATGAAGTGTCTTTTTGTAATGACCACATTGCGTCTTTGGACCCCCATGGGTTCCGGTCTCAATTTAAGTCTGCCTGTGAGTCTTCTCTGTCTCTCACCCCCCCCCCTTCTCTCTCTCTCTCTCTCTCTCTCTCTCACACACACACACACACACACGCACGCACACACACACACACACACACACACACACACCATAATTTAACACGGGTTGTATACATTTGTACATGTTGCGACAGAAGTGAAGTTGAAATAACTCGTTACACAATCGCCTCGCCCCCACATCACCACTCAACACCATAACCAATCACCGTCAAGCACCCTCCCCCCACACGCTCCCGCCGACGTATCTATTCAAAAGCAACAACGTGTTGTATGTTACCATTTTCCGATCTGGAGAAATACTATCGCCTGCAAATGCTACTACTGCTGTTAGTTGTATTGACAGAAATAGTATTGCTACATAAAAAAAAAAAAAAACCAGAATGACGTCACTGAGAAGCTCGATGTAACGCGTAAGGACTATTGACGTCAATGGCCATTGAAAGAGATTCCTTTTCAAGGCACATTCGTGAGCTTGTCAGGTTTATTGTACCCCCTCTGTTTCTCTCCATATGAAGGAGTGTGCCACCGTTGTGAGTTATCTTTTGTTAGCTGCCCAGAATACTGTCCCTTTCATCATACAACAATGGCCGGCAAAAAGGACAGCGAAAGACGGGTGAGACGTTTTTTGATTTTTCGCACTTTTTCTCTAAAATTAGTCATGTTGAAATGTATGTCCAAAGGAATATGCGGTATTTGACTTTCAAGCTAATATAAGTTTTAGATACATTGGACGTTTTCCTACCGACAAGACATATTTTCATGTCACATAGAATTAGAAAATGGTACCATTTGCTGTACTTCAGAATACACATGTATTTGCTAAATTGAACCTCCCTCAAATGGGTAAGTCGAACTTCCGGTTCAATTTAGCCTTTAGGGTTCAATTTACCCGGATTGTTTTATCATCTTTTTTCGCTTAGCTTAAGAGACATTTACCACCACAACCCTCTCTCTCTCTCTCTCTCTCTCTCTCTCTCTCTCACACACACACACACACACACACACACACACACACACACACACACACACACACACAAGGACGCACACGCAGACGCATACACAAACACTCTCTCTCTCTCTCTCTCTCTCTCTCTCTCTCTCTCTCTCTCTCTCTCTCTCTCTCTCTCTCTTTGCTATTTTGCTGGTTTCAGTTACGGCAAATGGACAGAAGATGACCTGTCCAGATGTATCCTGGCAGTGAAAAGAGGTGAAGGTCTCAACTCATCAACAAAGGCTTTTGGTGTGCCAAAGGCAACCCTCCTACGTCATATGCACAACCGAAACAAGTGGGCAAATGACACAGTGAAGCATTTTGGCCGCCCAACATTCCTGCCTCCCGATCTAGAAGAAAAATCTTGTCAAGTACATTCTAGATATGGACAGAATGCTCTTTGGATTATCTAGAGGGGACCTGATGAAAACTCGCTTTTGACATTGCTGACAGGAATGGCCTGAAGCATGGTTTCAACTCTGTCAAGAGGACTGCAGGTCAAGACTGGTACAAAGGTTTTTTGTCTCGTCATCCGGACATCTGCTTACGTCAGCCTGAGGCAACTTCCATTGCACGTGCTCACGGCTTCAGTAAAGCAAATGTGATGGAGTTCTTTGGGTATCTGGAAAACCTCATTGAAAGGTATAGCCTCTCAGCAACCCATATTTTCAATATGGATGAAACAGAAATCTCTACTGTTCATAAACCTCCCAGAGTGCTAACAAAACGAGGCAAAAGTCAAGTAGGGTCCATGACCAGTGGAGAGCGAGGAGTCACAACAACTGGCGTGTTTTGCATGAGTGCAGCAGGACAATATGTTCCGCCCATGCTCATTTTTAAGCGAAAGCGGATCAACCCTCAGCTGGAGTTGGGAGCCCCTGCAGGAACTTTGGTCACCTGTAGCGACAGCGGGTGGATGACCAGGGAAACTTTCTTGGTCTACCTTCAACACTTCATATCTTCTGTCAAACCAACCAAAGAGGATGTTGTACTACTCATCTTGGACGGTCATAGCAGCCACACAAAAAAAAATCTTGAAGCCATTGACCTTGCCAGGCAGAATGGAGTGGCAATGTTTATCCCTCCCACCACACACAAGCCACCGCCTGCAGCCTTTGGATGTTTCCTTTTTCCAGCCTCTCAAACAGGCCTACAACAGAGCAGTCACTACACATGGATGCGAAACAATTCCGGAAAAGCTGTCACGGTATACCAAGTGGCTCATCTGCTGAACGAGAGCTATTGTCAAGTTGCAAGTATACAGAACGCTGTGCGAGGCTTTGAGAAATGTGGTATTTGGCCCTGTAAGAGAGATGTCTTCTGTGACTCTGATTTTGTGCCTCATATCACTGTCACCTCAAAGTCACCTGAAGCAGACACACCGACTGTGGATGTCGCTACAGGTCAGTGTGATTCCACAGCAGCGTCCTTTCAAGTACATGCAGAAAAATCACCAACTTTTGAAGCATATACTGAAAAAGCACCAGAAGTTACCACAGATCCAAGGCAAGCCACGAGTATGAAAAATGACTCCAGACCAGAAGATGTGAGTCATTTTTTGCAGAAGGCACTTGTAAAGTGTTGAACACTAACCCTGATGGAAGATGTTTGTTCAGGAGTATTGCTATTGGACTGGACAAAGATCTCCAAACAGCAAAACGAGACCACAATGGATGCCCACAGGATGCTCGCCTAAAGACAAGAGAGCAGCTGAGAGCAGATAAACTGAGGGCAGACACTGTGGATTTCATGATGGCTCACATTGAGGATTACCAAGGACTGGGACAGGATGTCCTGAATGGCGATCAACCCCCCGTGGCAGGATCAACTTCACAACAATTGAAGAACGGCTCATCAAGATGTCCGGCCCAACAGAGTTACCCGGAGAACTTGAACTTTGTGCCCTCTCATCATTTCTGTGCAAGCCCATCATAGTTGTTGATGCACATCTAAAGAGTATTGTCAAGTACAACCTCGACAAATTTGCAGGAGAACGGGCACTGTATCTACAATTTGTCAAACTCAGAGCTGATGTAGGCCACTACAATTGTGTGCTGTTCACTCCAGTGAGGAATAGTCCCTCAACAAGCCACTGCCCCTCAGCCAGTAAACAGTCCTTCATCAAGCTACTGCCTCAAGGAAGGTGAAAGTCCTCAGAGCGGCGGCCATTGTCCCCCAGCCAGTAGGCCTGATGGCCCCTTACCCAGTCACTGTGTCACAGTCAGTGACGATTTCCAAGCCAGCCACTGTCCCCCAACTAGTGACAGTCTTTCGGTCAGCAATGATCCCTCCACCAGTTGTCCCCCAGCCATCAACTGCTCCAATGATGAACCCCTGTCAGTCAGTTGTTCACAAACAGCAGAACAATCTTCAGCAGGACAATCTTTGATTAACAAACGAATTTCGCCAGAAGACATCTCTCCCTTGCCAAAGAAGAAACCTGGCTTATTGAAGAGGCTCAGCAGTCAGTCACATTCTTTTTGTGATAACGTCGAGTCCATACAAAGAACATCTAGCTGCTCAAGCCAAAAAAGTTATCAAATCACCAAAGGCATCAAAGATTTCTAAAAGTCAATCGGAGCAAAGAAATCATCCATCCAAAGTAAAGGCCAGCAAAGACACCACCAGCCCAGAAAACTGCCCCTGAAGATGAAGACTGGACATGCTGCATTTGCTGTGAAAGCCATGAGGAGGATATGATTCAGTGTCAAAACACCAGGTGCAACAAGTGGGCTCACGTTGCATGCACAGCAGCTGATGTGAACAGACCTTACATATGTGACATTTGTCAAGATTAAGGCCGCCACTTGCACATCTGAAATGTACTTTTCCTGAGGATACTGCAAGAAAAAAATTTTTCAGTGATTTAGTTTATGACAAATCGTTATGATAAAAAAGGAAGTTTTTATATTAAGATGTTGTACTCTTCCTGTGGATACTGCAAGAAAAAAGTTTTAAGTGTTTTAGTTTATTGCTGATCATTATGACCGAACTAAGGAAGTTTTCATACTAATATCTTGCACTCTTCATGTGGATACTGCATGAAAAAAATTTAAGTGCTTTACTTTATTACTGATCATTATGACCGAAAAGGAAGTTTTCATACTAAGTTGACAGCTGAATGTGATACGTGCTGTAAACGTTTCATTTGCATTAGCATGCGGAATCTTTATTTTCTAAGAAATGGTGATTCAGATGATCTTCAACTCAAGACGGCAAAAACATTAATACACTGAACCTAGTGATCACGTTTAAGTTAACAGTTTGGGAAGTACCTAAATTGAACATTTTTATTCCATTGTTGAATTCTGCGGATCGTTTCATTGATAGTTAACATGGTTTGTTTCATTCGTTTTGTTGTTCTTGTTTTTAAGGAGATAATTGCTGTATTTCAGAGACTTGCAATCTGAAATATTTTTATTTCACTGCCAGAAATTATGGCTATATCGAGCAGCGATCACTATCCTGTAAAAATATTTATGTGTTTTTAAAACCTTTTAACAGTCTTCTTGTCTTGTTTTTCTCTCTCTCTCTCTCTCTCTCTCTCTCTCTCTCTCTCTCTCTCTCACTCTCTCTCACACACACACACACACACACACACACACACACACACACACAAGAGAGAGGGGGGGAGGGAAGAGGGAAAGTGAAAGAGGATGAAATGGGGGAGGGGAGATAGGGAGACTCAATTTACACCAATAACTGGCAATATTGAACCGTCGGTTCAACATTCACCCTGCTGTGGTTCATTTTATCAATATGGTGTGCAAAATTGAACCTTTCCAGTCATTATTATTTTCTTTCATAGCACTTAGACAATGCTCACAATAGTCAGCATACACTCAAGGAATCATAATACTTGAACCGGGCTGCACTCCAACATTTTATTTCTCATGAATTTTCGCCCTGTTTTGGGGCTTCTTCAGACAACTGCTATCACAAACTAAAAGGTATAAACAGTATCCAGGCCTTGTCCATTAAAAACAATTCACTAGGGTAAAACAATTCACTAAGGTAAAAATCTAGGAGCATACAAAAAGCATGCCAAAAAGCCCGGCACACACACACACACACACACACACACACACACACACACACACACATTTAAATGTGTACTGCTCTTGATATTATTTCTACCTTTTCCTCCCCCCTGCCCTCCTCCGCCCTCCTCCGTCCCCCCCCCCCCCCCCCCCCCCCCCCCCCCCCCTTTGTAAAGTCTAATATCACCAAGTGTGAACAGACTATAAAACAACAACAACAACAACAACAACAACAACACACACACACACACACACACACACACACACACACACACACACACACACAAGTACGCACACGTACGCACGCACGCACACACACACACACACACACACACACACACACACACACACACACACACACACACACAATTATGTACACCTAAAAACACGCTTGCTGTTGTGCGTCCTACTGTTACTGAACTCACTCCACAAGGCAAATCAGACATACACTTGATATCTGCCACCCCGTGAACTCAATGCATTAGTCTAAAAGAAAAGTAATGAAATCATTTTCAAATGAAATGAATTTAAAATGGAGTTTGGTCATAAAACAGATTAGCTTTGTATATAACCAAATGATAAAACTAGAGACCTAGGGTTGAGGGGGGGGGGGGGGGGGGGGGGAGGAGAGAGAGAGAGAGAGAGAGAGAGAGAGAGAGAGAGAGAGAGAGAGAGAGAGAGCATATTAACAGACAGATAGACAGAGGGACAGAGAGAGAGAGAGAACGGGGGGAGGGGGGAGAGAAACGGGGCTAAAGAGAATTGGAGAGTGAGCAAGCGAGAAAGAGAGAGAGAGAGAGAGAGAGAGAGGAGGGGGGGCGTAGGACAACTGAAAACCAGGGGGGAGGGGGCAGCAAAAAAAAAAAAAAAAAAAAAAAAAAGACAGAGGGATGGGAGAGAGGGAGGGTGGAAGGGGAAAGGTAGGCATGAAATTTGTGGGATAAAAAAAAAAGGGGTGGGGGGGGAGGAGGGGAGGGGGCGATAGCAAAGTGGGGGGCAAAAAAGGAAAGGCAAGTAAGAAGGGGGTGGGAAGAGAGAGAGAGAGAGAGAGAGAGATGGGGGGGGGGGGGGGGGGGGGGGGGAAAGAAAAAGAAAAAAGAAAGGGGGGGGTGAGAGGAGTATGGAATGATGGTGGCGTGGAAGGTGTGGGGAAGGGGGGGGGAGCAGAAAAGGAGGGGGGAGAGAAAACAAAAGGAAAGACATGGGG
>JADBJO010000570.1:202500-210000 GCA_016801955.1 Conus betulinus | reverse complement strand
CCTGTATATAGACAGGCAGTGGAGTTTTGTGTGTATAACCGTTTTTTTTTTATCCCGTTATTAAGGCAGCCATACTCCATTTTCGAGGAAGGTGCATGCTATGTGTAACATGCCATCCATACCAACGGCCAAACTGGCCTTCTCTTCCGAAAGTTGCTGATGGGATTTTACGTGTGTGCAAGATGTTGTGCATGCGTTCACACACGGAACATCAGTTTAAAGTCTCATTCGAAGGACTGTATGGGAAATGGAGTCAGAACCAATGTTAGCTCCGAGGGAAAAATCCCCCTGTACCGAAATTCGAACCCGCAACCCCAGGATCACGAGTCCGGCGCTCTACCATCTGAGCTATTCCGGCCCCCACCAAATATTCCAATTTCCGCGTTCGCCAATGAGGGAATGACATGACGTTTGGTACTCCAATTTTGTTTTCAGCTAGACACCACCTTCAGAACAGTATGGTGTGGCCCATTATTGTCCTGCCCACTTTAAAGCAGGTTATGATACTCGTATGACTATAAGCTGCATTCCTCCAGGTTTTCACATTACTTTTATGTCTCGCCTGGGGGGGGGGGGGGGGGGGGGGGGGGGGGGGGGGTTGGGCGGCGATTTTCTCTGCGTGATGTTGAGAGTACCATAGAATTGTAGCTGAGTGTAATTTTTGTTACCGCCCTTGTAACGGACGACTTCATCATATAAAAAAAGTCAAGGACTCGCCTGAGTTCGACTACAAAGACAGTCTGCATTGAGAAAATGGCATCCTGTGTTTGTTGTGTAAAAGCTTCAGAAATACTGAACGCGTAAGCATGTTTTCAATTCATTTGAGAAAAGTAAAGATTGTAAACATGTAAGCCAATGTGTCAGGACATGAAGATGGATCAGTTTGTGTGTGTGTGTGTGTGTGTGTGTGTGTGTGTGTGTGTGTGTGTGTGTGTGTGTGTGACTTCATGTTTCAGATGTTGCCAGTAAACATTGACGACAGTCGACTGCCGGAAGAGAAGTCTGTTGACATTTCAAGGCAACGGAACCAATGCCATCAAGAAAAAAAAATCAACTCGCTCAAGATTCCCCTCATGACCGCACCTGCTCTTGGTCTGCCGTCTGTTCATCCTGAAGACAGACACACGTCATGAAGACTTTACAAACAGCCCTGGATTGAACACTGTCTGGACATAGGAACACTGTGGCAGGCTGCAAGCCTGACTTAGGCATGAAAATCATTATACTGAGTTTCCATGGACCGAGAAATATTTTCTAAATGAGAAAATATTTGATAATGTAGAAAACATTTGTCGGGCGGCTGAGTTGTACTGTTGTAATGTTCACCCACACACGAGTCAGCGATCAAGAAAATGTCTGAGGACATAACAGTACCAGGTACGGTACTTCTACCTTTTAGCTACCAAGAAATTGTTTACGCCAGTCTTGTCCAAATTGTGGATGCTTTTGTGTCTCTCTGCCTGTCTTCCTCCTTCTCCTTTGGTCAGTTCACGAGGTGGTAAGATCTTGGAGTGCACATACCTAAAACCAAGACTCCAAGAAAGGTTATGTGTAGCATGTGGAACGTTTGAGGTAGTATGGACAATTACCATTTAAAGTTCAATCAAGGGAACCTGTCCAAAAATCTCTTGCCTTACAGCCTTAATTTCAACAGAGGAAGATCGACGATTTGGTAAGTTGAACCTATATCAATGGAAAGGAGAAGGACCACAGCGTTAAGGTCTTACATGACATCGGTTCTACCGTAGTACCATTATTACTCAGAGACGCAAAGGTGTATATCTCTGGCGATAATCCAGGATTATACTCCCTGCTTTGCTTCTCAAGGGAACGTAACCTGTTGTGTCACTGACCAGCCGGAGGCTGATTTGATTTGGGGCCATCTATCAGGAGTGTCTGGTGTCCCCTACTCAGTTTCTCTCGGGAAGCTGGTCGTGTGACCATCAGGTCAGAGGGGCGGAAGAATGGAGCATCTAAGACAGATAACCTTTGTCAACACAGGTACCTAAAGAATAAAAAGTGACTGAACTCTCTTTCTCTCTCTCTCTCTCTCTCTCTCTCTCTCTCTCTCTCTCTCTCACACACACACACACACACACACACACACACACACACACACACACACACACACACACATACACACACGCATACACGCACCCACGCACGCACACACACGCACACACACACACGCGCGCGGGAAAAGTTCGTCTCGTACCCCCTTACCGTTCAACCTTTCCGTCGAAATCGAAGTCAGCCATGTTGCAGAACTTTACATCAAAAAAGCTTGTACAATGCCAAGGGAACATACAAAGCCACTAGGTTATACAATGCCAAGGGAACATACAAAGCCGCTAGGCTGTACAATGCCAAGGGAACATACAAAGCCACAAGTTGTACAATGCCAAGGGAATATACAAGCCACTAGGCTGTACAATGCCAAGGGAACATACAAAGCCCACAGGCTGTACAATGCCAAGGGAACATACAAAGCCACAGGCTGTACAATGCCAAGGGAACATACAAAGCCACAGGCTGTACAATGCCAAGGGAACATACAAAGCCACAGGCTGTACAATGCCAAGGGAACATACAAAGTCACTAGGTTATACATTGCCAAGGGAACATACAAAGCCACAGGCTGTACAATGCCAAGGGAACATACAAAGCCACTAGGCTGTACAATGCCAAGGGAACATACAAAGCCACAGGCTGTACAATGCCAAGGAACATACAAAGCCACTAGGCTGTACAATGCCAAGGGAACATACAAAGCCACAGGCTGTACAATGCCAAGGGAACATAAAAAGCCACAGGCTGTACACATGCCAAAGGATCGCATAAAGCCACTAGATGTCATTAAATGAACCGTGAACAAAAAATAACAAAACAAAACGCTTGTGCGTTGTGGAAACGAAAGAAATGTTTTTTTTTTTTCTTACATTTTATGAAGAAAAAGGAAAGAGAACCACAGAGCGAAACAAAGATGATTATTTCCAGCCCGTATGAGACTGTGTGTTTCTCTCTCTCTCTCTCTGTCTCTCTCTCTCTGTCTCTCTCTCTCTCTCTCTCTCTCTCTCTCTCTCTCTCTCTCTCTCTCTCGTGTGTGTGTGTGTGTGTGTGTGTGTGTGTGTGTGTGTGTGTGTGTGTGCGTGTGTGTGTGTGTGTGTGCGTGCGTGCGTGCGTGTGTGTGTGTGTGTGTGTGTGTGTGTGTGTGTGTGTGTGTGTGTGTGCGCGCGAGTGCGTGCGTGCGTGCGTGCGTGCGTGCGTGCGTGTGTGTGTGTGTGTGTGTGTGTGTGTGTGTGTGTGTGTGTGTGTGCAGCAGCGGGCGTTACACGTGTACAATGGCAATAATTATGTAGAATTTCTCTTGTTACATAGGTTTTCTTCTATTCTTGTATGAGAGAGAAGGACATAAAGAGAGAAAACACACACACACACACACACACACACACACACACACACACACACACACACACACACACACACGAGAGAGAGAGAAAGAGAGAGAGAGAGAGAGAGGGTTTTCAAGCCGAACAAACAAAATTCTGTTGCACAGCAAAAGTACAGACACACTCAACACGGTCTATTCTTGTCTGAGCTTTTCTGAAGGCTACGGCTGTGATGAATGACCCTCGTCCACGCTCCAACAGGGGAATGAAACAAAAACCTGTGTACAAATCAAGAATTACCACAGAGTTGCCGGTTATGGATACAAAGCGAAATTGTGTCAGCCTTTGACAGATTTATTTTAGCAGCACCACAATTAGCACCAGTTTTAAGATCTTCAAACTTCACTTTCAGTTTCAGTTCTGCCTGACTGCCAATCTTTCTTTTTGAACCAAGAACAAAAAAGAGAAGAAAAAAAAGACTTACTGCGCTGCAAAGCGGAGGATCTAACAATTTGATGAACTAGTACAACGTGTTCTCGAACTCTTGGTTGGTTTTTCCTCGACAGGAAAAATAACACTCAAGACAATGAAAACGAAATCTATAGAAACGATAACTAACCTTTACGATTTGCGCACAGAATTTGGTCCCAGGTGAACGAATAAAACAATGGAATGGAACTGGAGCTGAAGGGAAGACCATGCGGGTTACAATGATGATGATGACAACGACGATTACGACGACGACGACGACAACATTGACAACAACAACAGTAATTATAATGATAAAAATAATAATTATAATACAGGAAGAAGAAGAACGAGAAGAATGAGAGATAGTTATAATAATATGATTATGATCGCAACAACAATAACAATAACAACAACAACAATCATGATGATGGTGATAATGATAATGATAATAACAATAATAATAATAATGATGATGATGATGATGATGATGATGATGACATAAGAATATTAATGATGATGATAATAATGATGATAATAGCAATAATAATAATAATCATAATAGGAAGAAGAATTATGATGATAATGATAATGAGAAGAAGAAGAAGAAGAATCGATCGTAGTTTTCTAGAGGTCAATTACTGTGCGAAGGGACCTCAGAAGTTACTGCAGTTTTTCGACGTCCATTTGCTGAGAAGTAGCTGTCTGTTAGGCTGTTAAGCAGGAACGATGTGTGAATGTTGGTATGTGGGGGGAAAAACATAGTTGAAGAGAACCGTTGTGGATGTGAACATGACTGTGGACAGGCCAACATGGATACTGACCTGACCCAAGGGAGATTCTTGATTTAAATCCCAATATAAAAGCGAACGTTCGGAAAAAAAAAAATGAGAAAGAAGAACACGACAAGAGGGAGATGGATTGCGAGAGAACGTGGTGTGGACGACTTAAGTGGAAGCAAGATGTTTAACGCAGGGAAAGGCGTCAAAGACAGAATGAGAACTAAAGACTAAGTCCAAAGCCCAGAGGTGTGGGAAGAAGAAAAGATGAAAGCCTTCCACGTTGAAGAAGAATTCCTTGAGACGACGACCACGCAGACCTAGTCCTGAACTTGGTGCCAGACAACCACAGGCGTCACCATGGCCTGGTGCTTTGCAGGGACCTGTTTGAGAACTGTAGTGTGGTGTGCGAGTGTGTTTGTAAGGAAACCTGGCCAGGTAAGAAGTCTGTGGTAGCATGTAGCCCGGGGCTAGGGTTTTCGTGTGTGTATAGGAAGAAGAGCAGAGCAGAGACTCTTGTTCTCAGTCGTGTCAGAGGAGAAATGCGTGACACCATATTCCCAGAGAGAGAGAGAGAGAGAGAGAGAGAGAGAGAGAGAGAGAGAGAGAGAGAGAGAGAGAGAGAGAGACCGTAGCCACTGATGAAGGAGGTAATGTGAACAAATCTTTTCGAAAAAGAAACAGGAACAAATCAATAAAACATCCTTCAAAGTGCAACAGATGATCGACAAACTAAATCTCAAACAGTACACAACAATTAATTTGTAACTGCATACAATACTTCGGATCCAAAATACCTTATACAAGAAAACAGCAAAACGTTTATGAGACACAGAGAGAGAGAGAGAGAGAGAGAGAGAGAGAGAGAGAGAGGGGTACGTTGGAGGGTGCAAAAGTGCACCTATGCGTGTACGAGTGCACAGGTGACCTTGTTGTGATAAGCCTGACTTACACATAACATTTCGTTCAATTAAGCGAAATCACCACGATTTTCTCTGTCATTGACATGTTCATGTATTCATTTATTTTCTTTAAATGTATGCCAAACAAAGGAGTAGATGTCAATGTAGAGCAAAGATTGGCCACAAATAAAGATATTTATTCCATCTGTTGAACAGAAAGAATTTATGATTCGTAATGAGTCAAACAAAGTGACTAAGTCACATGAACGACCAGCCTGATTTGTTTCCATGGTAACAGTTGCAAGTTACTGCCGACAGCAGTGTCAGAGTTTATCATACGAATAGAAGGCAAGAAGCCACATGTACGTGGCAAACTGTACAGCCTTACTCGATCGTTTCCATGGTGATAGTTGCAATTCATTGCAACGGCAAAGTAAGAGTTGATCATACGGAGTAAATGAAGCTGATGAAGCCACATGTACATGGCAAATTTCACAGCCTTACTTGTTTACACAGTCACAGCTACAAATCACTGCTTGTGCTTCTGAAGTGTGTCTTGGTAACTGATCAAAGTTAGCATTTGCGTTTGTTTATTGACACGCTGTGCCGATTCTGTAACTGAAAGTAGTCGGATACTTACGCCTATTTTGGAAAGTTTAGTACATAGATATCAGCTGGAGTATATTGTTAATGCTAAGGACTGGCGTTTCTTTAGTTTGATATCGGAAGACTTTTTGGAGAGATGAAAATGGGGCGGGTGAGTGTGGTGGACATCACACACACACACACACACACACACACACACACACACACACACACACAAATTACGATTCCCCCACCCCCCCCTTACCACTACCCCCCCCCCCCCCCCCACACACACACACACACACACACGCACCATCTCAAACACAGAGAGCTCCCGTATAAAGATTCAGCACTGCTATTTTTTCCCTTTTTTATTTATAAAGTGCACGCATGTCCTATATATATTTTTAGCTGACTGTTATTATCTATCCTTGCTGAGTTTCATCCTAACATTACCTCGTCGTGTGAGAAAATGTCACCTGCTTCGTGTTGCTGGTGACACTTTTCATAGCGCCAGACTGTTGCACAGGGAGGGCTGTTGTGTGCCTCTGCAAGGAATCGGTATAGGTATGGTAAGGTAAGGTAATGTTGCTTATAGCCCAGCCCGACCACAGAGGGCCATATCAGGGTTGTCACCGCGTTGAAGTCAACTCACGAGTCATTCAAAAAAAGAAAACCTCATTCACACAACCCTTTAAAACAAACCTTCTGAAAACATACCTGAAATTTTGTTTAAAAAAATCTTTCTTACGTAAAATCTTAGATCAGATGAAAATCCCTCAGAAACTCCAAGATCATGTCAGGTGGGACATCCATGAAACAAGGTTTCCATGGAGTCTGCTGTAAAGTGTTTATGTCTCACATCGTGCAAGTCCCAACACTCTGAAAGAATATGTTTGACTGTGAACGGTACATGACATGAAATGCACCACGGAGCTCCTTCACCTTTCAAAAGATAAGAATGGGTGTAAAAGGAGTGGCCAGTGTGAAAACGGCGCACAACTGTTTCGTCTTTACGGCCGCCTCGGAAACTTGGTAAAAAACTCGAAAAGCTTTGGCGGATTTTAAATAGTTTGTTATCCGTCTGCGAGTTTCATTCCTCTTGCCAGAGGTCTTTGACATAAAACTGTGTTTGGGGTTTCAGATCAGTGTGAGGGATAGACAATCTGCTCAACTCTGTCTTTGTGGCACTCTTGGCAAGTTGATCAACCATCTTGTTGCCTCGAATGCCCACAACGCCGGGAACCCAAGCAAAAAAACTGTTATATCCAACTGATTTCTGCGTCTACACACACACACACACACACACACACACACACACACACAGAGAGAGAGAGAGAGAGAGAGAGAGAGAGAGAGAGAGAGAGAGAGAGAGAG
>JADBJO010000570.1:192500-195000 GCA_016801955.1 Conus betulinus | reverse complement strand
TCCTTGTTTTACTCCCCGCGGACAATCAAAAAAATCAGAATAAGAATGCTGTTCTCTGACACATGCAATGACTGAGTCATAGACTCCTCGAAGTGCTTTATACAATTTTCCATCAATCCCACTTCTCCTTAACACATGCCATAAGACATTTCTGTCAACAGAATCAAACGCTTTTCTGAAATCGACGAAAGCTACATAGAGCTTAGAATTTCTTGCCAAATATTTTTCAACAACAGAGTATAAAGTGAAGATGTGATCAATTGTACTATATCCTGCTCTAAACCCTCCTTGTTCCTCTGCTAATTTTCCTTCATTATCTGCCCATCTTGAGAGTCGCTTATTTAGAATAGATGTGTACACTTTGCTCACGACACTTATTAATGCTACACCACGATAATTATCGGGGTAGATTTGCATCCCCTTTTTTGTAGATTGGAATAATAATGGATTTACACCATTCTTTTGGGAAAATGCCTTGTTCGAATATCTTGTTGAAAAGTTCTACGAGAAATTCAATTACTGTTTCGTTGGCATGTTTAAGCATTTCAGCAAGTATCATATCAGTACCAGAACTTTTACCGGTTTTAAGTTTATTAATACTAGATACAACTTATTCTTCAGAAATAGGATCGTTAAAAAGAGGCTCATCTGATTCGTCCATTGGTTCGTCGGCTAAGATTTCCTCTTGAGCCAGCCCAGGTGTCATCATGTAAATATCCTGTGGAAATGTTCATACCACTGGTCCATGGAGATGTCACTGTGCATTACCTTTTTTTCTGTTCACAGTTCTAATAATTTTCCAGAATGCCCTAGGGTCGCTGGTTGACTGTTTTAGTTTAATTATCCTTCCATCGTCAAATTCTTTTTTCTTAATAAATAGGAGTTCTTTGTATTGTCTCCTTTCATCCACATACCTATCTCTATGCTGCATATCACTCTTTTTTTTCTCTGGAATAGTGTTAGGTAACGTCTGACGATTCGTTTCTTTTGAGCGCATTGTTTATCATACCATTCATTTATGCATTTCTTCTTATTGCCCACAGTTCGAGTCATGGAGGCAGCAGCGCCACACAAAGCTTTAACAAATATATCTAGGGAAGTGTTGATGTCAATTGAAAGTGCTTGAGCAGCTTCATGGATATGGCAATTGGCAATTAAACACATGCGAATTCAATTCATGTCTGTACTTTTGCAAATAATCTTCAGACCACACAATACAATTCTCCTCGTTATCTACTATTCTAAACTTGTTTATACAATCAAAACCAGATTTCCAACTGAACTCGACTGGCAAATGCCAAGAATCAACACGGTTTCCAATATGTAAATGACAGTTACTTGCAAACAGCCCTTTAGTGATTATAAAATAATCAATCACACTATTACCATGTGGTGAAATATAAGTAAACTGACCATCAAGATCGCCAGCACAAGCACCGTTCACAATAATGCAATCCAACAAGAAACACAAATTCAACAATGACTCACTCACCAAAGTTATTGACAAACATATCTTTTGACTGCCGGTTATAATCATCAACATCATCACCATCAACATCATCCA
The DNA here is from genome assembly GCA_016801955.1 of Conus betulinus. NCBI lineage: Eukaryota > Metazoa > Mollusca > Gastropoda > Neogastropoda > Conidae > Conus > Conus betulinus. Next base: position 193,436 of record JADBJO010000570.1, on the reverse strand, counting down.
TAGGGGAATAAATACGTGCTTCATTCCAGTTGGGTTGCTTCCATCCTGTCTTGCATTTAGATCCCCACAGATCACAAGAGAAATTCCCCATCATTTACAATGTTTAGAATAGATTCTTCAAGTAAAACAATTCCATCTTTCTGCATTTTATTGCTATACAAAGGACTGTTCTCCGGAGCAACGTATGTTGCAATTATCAGCACATCCTTATCAACTTGAAAAACACACTTATCTAATTTTACAACTACAGTATTGTCACAATCAATCTTCATGTGTGTTACGTAGCGTCGTCGGTAGCATTCGCGGACTAAAAAAACAGCAACCCACCAGAATTTCTTCCTTGTTTTGATAACTTTTTTGCAGGCACATAGTATTTCACAAAGTTAGTAAAAATTCCGGAATAGTCAAAAAGAGTTTATACACAAAAGTTTCTGTCAAGCAGACAAAATCAAACAGTTCAATGTATTTAATGAAAGAGATGTCGGTCAGTTTCGTGTATAAGTTTTCTACATTGTAAGTCAGGAATCTCAAATCACATGGATGGCCGAGCCTGTCCTATTGTTTTTTAACGTTTCTGTCTGACCGACGGGGAAGGGGGTACCTGCCTGGGTTCTTGTTCACAGGCGTGATGTCCGAGGTGTTTCCTGGCCTTAGTTGCGTGCAATGAAAAAACTCCCGCACGCCCGACTGCCGTGACCCGCTGCCATCACGACTTGCACGTGATGACCTTGGGCTGCCGGCCTGCCGAGATGAAGACGGACGAGAAGGGAATCCCCTGCGTTGGCTGTGTCGCACGGTACACTGTCACCTCTGACCTGTTTGTTTACAGTGTCACGCAGGGGCGTAGCCGCAACTGGTGTCCGTGTTGCGTCAGGATCCACCACCTCAGCATAACTTCTTGGGTCAGGTCGTCTTGGCTCCACAAACTAACCGCCC
>JADBJO010000570.1:127500-160000 GCA_016801955.1 Conus betulinus | reverse complement strand
CGCGCGCATACACACACACACACACACTCACTCTCTCTCTCTCTCTCTCTATATATATATATATATATAGAGAGAGAGAGAGAGAGAGAGAGAGAGAGAGAAATATATATATACATATGTGTGTGTGTGTGTGTGTGTGTGTGTGTGTGTGTGTCCTTCTCCCTCCTCCTCCTCCTCCTCCTCCTGTTCTTCTTCTTTTTCTTCTTCTTTTCTTCATCTTTTCGTTTAGCAGAAGTTGTAAAAACTGCATCTAGATATCCTTCTCCGTCCTCAGCTGCTTCTTGCCCTCGGTGCTTTTCATTCTGCTGTGGGCGTGTGTTCGTCACACGTGAGTCAAACAGGCAAATTGCCTCTCTGCTTTATGTACTCCCAGTTCTTATAGAACAGGGAGTACTTTAGAATGGGAACGAAGAAATGCTCTGTCTCTGTCTCTGTCTCTGTCTCTCTCTCTCTCTCTCTCTCTCTCTGTGTTTGCGTGTGTGTGTGTGTGTGTGTGTGTGTGTGTGTGTGTGTGTGTGTGTGTGTGTGTGTGTGTGTGTGTGTGTGTGTGTGTGTGTGTGTGTGTGTATGTGTGTGTGTGCGTGCGCGCTCGCGCGCGCGCACTCGTGTAAAAGCGTGCGTTCACAAGCGTAGCGCACGCGTGTATGTGTTTCACTCTGTCCGTGTCACTTTTTTTTTTTTTAATAATCTTAACATTCTTCCCATCAACATGAAATGCCTCCCAAATAAAAGTCTTTTTCCAGAATAAAATGTTAACAAAATCTTGTGCCACTTTATCTTTTTGTCACGGTTTCTTTCTTTCTTTTTTTTTTTTTCTTAGCAAATACTGCTCAAAATGTTTTTTACTAAATGTCAAATTCACCCGGCTAGATCTCAGTTTACACACTGGTCTCAAAGGACGTCTGCCTTTTCACGTGATCGCAATCTCCCTGCCTAGGTGTCCCACGGCAAGCTCTGAAGGAGATTCGATTTTGCCAATAGACTATTCTTAAAAAAAAAAAAAAAAAAATCTCTCTCTCTCTCTCTCTCTCTCTCTCTCTCTCTCTCTCTCTCTCTCTCTCTCTCTGACCTTGCTAGTGAGAAGGACACAGGTAGTCTAACAGCCTTCTTTTGTGATCGTTCTATACAGGAACACGAAGCCTCTTTGTTGACAGGTGTACAGAAAGACTTTTCATTGTGAGGGTTTGAGCGTGCGTGCTCTCTCTCTCTCTCTCTCTCTCTCTCTCTCTCTTTTATGTGGCGGGGCGCGCGCGTCTCTGTGTGTATGTGGCGCGCGCGCGCGCGTGTGCGCGCGCGTGCGCGTGTGTGTGTGTGTGTGTGTGTGTGTGTGTGTGTTGTGGGCAGATGTGGCGTGAGCGTGTGTGTGCGTTCGTATGCGCTCACGCTTGTGGGCAAGCATGCGTGCGCGCGCGCGCGCGCGTGCGCGTGCGCGTGCGTTGCGTTCGCGCGCTTGCGCACGAGCACGTGTGTGTGTGTGTGTGTGTGCGCGCGCGCGCGCGCGTGTGTGTGTGTCACCTGTGACCGGAAAAGATGAGCAGGCCGATTTCCATAGGGTAGGCGGCGTTTTCTGGTTACTTTTGAAGAGGGTGTTCATCCTTTCCGGTTTCTGGTTGACAAAATCAAGAAGAGATCAAACCGTGTCCTACAATGTTTTGCCTTACCTTTCCTAGATCGTCACTTTGGCCAGGGGGGTGGTGAGGCATTACTGATTACTTCCTAATCCTGTCTCTCCTCCCTCTGTTGCAGGTTTTTTCTGCACGCTGTGGCTGCCAAGAACTGTGTCCAAGGGTCTGGTAGTTTGTAGAAAGAAACTCGTGGAGAGCGTGGCAGCAGAGAGTCCTCAGAAGAGAAGCCCCCTTCAAGCAAGTGTTTCAACCCTTAACTCCTGACACTCTAGGGGGGTTGGGCCACACCCAGTTCACGACTCCGGATGTCCCCTAGCTCCAATTTCTGCTGTGAGGACTTTGACCTGATAGCCTTCTCTCCTCAGGCTGTTTGCCAGATCAGCATACTTTTCATTCTTGTAGATTTGAGCTGCCTCCATTCTGTTCTCAAATGGCACCGTGAACTTGATCATGATCAGCTGCTTGGTTGACTGAGAGAGTGGACTACTATGTCTGGTCTCATGCCACTCTTCCTGATGATCTCTGGGTGACTCTTCCATTCTGGGAGGTCTGCAGTGCACTCCCAGTCATCTGCCTCGTCCAGCAGACTCTGCCTGCATGTTCCGAGTGGCACTGTTGTTCTTGGCCATGATTGGGAGTAGTTTGATATATGTTCAGTTGTAAAAAGATTAAGGTGACGACAGCTATGGACCACTTATACAAGCTTTTGAAAAGAGAAGGATTTTCAACCCTAGCTTATCCTCTTGAGCTCTGGCCCATCTGGACATGAAAAGCGTGTAGTTAGTTTGTACGCATTGCATGTAAGTGAACGAATAACACAAGGTGATCAGTTTATCGCTTATAGAATGGTCAGCCGTACCAGAGGACAGAATGGTCAACGGCGTCGTACGTGGAAGCGTTGGAGAAGGCGGAAGAGGCCAGTGATGAATAGAAGGTAAAGGCCACGACTGGGACCGTGACAGGCTTAGCAAGAATCTCAGTATAAGATGTAGTGGAGAGACATTAAAATGAGGAAAAAACGACGATTAATATTCTACAGATAAAGTTGCTACCTAAATAGATTTGAATGAAATGCTTAAATTGGCTTTTCTTGTCTTGTCAAGACCTTTTTTTCCCTCGGCTAGACGTGGGACATGTGTGTGTGTATGTGTGTGTGTGTGTGTGTGTGTGTGTGTGTGTGTGTGTGTGTGTGTGTGTGTGCGCGCGCGCGCGCGCGCGCGCGCGCGCGCGCGAGCGAAATCTCTGAAAAGAAATCGTTCATGCAAAATGAAAGGGAGAGCATTTCAGTCTTTCTTTCATTATTTACACGAACAACATTCGTTGTTTTATCAAGAGCACGTTTGCCGTGCTCCGTCGCAAAAGGCCTTTGCAGGTGCTTGGTTCACGTGCACGTTGCACTGAGACTCCTTGCCCTGACCCCTGGCTGCCACCAGTGGATAGGCTATAACACTGACACCGCTGAGTCATTCGTCCAAACTCCAGCTGCATGACAGGCCAGGCGGTGTCATTCGTAACTGTAAGCATTATTATTATCATTATGGTTGTTGTTGTTGTTCGTCTCCTTCTTTTTTTCTTCTGCTTCTTCTTCTGCTTCTTTACTACTACTACGACTATGACTACAACTACAACAACTACTTCTGCTGCTGCTGCTACTACTACTACTACTACTACTACTACTACTACTACTTACTACTTCTTCTTATCATCATCATCATCATCATTACTATCATTATTATTGTTGTTATAATTATCGCTGTTATCATTATTATTATAATTATTATTATACACTGTTTTATTATCATTTATATTATTATTATCATGATCATTATTATTTTTATCATTATTGTTGTTGTTATTATTATCATCATTACATCATCATCATCATCATCATCATCATCATCATCACTGCTGCATGACAATAGACCTCTCTAACTATATACTTTCGGTGTTCAGAATAAAAACTAAGCAAAACTAAAGACATTGGAGCCATAGAACTTTCAGTTCTAATGCGGTTTCCTCCTCTCTCTCTCTCTCTCTCTCTCTCTCTCTCTCTCTCTCTCTCTCTCTCTCTCTCTCTCTCTCTCTCTCCCTCCCTCCCTCCACCCCCACTCTTTCCTCCTTGAGTCTCTCGCTGGAAAATGTCAAGAGTGGAAGTAATAGTTTGGCTACCGGTGTCCTGTTGCAGCGATTGTGCTTTTAGAAAGTTCACTACTTGTTTCCATTCCATAGCCTGCTCTCTCTCTCTCTCTCTCCTCTCTCTCTCTCTCTCTCTCTCTCTCTCTCTCTCTCTCTCTCTGTCTCTCTCTCTCTCTCTCTCTCTCTCTCTCTCTGGCGCGCGCGCGCGCGCCGTGTGTGTGTGTGTGTGTGTGTGTGTGTGTGTGTGTGTGTGTGTGTGTGTGTGTGTGTGTGAACTTCTGCAGAGTAAAATCATTTGCTGGAGGAACTCTGCTTTCAAAGCTGGTTCCGTGGGAATAGACTTCTTGTGCAGTTCAGGTCTTGCCAGCCCTACCTCTTTGCGTTCGTGCACTTTGTGGTTCTGTCCTTGCTTGCATGGGAGGAGGAGGAGGCGTATTTTGTCTACAGGACCTTGAGGATCGGACACTGGCAAGACAGGTCATAACAGTGACCATCATCAGCAATGGTATGACAGGGTGTGCAGTGACCATCATCAGCAATGTATGACAGGGTGGCAGCAGTGACCATCATCAGCAACAGTATGACAGGGTGGCAGTGACCATCATCAGAAATGGTATGACAGGGTGGCAGTGACCATCATCAGCAATGGTATGACAGGGTGGCAGTGACCATCATCAGCAATGGTATGACAGGGTGGCAAGCCAAGCAAGCAGGTCTTCTAACCACGTGGGGAAGCAGCCAAAATTTTCGTCACATATGCTGATACTGGAACTGTCCAATGGAATAATCAAAGCTAGGAGTAAGGAAATTTATGCATGGTTGAATCAGGTTTGTAGGTGGGGGATAACTTCGCACTGCACCGGAGGGCAGTCTTTTTGTACTCTCAGTTCTTATAGAATAGTGAGTACTTTCACAATGAGAACGAAGAAAAGCTGTCTGTGCGTCTGTCTGTCTGTCCGTGGTCAAAATGTGTTCCCACTCGCTCCAGACAAAACTTCTGGGCCGATCTTCCTGAAATTTTTTAGGTATGTTCATTATGGGTCACGGATGATGCCCGATGTTTTTATTTTACCAGAATAGCTGTTACTAACGGCTACAACGGCCCAAAACGGTTTTTTTTTTCTTTGTGGAATATCTCCGAAAATACTTGACCGATTTCTTATCTCGGTGACGAAGTACATTATGACGCATGTTTGATTGTGGCGGTTTTGTTTTGTTTTGTTTTGTTTTTTGTTTTTTTAACACGCGTTTTCAAGATAAACTGGAAGTACGTTCATATGCTTTGCATCTTGTTGTTTATTTTATCGTGGCAGTGTGTGGGCTTAAAATTCCTTACCTCTGATATTTCGAGGCTATGGTGATAGTAAAATGGAAGGGTTGCCAAGGACCCAGGGGTCATAACTGGGAAGGACATAGAGTCGCCTAACTTAGATGTAGTGCCTGAGGTGATGTTGGAAATGAATGTCTTGAAGGTAAGGTTCTCCCACTCCCATCTGATGGTCACAAGTCCTGTCTCTTTGTCAACGTGTGTGTGTGTGTGTGTGTGTGTGTGTGTGTGTGTGTGTTTGGGGGGAGGGGGGAAGAAAGCGTGGGGAAAGGCAGAAGATCATACCCTCTCAGTCTCCCTCTGAGTACTTGAGTGGACTCAAGGTGGCTCATGACAAAGCAGGAGAGCACACTTTACGCATTTTGCAGCCAAGAAGAAAGAATTACGGTAGGACGACCTTTTACCAGATTTAGTACGGGTTGTTTTTGTAGCGCTCTTATTGTACATCTTTGTGTATATCGCCTGCATTGTGGATTTCATGGCTTTTCATGTTTTTCCCCCTTTTTTAGTGGTTGTACGCCAAGTTGTACATACGTGTCGCTTCCTGACTGCCAAGGAGTCAGCGGGTGTCCATGAAGTTTAAAGTAGTCTAGTTGGTTGTACACAGTATTTGCCTATACTTTGGGAAGGAGGCTGTTTAGTACCAGTGGAAAACGTTTCTCTGTCCAGAGTCCACGTTCTGCATTATTTAGCTTAAATGCTCCCACGTTTTTGAGCATTTCAGTAAACTGGCACAATCAGTTCTAGTTTATTTCAGTAAAAATGGCCCGGTCAGTTTCATTAGGAAAATAGTATGTTGTTCTCATACATGTTCTTTTACTGTTCGCCAATGCCAGCATTCCTTCAGCACGATGATGGGGTTGGCTGAAGAATCTTGATGGGTTTTCAGACATTTGGTGTACGTAATCAAAGACAGCCTATAAGATCTGAAGATTTTTTTTTTCCCTAGACTATTATTTGGTATGACTAGGGCTGTCATGATGGAGGAGTTTAAAAGAAAAAGATTGCAGCCAACCTTTCATCTTCACATTGCTTTGCCCCCTTTATGTGAGAGCTTGGAGATTAGGCAAGTGTGTGTGTGTGTGTGTGTGTGTGTGTGTGTGTGTGTGTGTGTGTGTGTGTGTGTGTGTGTGTGTGTGTGTGTGTGTGTGTGTGTGTGTGTGCGTGTGTGTGTGTGTGTGTGTGTGTGTGTGTGTGTGTGTGTGTGTGTGTGTGTGTGTTTGACTAGAAAGTATCTAGTACAATAATACACGTGTAAGTGCCTGTCTGTCATCTTTCTTTTTAAGGGTTGTATAGCTCCCAGAGTTAAAGCTTTGAGATACTATTTAGCTTTTTTTTTTTTTTTTTTAATAAAGATGTTTGCGTCCTTGCCTGGCTGAAAACAACGATGCAGCTTTGATTTCTTTTATTTTTTGTGCTGCGCTTGTTCTTCTCTCAAGGTATACGTCAACAGCGACCATGAACATCGAGCAGGAGAGTTTGTGAGTGGATGGGTCTTTTCATAGTATGCCCGTGTGAGCGCACCTGGCGTCTTTTTTCTTTCTTTTTTTTTTCACACACAAAAAATGATACTGCCTCTGACCACCCCACTCATATCAACTCTCCTGTGGAATCTTTGACGTCGTAAGCATAAGGTGATATTCCCTTATCCCCTTCCTCTCCCCTTACCTTACGCACTCTGCCTTGCGTCACAGACTAAGTCGCCGTCACACCACGCGTCACACACCACATCCTATCGGTTCGTGAGGTGAATCCCATGAACGGGCCAGGTCTCTTTCTTCTCTACTTCAACTGGATCTGTAGATGCTGGCACCGAGGTGTCTCAATGATGCATCAACACACACACACACACACACACACACACACACACACACACACACACACACAAATGTCCCTCCCATAAGGAGATGAAATGGACTCAGCTAACTGACCCAGCTCTAGTCCAGTGCCGCAGGAAGCGGTGCAAATCTCATTAGCCTCCAATGCGGTGGTGAGTTTTACAAGCGAAACGGTCTTTATATATCGTCATACCGGTAGAGACTGAACTGCTGGTTGTCCGAGCATCACACAGGACCCAAGAATTGGAAGTAGGCCACACACTTCCATTGAAAGGCAACACAGGGAGGGGACCAACAACGCAATGGATGACAACTCAGTTACTATTGGCTTGGGGTGGCAGAGGACATCAAACGCTGTTTTAGTTCCTGTGCCCTGGGCACAACAAATGCTGTCACCCAACCAGAGTGCCCAACACCATCCTCTGTTTCTCTGGTCAAGCCAGCCTCAAGTAGACCGAGAAAAAAAAGTTGGTGTCTTGGTAAACTTATGCCCTATTTGTACGAGATAAGGATCAGCGTTGATTGCTACCCTGAAGTTTCTCACAGAGAATCTTTTTTCAGGGGGCCTACGTGATGAGTTGTTGACGTCTTCTCTCTCTCTCTCTCTCTCTCTCTCTCTCTCTCTCTCTCTCTCTCTCTCTCTCTCTCTCTCTTTTGTTTACGCACACACACACACACACACACACACACACACACACACACACACACACACACACACACACACACACACTCACTCACTCACTCACTCACTCCACTTAACATAGTTCGACACCAGTTGACACCCCCTCTTCCTTCACCACCACTCAATTGTATGACACAGATAAAGTCGCTGCAACACTCTCATCTCTATCCTGTTTGTTTGCTCCACGAATCCTGTGAACCGGTCAGATGTTTTGTTGCTGGAAGTCTGCACAGGTGACTCATGTGGAGGGGCCACACATGCTCGGCACCAGCTGTAAACCTCTATCCACGAAGCAGGCCCTTTTTGACATTAACGGACCAGCATGGGGGTGATGCACAGACTGCTCTTACCATGCTAGACACGGTGAGAAGTCCCCATCAATCAAGGTGACTCAGCCCTCTCCCATTCAACACTGAATCAAACGTCTTGTTCCTCTGACAACCTATCAATCAAGCAGGCCCCAGAAACGAAACATGATTACATGTGGTTTAAGTCTCTAGAAGGACAGTACTAGTCCAGCACCACACAGACTCACCATTGGCCACGAGACTGGAAACTGTCCTTCACAGTGCGTAAAACCAGATGCTGGTGCATGCCAGGGAGGGGAATATTAATCTCCCGGTACCTCTGAGATCTATGTCAAATTTCACTGACTTACCCAGTCTCACTGACTACGCCCCCGGGACCCTGTTATCCATAAGCACTGGCCCAGCACAGGAACCAAAATCCATGCTACTACCATGTGGCCAAGTGGGACAACCGACTGACCAGCAGGCCTACATTTTGTGGTGACAGGAGAAAGATCCGTGAACCTCTCCTGCAGGACAACCCTAACAAGCCACGTCTTGGAACTTTTGCCAGTCTCAAAGATACATCAATGAGACTAGACATTTCCATGCCCTCTCTTGAACTTAGGAGTGTGAAACTGCACTTCTGTCAGTCTATTTCTATTTCCTCCAGCAACTCATCTTTGACGCTGTTACTGTTTGCCATTTGGACTACATGCACTTTTGAGTACATACGCCTACGGTAAATTACACCTGAGCCATTCTTCAATATGTTTAACAGTCCCAAGATAAGACTTCTTTTGATGACTAGTTCCAGAAAGTCGCTTCTTCCACCACAAGTAAGAAGAAGGGTAGAAAAAGGATTCGAATAATAATAATTAAAAAAAACCACCCTAAAACTTTTGTAGAGAACACATTCTGAGTTCATCCCCTGGAAGACAACACCTTTCATCCTTACTTATCACACTTTGCACAAATTAGAATACTTCCCAGACCATGATGAGCAATCCTTTTATGCACCACGAAGCTCAGAGACGTTTGCGAATCGCACTGACCTTTAGACCGCAAACTAAAAAGTTCACGGCAGTTAAGCTTAAAGACACGATCACGAAGATCGTGAACCAGTAGAACAAGGTTCACGATCGAAAATTTAGTTCACTTACGAGCGGCCTTTAAGACAGCTGCTTTGTGAACTGGGGTGTTATCACCCATCAGTGTGCATCCTGTTGCTTGCTGCCTTGCTAAGAAGATAAATGTATCGAGGGATGCCTGGTCTTAAGGATTCATATTTATCATTTCAGTCTTATTAAACTGACTATATAATTCAAATAGAGTATGCTTTTGCCTGCTTTTTAATTTTAGGCTCCATGATGATGATGTGTACTTTGTAATGTTAGGTTCCATGTGTTTTAAAGTGTGTGGGGATGTGTGTGTGTAGCTGCGTGTGCACATGTGTTTGTGGGAGGGTTTGTGTGTGTGTGAAGTGTGTGGGTGTGGATTTTGTGTGTGTGTGTGTGTGTGTGTGTGTGTGTGTGTGTGTGTGTGTGTGTGTGTGTGGGGTGGGGGTTGTTGTTGTTGGGGGGAGATTTAACGTCTTTTGTGATTTGCATGAATATATTTTACTGATGGGATTGATTTACTATGGCGTGTGTGTGTGTGTGTGTGTGTGTGTGTGTGTGTGTGTGTGTGTGTGTGTGTGTGTGTGTGTGTGCCCTGGCATATGGTTGCTGTGTGTGTCGAAAATGGATTTTCCATCTTTTGGGCAAATAAAATTGTTATCCTGAAGTGAGGTCTAATGACGTGACCAATGGTCGTTCATGATGCAGCTCTGGAGAGCCACAAGGGAGGCCACTACTACCCCAGATACCATCCCATCCCGGCCATCCAATGGCCATAACCATACCGGTCATTTTCAGATAAAACACAGTCTGCAAGTCTCTCTCCGCTTTGCCCTTCATTGCTGACGTCCATCTTTGAAGTTCACTGCATTTTGGACTCATCAGTGAAGGAAACAGGATGCTGTGTTACAGACGCAGGTGCCAAAAGCGATGCCATCTGACTCAGTTCACGCGTGTTCATTGCTAGACTTTTTGAAACGATAAAGGCTATGTCTTGTTTGTATGAACTGTTGTTTTTTGAAGTGTGTAGAAGACTGAATCAGAGACCAGGTTGTTCAATTTTGATCTCTTGTTTAGAAATATAAATGCTGACATCTTTTATTCATGAATGTTTATGCTGACATGTCGATTTGGCGTGTTACGAGCAGCACTGATATTGCCCTTGTGGTCGGCTGGGCAACAAACACACAATATGAAATGAACGTATCAAGGACACGCCCTCAGAATTGCCGAATTCAGTAAACTGCCTTGATTCTTTCATTATCTCGACTTGTTGAATCGCAGTAGCGGACCGATGTATCAGGAACATTGTATTAGGGGTTATTACACCTGGAGGAGACACATAGGCGGCAACACCGAGTCAAGCCACAGATGTAGAGGAAAAGGATCAGTATCTCATTTCATTTTGACACGCCTCATCTTTGTCGGAAGTTCCAATTGTTCATGCAGGTAAACTAAACACTTCCAGGTAAGAGAATCGTTCAACTGACTGGGCTGCATTTCTCATGGTAAGCGTGTATGTGTGACAGTTTCTTCTCGTGTGGAGGCTGTTCAGTGAGGCCACACCCCATGCTTGAATGTAACCTTTTACCCTGGTTATAACGCGGTGAGAGATTGTGTGTCTGCTTCATACTTGACGGTTGGACACTCTCAGGTATGAAGTCAAGATAGGTAAACAGCCAGCCAGCATGTGAACAGAAGGCAGACTCAGAGCCGGTCAGTTCTGCAAGAAGGAACAAATGCCTTAAGTCGATTCTACAGGAAGGACCACATGCCGTCAGTCAATTCTACAGGTAGGAACGAATGCCTGCAGTCAATTCTGCAGGAAGGAACACATGCCTTCAGTCAATTCTACAGCAAGCAACACATGCTTTCAGTCAGTTCAACAGGAAGCAACACATGCCTTCAGTCAGTTCAACAGGAAGGAGCACATGCCTTCAGTCAGTTCAACAGGAAGGAGTACATGCCTTCAGTCAGTTCTACAGGAAGGAGTACATGCCTTCAGACAGTTCTACAGAGAAAGCACACACATGCCTTCAGTCAGATTTACAGGAAGGAACACATGCCTTCAGTCAATTCTGCAGGAAGGAACACATGCCTTCAGTCAGTTCTACAGGAAGGAACACATGCCTTCGGTCAGTTTTACGGGAAGGACTACATGCTTTCAGTCAGTTCAACAGGCAGGAACACATGCCTTCAGTAAGTTCTACAGAAAGGAACACATGCCTTCAGTCCGTCAACAGGAAGGAGCTCAAGCCTTTGGTCCGTTGCACAGGAAGGAACACATGCCTTCAGTCAATTCTACAGGAAAGAACACATGCCTTCAGTCAGTTCAACAGGAAGGACACATGCCTTCAGTCAGTTCAACAGGAAGGACCACATGCCTTCAGTCAGGTCAACAGGAAGGACCACATGCCTTCAGTCAGTTCAACAGGAAGGACCACATGCCTTCAGTCAGTTCAACAGGAAGGAACACATGCTGTCAGGAAGGAACCACTCGCCTTCAGTTTCATACCAATTAGCGATCTGATCCTTTCCCCTCTACGCCTTTGATCAAGCGATGCGACACGGCACACACACACACACACACACACACACACAGCCTTTAAAGAACGACTCACAATAGCGTGCTAACCGTTTAGGCACTGGCTTCGATTAGGCCTAAGAGCGCAAAGCAGGCACATTCGACCTAGCTACTAAGCCCAATCACAACATTATCCCGAGGCTCAGTCGGTTGGATGACGTTACATAACGAGTTAACACGGTCTACGTCCACATACATATATATAGGAAGCAGGTCAGGCGTTCATTGATCACTGGACCCTAGCGACTGAGTACGCCTCAGTGCTTACGCAAAGAGTTTGACCGATTTTTTTTTTTTTTTTTTTTAACTAACCCCTTCGTCAGTAACAGCATGTAGTTGGTTGGACCAAGTGCGTAATCCTTTACCCCCCCCCCCCCCCCCCCCCCCCCCCCCCCCCCGTTCAGCGCTTCCAATCGTTCGCGGACGGTAAACACATGTCGGAAAGCAGGAGTGGTGTGTGCGTGTGTGTGTGTGTGTAGACGGAATGGGGAAGGGGGGGGGGGGGGGGGGGAAGGGAGGGAAGAGAAGAGGGGGAGGGGGGATTACCTGGGTAAGGGAGAGGTGATTGCTGGAGCTTAAAAGCGAACGTTTGCTCGAGCGAGCATGGGCTGTCGGCAAGATGAAGGGTAGAGTTGGCTTAAGAGAGAGAGAGAGAGAGAGAGAGAGAGGGGGGGGGGGGGTTGGAGGAATGGGGAGGGGGAGGGGGGAGGCGAGACACCCCCCCCCCCCCCCCAATAAAAAAAAAAAAAAAAAAAGAAAAGGGTGAGGTGCAGGTAGCGAAGGGAGCTGAGAGGTTGTATTGCGGGTATGAGGAGAGAGTGGCGGATGGTCTGTTTCGTCTGGTCAGTGAATGCGCGCTTGCAGGTAAGTAAGTGGGTCAAGCCACGTAATCCGCTGAAGACTCTTGAAGTAAGCGGTCTTGCTCCCGTGCCCTTGATCGAAGCACAACGACTTGTTACAGCATCACCTCGTGGGAGTCCTTAGGGCAAGGGGTGGGAGAGGAAGGGAAAGGGGAGTGGGGGGGGAAACGGGACGGACGGATAAGGGGGGGGGGGGGGGGGGGGGGGGGGGGGGGGGGGGTAAGAGACGGGGGGGGGGGGGGGGGGGGGAGGGGGGGGGCGGAGGGGGGCGGGGGGGCAAAGTAGAGGGACAAAGGGTATAAAATTAATGGTCCCTATTTCGTTCCATCTGTAGTTCGTCGTTTGGGTGACCGACTAGGTAAAACCATACTATATGCGTGCACGCGAGCGCGCGCATGTGTGGTGCGTACGTGTGTTTTCATGTGTGTGTGTGTTTCCATATGTGTGTGTGTGTGTGTGTTTTCATGTGTGTGTGTGTGTGTGTGTGTGTGTGTGTGTGTGTGTGTGTGTGTGTTTTCATGCGTGTGTGTGTGTGTGTGTGATATCGCGTTTTGGATAACCACAAACTCGGGAGATTTAACACAAACAACTCTGGATTGTTGACATTTGTCACGCAGTTAGAATCTCAGTCTTCGTTTGCACATCTCTCTCTCTCTCTCTCTTGAAGCGATAAAGAACTGGACCATCGTGTTCCTAAAAAAAATGTTGCAGTCGATTATACTCTGTCCGTACGTGTGCGTGCGCTCCCGCGCGCGCGTTTGCGTGTGTATGTTGTTCGTGCGTGCGTGCGTGCGTGCGTGCGTGCGTGCGTGTGTGTGTGTGTGTGTGTGTGTGTGTGTGTGTGTGTGTGTGTGTGTGTGTGTGTGTGTGTGTGTGTGTGTGTGTGTGTGTGTGTGTGTGTGTGTGTGTGTGTGTGTGTGTGAAAAAAAGAAAGAGAAAGTCATGCAGGCAACATGATGTAATCAACCAGGTACTGCAGAAGAGACAATTAGCGACTGCCGGGGACAGTATAGTGTGTGTGTGTGTGTGTGTGTGTGTGTGTGTGTGTGTGTGTGTGTGTGTGTGTGTGTGTGTGTGTGTGTTTCGCACTACCTAGCCGCCAGATTTAGAAGTTTGCATAAAAAAAAAAGAAAGAAAGAAAGAAAGAAAAAAAAGAAAGAAAGAAAAAATCCAGTTGGTTTGGTTGAGCGGTTGTTCTTGCTCAGAAAGGAAATAAAGTAGTCAGTTGATGTGGTCCCCCCTTTTCCAGTGCCCATCCAGCATCCATCATGCTTCTTGGTACTTGTCACGGCAGTATGGAACTGTTGACTTTAAGATGTTGCTGTGTAAGCAATTGGCGTTCATTCCATAATTACATCCGAACTGGAGGTTTTCTCCGGGCAGGTGGAGAGTTCTTAGGCGGAGAGCTGCTTTTCTGCCTGTCACGAGGTAGAGATTTTGAGTGCAGGATTTTTAGAGGCCTTTCTGCCCTGCATGTTGTTTCATTTTTGCGTCAAATCATATAATGAGCGCGCGCGCGCGCGCGTGTGTATGTGTGAGACAGAGAGAGTGACACAGAGAGCAAGGAACATGTGTGGTGCTCAAGCTCTAATGTGTTTTGAGAGAGAGAGAGAGAGAGAGAGAGAGAGAGAGAGAGAGAGAGAGAGAGAGAAACACACGAGTGCGTGTACAACTCCTCTCGTGTTTATAGGAATGCGTGCGCGCTTGTGTATATGTTGATACGTGTGAGCGCCTTTCTGCATGTTAGCAATCTGGATTATGTGTATACATGGACCGGTGCAATTTTCAACCATACAACACAAACAAACCTTTAAAAACTCGCACATAACAAATTATACCGTCCAAGCATCGTTCACGCTCCTCTTGAAATACACTCCACGCCAACCTTTGCATTTACATTTACAATTATTTATTCCTCTCAGTAAAACTGAACAAATAGATTAATCCATCATATGTACACAAATATGTCTAGGGTTCTACACATGCCGCACGAGAGCTGACACGTATGCATGAACAGAGGAATTAAAGAAGAAAGAAAAAAAATCAAAGGACAGCCATTGATCAAACCTAATGCATACCGACACTTTTTTTTCTCATAGATCGATCACATGGCCTAGTAGAACACATAACACGTTTTCGAGAAGGGGCATAACCCAGCTGGCTATTCCAGCAAGGGTCGCTGTATCTCTCGATCACGAGTTCGTGAACAAGTTTCGTACACCAATGCATTCATGCCACCAAATTCAGAGCATGCCGTGTTTGTTTAGAGGGTTTTTTTTTTTTTTCCTTTTTTTTTTTTTTTTTTTTTTTTTTTCCGTTTTTTTTGTCACATCATCTTACCAACCAACCAACCAGACCCACGCAAACCCCCCCCCCCCCCCCCCCCCCTCCCTGCCCACTTGTAAGCCACCACCATTATTCCTCCACCCTCATCGTTCTTCTCGAGATAAATCTTTCGAAGCCTGGGGCTCTACTCTAGGCCTCCTGGTACTCGTCCGGGTTTCCAAAGATCACTCAAAAGTGCAGTTCACGACGATGGCCAACGACTTTCAGGAGAAGGAAACTGAAACCGAGATAGCTGGAAGGGGATGGTTAGTTCAGGAAAAGTTATGAAATGACTCGCGCAGCAAGCTACAAGGAAAGCAGTCCTATCCCCGGGAAAATGGTATGCTGAGATCACTTTGTGTTTGGTGGTTGATTTTTAAACATCCGAGGGACATAAACCGGCCACAGCACCTTTTTTTTCCCCATTTTATCCAGGCTGACTCCGTAATTACAATGAAAAAGAAAATTGTGCAAATCCATGTCACTTGTTCCCCATCTACGTCTTCTACCATAACGAATGGTTTTCATGAGGAAGGGTGGGAGAAAAAAAAACAAAACAAAACAAAACACAAAAAAAAACATACACACACCAAACAAACAAATACGAAACAGAACCCAACCCAAACAGCAGTGTTCAGGTGATACATGAGGATGGAAAAGGACTGATGCAAGCGTTTGTATAGATGGAGTTGAGAGGGTGTGTGTGTGTGTGTGTGTGTGTGTGTGTGTGCTGAGACCGAGACGCGAACTGTTGGTAAAATAACCGAAAGGCTAACCAAGGCCACTGGGGGGGGGGGGGGGGGGGGGGGGGGGGTCTGTGGCAGAGGTGTGGGGGTGGGGGCTAAAGGCATTTGCAGGCCACCCACCCCATCCCCCCAGGCCCACCCTCTTTCTTTCTCCCTGGCCTGTGTACCTATAATTTGCTCTGTTTATTTTTTTGGTGGTGCAAGTCCATTTCGCCAAGTAAAGTGTACCGTCAGTGGCGTAAGCCTCACCTGAAACCGAACACTAAAAAAAAAAAAAAAAAAAAAAAAACCGTCACAAGCGCTTGCGTTCGGTTCATGTTCAACGTGCATTAATACCAAGGTTGGAAATCAGCCAAGGTTTTCTACAGCCACAGCAAGTACTCCGCCGTGACCTCCTCTTCCCTTACTGGAACCGTTACGGGCTATGGTCCACGGCCGCCACCCCACTTTCCCTCCCTCCCTGCTCAAGACAACGATGGGTCACAGCGCATGGAGGGCACTATTTATGAGAAATGTTATCTCCGTAACCGTTTCGTCAATAAAGGCCACACTTATTAAGCCATCTTTTACCTCTGGGTTGGGGTGGAGAGAATTTTTTTCTTTTAACCACCATGAACGTTGGTTGACGTTGATGATGATGATGATGCAAATCTGCCAACCGGTGGGCCATGTGAACCAAAGACTGAGAGGAACAAGGGGGTCATGTTAGAGGGGGTTGGGGGGGGGGGGGGGGGGGGAGTAAGAGGTGAAGTGGGGGAGGTACAACAGTTAAGACGTTGCAAAAACTTATCAGTGACCAGGTTTTTCATTTTTGACTTTTGTCTCCCCCCCTCCACACACCTCCCCCTTTCCTTCTTTGATGGTCAAACTCATGTCCTGGACACACAAAAATCAGTGTTCTGCGGTCTGCAATAGCAGTTATCACACACACACAACCCCCTCTCGCCCCAGTTATCCTTTCATAAGCAAACAAGATAAACTTGCACGAGCAGAAAATACATATGGATTTTCCATATCAAATATATCCTTAAGACGTATCAACTTTTCGCTTACCTGTATACAAAATATCCGTTCATTTGCGACCATGTGGGAAACCCCCCCCCCCCCCCCCCCCCCCCCCCCCCCCCCCCAAATAATGATTATAATTATTGTAATAATAAAACAAACATATCACGTTGCAGCTTTGTAAACTTAATTACACATTAACTTCCTGCAGATCTGATTTATGTACTTTTGTAAACTATGTATTAATCTCCTGCACTTGCACCGATATAAGAGAAAGGAGAGAAAGAAAGACTCAGAGAGAGAGAGAGAGAGAGAGAGAGAGAGAGAGAGAGAGAGAGAGAGAGATTTTGATCATGAATACACCACATATAGATGGGAAGTTAATGGTTAATAGCCCTTTGCAGTACACAGGAATACTGAACAAAAGATGCTTCAACCATACACATGTATCTGTTCAATGCATCCTTCATGAGGGAGGAATGGGCATGATTAAACATAGGATAACAAAAAATGAGAAGTAATGACAACAAAAAGCAAGCAAACAAAAACACAAGAACAAACCATCGTCAGTGCTGCAGCTTTTTGCCTTTTTTTTTTTTTTTTTTTTTTTGTAAAGGATGTGTTCACAGTGTAGTAAATCAAAAGTGTTGAACAGCATGCTGACTGACTTTTAAGCAAGCACAGGACAACACTGAATATATGTATGTATACATATATATATATATATATATATATATATATATATATATATATATATATATATATATGAAGAAGTAAATGTTGAACTTCACACCAAAAGCACAGTTGACAAGAAAAGTCTGAAATAAATACCAACATCACAAATCAATTAAAACAAAAAAAAAAAAACAAACAAAAAAAAATCAAAGGGATAATGAGGTCAGGGATTAATGGTTAAAAGAAAAAAAAAAAAAAAAAAGAATAAGTAGAGATGAAACTGATACTGGATTCAGTGCTTTGTTTTAACCAGGTTTTAAAGTAAACTTACTTTCCATAAAATCTATCAACAGTGATTTTTTTCCATCTACCGGCACTACTTTGAGAGCTGTGATGAATGGTGCATTATACAGCCCATTGATGAAATCCAACACAGTGCTTGAAAAATACTATTCACAACTGTTCTTAACAATCTTACTTATTCATTGGGGGCGGGTAGATGGGGGGCAGAATTCAAAGGACCGGATACAAAAGTAACCCCAATCAACAAAAATGAGAAGATGGAGAGAACTTTAAAGGGGGAAAACAAAATCCCCAAGCACCACAACGTACAACTGCTGTTCTTTTAGTTCTGTGTTTTTTCTCCCGGCAAAGTTTCCCAGAACTAAATCAGCAATGGCAGGGTTCCTTCAGACCTATGAAATCCAAGGACTTTTCAAGTCCGTTCTGCTGCAACAATTCAAGGGTGCGTTATGCAGAAAGTAGGGCACTGGAACATCAAATCACTGAAAACTCTTTATTTGGACATGAAAATCAAGCTCACCTGTGCTTATATCTGGGTTAGTTTTCAATGGCACCCATTATTCAAACCCCTTTTTACGATTAGCATCTTGTTCTTATCGTTCTTATTATCATTTCATGAACTTTTTTTTTTCTTTGCTTGTATCTCCATTTTTGACGGAGGTTGAACAATGAATACTTTTCCTAAATTTCAAGGGTATTTAACTTAGGCCATGAAAAAGACCATAAAAATCTCAAGGGTTTTCGAGTAACATAGGAACCTGAAGAGGTTGGGGAAGGGTTGTTATTGCCAAATCAACACCCCTCCTCCCCCCTACAATTAATTCTTCCTTAAACAATTTACTTCAAACACTTTACTTCCTCTAATCTTTAAAACCCTGGTTCAAATTCAAAGAAGCCCTTCCTCCAACAGTAACTGAATCAATGGCAAACATCATCACAACAACAACAAAAAGCATGTTGATGTAGGCCTAAACACTTTCAATATCCTCCTCCCTTTGAGTTGTGAAATGACTGAAGGTACCAGTAAGAACAAGAAGAAGGTGATACCATGACGTGATAATTTCACAAACACAGCTCCTGCGTTTCAGGACGTTGTGCCGCTTTTTTTTTAAGTACGTACAATATCAACATGGGTCCAAAACTGACGCAGGCAAGATCAACAAATGTGGTACAAGAAAAACAAACAAAAAAAAAAGACCATACACACTCAGAGACAATGGTCATAAAGAGTTGCTGACAACAATTAATGACTGGGAGGGGAGAAGGGGGGGGGGGAGAGAGAGAGAAAGAAACGTTTTGATCCTTTGCACGATAACCAACAAGTCACAAAAAAAAAAAAAATAAATAAAATAAACCTGCTTTTAAAAAATACACATAATATATATATAATATATATCACAAGTGTTTGTGCTTGGAGTGTTGTGGGGTTTTGTAAAACACGTCCAAGTCCAATGCGTAAAGAGTTGTATTGACGACAAAGCAAGGCAGATTTCTTCATTATTGTGTTAGAAATACACACCTCCCCCCTCCTCCCCTCCTCCACCTCTCAAGTGCCCACCCCTTTTCTACCCCTTCCACTGCATATCAACAATACACACAGTCATATATATACGCGCGCTTCCGTCTGCACCAACACACACACACACACACACACACACACGCACACGTGGCACCAGAGGGTTGTTCTCTGTGCCAAGTCACACCACTACAACATGTGAGCCAGCAGTGCCGAGCAACGCTCATTTTCTCGCGCAGTTGGCAGCGGTTCAAGACGCGCGCTCCAGCGAGCCAACCCCACCTATTCCCCCATTCCTCCGTCCTCCATCCACAAGCAAGCAAGCTATACAGCCAACACACTATCGTCTCCGAGTGCAAAGCGATCGCCCAAAGCATTGGCCCGTTTACGTCAACAATGGAAGGGAAAAAAAAAGGAAGAGAAGGGGGGGCACTCACTCACAGGCGACCAACAAGACCCATATAACGCACATAACACCACTCCACAACAACGACCACCAACCAGCTCATGTCACACTACCGCTCAGCTACAAGCATGCTAGTTTTCCATGCACAAATGTTTGTGTTTTATGCAAAAAACTTACCCCCCCCCCCCCCCCCCCCCCCCCCCTTTCCATTCTGCCAGCTCTTATATTTACCAACGTGTTTTGTAAAAACTGACTGGATAATGGCAACAACAACAACAAAAATATGCGTAAGAACCACCCCCAACCCTACCCCAGCGCACTAGATTGTGTAGGCGTATGTTCCCATCTATGTGCTAAACTAAAAACATTATATATAAACGCTTTGACTGCGTAACCTGCTTTTGCATCCTGACCTATCCATAAACACTATTCTTGCTCATGTCACCTTCGGGTCGATGCACTCGCCCTTTAAACATACACACACACACCGAAATCTGCTAATGTCCTAATCCCTGATTAGTTATTGTGAAGAGCACAGATGTTTTTCCCCAAACATTTGATGTGAGAACAGAATCAACATAAAACATGTCACAACAAAACCAAATGAATTTCGATCATTATTTGTAATGGCAGCGTGTGAAAGGCAAATGATGAGTGTTGAAATCATGTAAAATGGTGAAATGGCCACAAACACTGATCAACAACACTGATTGCACAATGGAGAAGAGTTTTACTGACAATGGAGTCTTGCTCTACTTCAACTTGCCTGAGTAAAAACTCTCGTTAACATGTCTAGACACTTCCACAATTTCATGCACAGGCACCACACGTTTTACTTTGCTTTTTTTTAAAATCTTGATCAAGATTTACAAACTCTCACCCTTGTGCACAGAGTTGCTACACTGCCAGGAGTACGCTCCAGAAACTAGCAGTTGAAGCACAGTTTATGAAAATCATTTTGACTGGAAGGGGACTGTCCCTTATTAAAAAAAAAAAAAAAAAAAAAAAAAAAACTTTTTGAAATACAACAACAACAACAAAAAACCAACAAACAAAAAAACTGAATATACATGCACTTCTGTTTGCTTACCTCCCTTGCCCTATTTGGAGCAACAAGGAAGTCCCAACAAATGAAGTTGGTGCCCTATGCAAATCAAACAAAAACATGTTCCCATTTGACTCGTACCAAGTCCAGATACTGAACTTCGATACATAGCGAACTAACAGAACCACAGACATTCACAACATCCAAACGACAGATGATGAAATGGTCAAGGAAATGAATAGCTGACAAGAAATGAGCTGCACACTGAATGACTTGTCTAGCAGTACTGAATCCTGAGTGAGGGATGATGAATGCTGATTTTTTTATAACATTCGGAGAGCCAGGGTGGATTTTTTTTTTCCTGTAGGCATTCAAAACGTACTATGATAAGACTAATATGGTTGTAACAGTCATTGGAATCGACTGTAGTGGATAGAAATGGCATTTATAACTGAACGTCATGCACAATTTGACAAGCAAGACTGAAACCTTGTGTCACAATCGATCAATGTTCTTGCGCATTTGATCCATTCACTGGTCAAGCAAAAATTCAACAGTATGTGCCCATTTTCTCATCATCTGACTTGGACCTGTTAAACATTTAATTATTATTATTAACCATGACAGAGATTAAAAAAAAAAAAAAAAAAAAAAAAAAAAAACATGATCTATGCTTTTTTTTCTCTCAATAACTATCAGAAAAGTGAGACATCACCACCAAAAAAAAAAAAAAAAAAAAAAAAAAAAAACCCACACTTACAGGCTAATGTTACTTTCAGGCAATGATGATTGCACTTGACATTTTGGAACATCTCCATTATGTTGATCAGTTGAGGATATGCTGAAAATAATATGTTTGCAGAGAAGAATATCCTGTGCAAGACTCCATCCATATATAAATAGCAACACTGAAAAGATGATATAATTAAATGATAACTCTGCATCTACTCCATGAATGGATGACTGTGACCAAGAGTGTAGGAAGACCATCGACAAAGTGTGCTAATATTTATTGACCGATTTCTGGCCTAAATGACAGACTGACCAACGGAACACACCAAGAACATTGATCAATTGAACTGATTGTCAGACTGTGCATGGCATGATCTTATCAACATCGGGTCTTGTGTGTTTGAGCAAAGATGGACGTTTGATCAATTTACACATTTTAAAACCAAAGCTTGATATCTCCTTCAATACATTTTTTTTTTTTCTGCTTTTGTTGGTAATTCAGTGCATTTGCTTTCTATGTTTCACTGAGCAATTTTGTTCCAGGCATATGTAATGCTGTTGAACGTTTTCCATTAAATCGATAGACATTGCTAAATAGTTTAGGGCCCATCAAGCAACTGAGTTGCACCATGTTTAAAAATCTCGCACAATAAGTTTTCTGTCCAATGAATAAAAATCTGTAGTTTGTTCAGCTTGTAGATTCTCATGATACTTTCCCTAGGCCCAAACACTCTTTAGTTTGCATTTTCCTGACTATCTACTGCTATGTATGTATAGCAAACACCGGGAGTTATGAAATAGTGCTCAGCCAACGAGTGACAAGATGACTCATTCAACACAGATGGAACTGTTGCAGTGAAAGGTCTCAAAAGACATCAATCAGATCCAATTCCTGGGTTACAAAAACTGCGTAGATGATAAACATGGAATACAACCTAGTGCACCACTTTCATGCACTTTGCCACACACACACAACAAACACACTGCACCTCCAAGGTCATCCAGGGCATTTCAGGAAAGAGGAAGAGAGAGACAAACGTGCATGTACTGTACCTGTTGTTACATGACCTCTTGCTGTACAAAATGTACCCGTCAGTGATCCTTCCACATTCAAAAGAACCACAAAAGCTTCGCCAATTCCTTCCCCACACTTGCTCTGTACATGGATTCCACCTCACAGCAGTTTGTAGTTGCAGTTATCTCCCTTGACGTGCACTCTGAAGCAACAATCCGTAAGCGGCTCGGTCGTCAACACCAAACTCGCCTACATTCAGCACATTCTGTATATCGTCGTGCGCTCCAAATGCCCAGATGTTATATGGGGCTTTCTTGAAACAATGTCCATCACTCACGACAGAAGCACCACACTGTATATGAGTCTCCTTCCACCAAACAGAAATGCCGTTTTCTTCCCTGGGTGGTCGTTGTTATACACTTTACACTGGTCTCCATGCAAGTAATTCTACACCTGTACATATCGCATTCTGTACATTATCCTAGCCACTGCATTTTTTACACACAAGCACCAAATTCTCTCTGCCCTTGTCATACAAGTATTATCTTCTTCAACCTGCCAGAATGGTTAAGATTATCTCCCCCTTCCCTCCAGTTTCCCGGCATCCTTCACTGCACTTGCATACCATGAAGCACTACAGTAGTAAGGTTAAGAAAACAACCCCTTACACAAGCTGGGGGGTAGGGATCAACCGTACAGAAGGACACACATACACACAAAACGCTGATATTATGAATGAAAGAGTGAACTGAATGACAAAAGATGTACAACAATAATGAAAATGAAAAAAAAAAAAAAAAAAAAAACTGCGAACTACTGGCCACTGATCAACCTCAGGCTAGCTAGCTATCCTCTTGTTTGATCAAACTGTCGAAGACGAAAAGCTGTCGAAGCATAATTAGAGATAGGAAACAACCGATAGATCCGTCAATAACATCCTCTTAAATGTAAAATACACTTTGTTTCAGCCAGCAAATTTTTACATCTGCCACCTATCATCATGCATGGTGAAACCCTAGACATCATTTTTCTTGTGTATATATGTAACCATTCATTCATCACAAGCAGCTTGTAACATTTTCCCAAAACGTACTCATTATTACAGTAATATTAATAATCCTAGACACAATAAAAATGGACAGATTTAAACTGCTAAGGGAAGTAAGGTATACAGGAGTGTTCCTGGGTTTCCGACTGCCATCCCTTTGCTGCCGTCGGTCCCTGGGAGGACCGGAGTGGAGGCAACGTAGGCCCAGGAAATGCACAGCCAGACTACAGTGATAACAGTACAATGCTCAAATCAAAGAAGTAAGGGAGGGGGGGGGAGAGGGGGGCTTTGGGGAGGAAAAAATTAGAAAGAAAAAGAAAAGAGGGAAAGACGACACTAAGTATTATATGTGGGACTGTGAAAGTTACAGCGAGGTAAGAGAGATAGAGAAATTGAGAATCTGCTTCTGTTTTGTTTTGCTGTTGTTATTGTTAGTACAGATATGTGCAAGTCCAAAAGCACACCCTGCAGCAAGGCGATCTGTTGGCTTCCATAAAACCTTGAACAAATCTAATTTTTTTGTACTTCATATAAATGAAGCAAGAAATATGCACGTAACGGTCTAAAGTTTCTAAAACCTGCCGTTGCTCCATCCCACTTGTAGTTTTCTATGTCCACAGTTCTGGTTTCCCCACGAATGATTTCTGCTCCAAATATTTTTGTGTTTGTATTCTTTTTCGGTGTCATGTCCTGCATGATTTCACAGGATAGTCAGCTGGGAAGATAGGTAAGTAGTAGGCTGACTTGAAACAGATCTGTCATGAGTAAGAAGCTGGCCACCACACCGCTAAGCCTGGCTGGCTGCACCATTGAAGAGGGAAGAGGGAGGGCAACAGTAGGGTCAGGAAATACACCAAAGGTGAAGCTCTGAGGGGGCTGGGAGGCTGTATAGGTAGGTAAGATGACGTCCTCCAACCGCGTATCAGAGGTCATCCGAGTAGGGAGAATCGTCCATAGAATAACTAAAGTTGCACGAGTTGCCGCTGCCATATCCCTCGCTCCCCAGACTCTCCACACTGCTGATATCATCACTGTCGCTATTACAGCCACCCATGATGTCGATCTCATCTGTAAACAGACGAATAAACAGTGCATGTTGCAGTACACTTACAGAACGAGGAACAGAACAATCCACTGCATATCAAAAGAGCAACAAATGCCAGCCAATGCCAAGAAAAGCTTCTGTAGTAAGACATGAAAAAGTATGTCTACATACACAATAAGGCAAGTAAACAGCAGGGGAGGGAGCAGAATGTGGGGTTTCCTCACGAACACTTCCACTTTTTTTCCTTAAAAAAAAAGTCAGCAATAGTTCATCCTTAAAGGTACACAATTTACCTGTCTGACAGAACCAAAACACTGCAGTTTTTTTTTTAGTACAGATACTGATCTGTATAATATGACGCATCTAAGAAACTAACACACAAGGGTGTACAATATCTTTTCTTCCATGGGGGGAGCAAACACACACACACCCAGGTTCCTCTTAAACATATCTCTTGGGGAAAAAAAAAGAAGAAAAAGGAAAGGCTACTCAACACAAGCAATGTACAAAGCGCTACTAAATAAACTTAAAATCACAAAACAAGAAAAAAGGTAACAAAACAGCAGTACCTTTTTTTTTCCTTTAGGCATATTTGTTCTTTTCCCCTACTTTGCTTAGGCCACAAGGAGGCTTTTGATAAATCCTTTCCTGTCCTGCAAAACTAAGTACTTGTTCACATGAAAGTCTTAGCCTAAACCTTATCTATTAACTCTTTCCCAACATACTCTGGAGCTGGAGGCGCCAGTCATTCCCTGTGCAAGCGCAATGTTTCTGGTTAAACGACCACTGTTAACACAGACTGTTCAGAAGTTTGTGCTTTTTTTTCCAGTGTTATTTCTTCAATCCAGGTTGATAAATGTACATTTGTTAAAAGTTAAATCAATTTGAATACCTTAAATAAGTTTTGGACTAAAATAAGTGGTTTTCTGCATTGTTCTGCAGTCAGACTGTGCTACCCTGGGCAGCATGTTGTAGAGGGAGCAGAATGCTGCTACCCATACTGGGGTGGGGGGGGGGGCTGTAGATAGGGAAAAAGTTGAAAAAACAAAACAGAAAAAAAAATTATCCTTACGGCTGTAGAATTAGATGTGCTGAGGGACCCAAGCACTTACCTCATTGTTTCATGTCCCCCTCCTTCCCTCAGTTCACACAATTAGTATACATATATATATATATATATATGTTTTTTTTACATCAGTTAAAGACATTTTCATGCCAACAGCAAGACCAAAGAAGAAAAAAATAAAAAGGTCATACAGGTAAACAGACACTGCACAATGGACAGCTGGTGTCCACACCAGACAGTGTGTCAATTTCCCTTCCTAGTCACCAGATTACAACAAACAGCTGGCATGCTATAAATTCCACACATGCACTGAAACTGTAGTTACTGTACAAATTTGCCCAAACAAAAACATAACGGGCCAGCCATAAGAGCAGAAAGACAGTGGAGGTCAGTTAAAACAAAACGAAAAAAAAAAAGAGGAGGGGAGTGGTGGCACAGATCACATAATCACTGTCCTTTGAGATGGAAGGTGGGGGGAGGGGGAGGAGATAAGAACCCCTATCACCCACCAGACTCCTCTGAGCAGCGGGAGCTGACGGAAGACCCCAGGGAAGAAGTAGATGCATTGGTAGACGTTGAACACTCGCTGATGCTGCGCTCCTGCCGCACACGGTATGTCCCCTTATGCAGCTGGTCCAGCTTGCGTTGCAGATACCGATGCTCCCTCTTCAGGTATTCCAGTTGACTGCAGCTCTTCCTGTCCTTATCCTCAAGGTTCTGGGGGGAAAAGAAGCAGCAGCACACACTGTTGTTCCAAGGGTCATGTTCCTAAGTTTGGTCTTTACTACAAGATCTTCAACCAGCTTATGTCACGGTCCTGTCACTTTCTTTGCGTTCGGGGAGGGGAGGGAAGTGGTGGGGGTTGAAGACGTGAAAGGAGGAGCCTGTTACACTTAAGAATAAGCCCCAACAAGCAGTGGATATTCCATCATCGAAATTTCAAGCAGCTGTGCGCGACAAAGTTAAACACATATACACAAAAACAAAACAAAAAATTTAAAATATGTGAGAATGACAAGACGGCACGATCAGGTGGTCGTTGTCTTTATATTACAGCTGACAACAGAGCTAAAAGTACATGAGCTTTCAGAACTTCTGGCTGTTTTGAGGTATGAGGTCAAATGACCTTTCCTAGTAAAAACCAGGAATCACTTCTGAAAACTGGCCCATGCTAAAAAGTAAAATGATTTGCAACTCTTTCTTCTGTGTATTCAGGGAGGGGGGAGGGGTGGGTGGGGGTGAATAATACTTCAGGTTAAGCCCCAACAAGTTGCAGATATTCCATATCAAAATTCAAGCTGCTTTGTTGGACAAAAATTAATACAAAATATAGAAAATAGGTACTGAAGTCCAAATTTCAAAGACTTCTTTTAAGTCCTCCAAAAGTGGTCCCTAAAAAATTCAAGAACTTGTGCTGCAATGCAAGACAACTTGATAAAATGACAAAACCACAACTCATATATATACAAAAAACATTTTGATGGAAAATAATCCGAGAGTACACAACTGCTAGAATTTTTTGTCCTGTAGTTAAGAGTAAAATCTCCATATAAAAAATTCCAAAAATGGATAATAGCTAAATATTCAAAACCAACTGTAAAGAAAATCAAACAGTATTAGCTTAATATTCAATACTAATTGTAAAGCAAATGAAACTATTAAGAAAAAGATTTACACCTATGAAGACTCACCTTGATAAAGGACCGTGCTTTGGTTAATAAGCCTAAAGTTGTATGTCTTGATGCGTCAGACCCCAAAGGAACCAAGTCTTTTACTTCTCAAGGCAATGTCTGAGATGTGCTCTCCTGGAAAATAATACAGTGAAGATTCAAAATAAGGTATGAAGTAAAATGCAAGAATGTGTGCATGTCAGACGGGCGACAGGGTGGGAAGAGGAGGGGTGGGGTGGGCATGGAGAATAGTAACATAAAAGTGTAACAGATACACTGTTTTCGATTACATTTTGGGCACACACCTTCCCTTTAAATTTGATAGTTACCTGGCTCCTCGTCAGTAAAATGCTGAATGCTTGCTAAACACACACTTACTGAATAAGAACTGTGCTTTGCTTTTTTCCCCACCAATAAAATGCATTAATGTTAATTTTATTAATATGATCCCCATCCCACCCTCTAAAATTTCGAACTGGCGGTGCAGAAGCGACATCAATGTTTCCTTGCGAGTGGCATAGGGTGTGTTCCGAGTGTGTGCATGACAGCATGCATGTGCGAGTGGAGATATGAGGACAGGGTTCTCCTCCTCCTCCTCCTTTCCCAATCTCCACTCTTACTTGAACGAGTAGCGAGTAAGAAGAGTAGTGTACCAAGAGCAAGGAAAGTGACGGGGGAGAGGTGGACGGGGGGGGGGGGGGGGGGGGGGGGGGGGGAGTTGAGACACGGAAACTTTCTTCATTAACTGCCCCCACACACCAATCCTTATCTCCATTTTTTTTTTTTTTTTTACCTTCAGTTATAGAATATCTGTACAGTGAGATGAAACACTTCGGGTGTGTGTGTGTGTGTGTGTGTGTGTGTGTGTAAGTTTGAAAGAAAAGCGCATTCCCTTCCATACAAGTATACCCCTCCAGCCTAACGGCTGAGATTATTTCTAACCCGTCTTTTTCCATCGTCTGCTTGTCTGCCTGACATAACGCTTACCATCTGGCCTTTTTAACTGTCCCGAACGGAAATTCATTTAACTGTCTAAACTGGAAACCGAACGCGTTAAAAAAAAAAAAAAAAGGCAACAACACACTAACTTGGGGTCACTTCTGCTCAGCTGCTGACCGAGTCATTTTATTTACGCTCTGTGGGGTCAAGGACTCCGCACACGGTCACGTGACCCGACTAGGAATGTGAGCTATTGATCGCGCCGCCAGGCAGGGCAGTTTGGTGTGGTACAAAGAGAAAACGCTGTGAAGAGTCACATCCCGTTCTCCGACGCTCTTGACGTTCACACGAGTTTCGACACACGTTTGCTTACAAAGCTTGAAACATGTGGGTGAAATTCTCAAACACCGTGTCCACACAGAGATTTCACATTCTCAGCCTCAGTGTTTTTTTCTCTTTTTTTTTCTTTTCTTTTTTTTTTAACAAGTGTCATCCGAAGATTGAAAACAACTAAACGTCTCGCATTTCACATTTTGAATGATAAATAGTTCTTGTAACAGAAATTATAATCCTATAATAATAATAATCACTTTTTTAATGGGACTGCTGCCACCTAAGAACCCATTAGAATTAAAACAAAAACAAAACAAATCCATAGCCAGCCCAAAAAATGTATAGACTTATTCTGTAGCTTCAATTAAAGCAAGCAGTATGCAATCAGACGATTATAAATGTTAGTAATGTGGGGATTTCATGATAAGCTTCACAGCCTGGGCTTCCTTAATTACTATTACTACTATTACGAGCATAAGGAACAATGGGACACTTCAGAATGACAAATACTTAAGCTTAAATAAAGGTGCAAACACACAGCTATGCTTCCAAACATTTTCTTTTCCTGAAGTCAGTTATACTGTGATTGATACTGTCAATTTATGTCTTAACCGTTTTGCTCTAGTTCCTTAGATTAAAAACAAACAAAAACAAAAAAAAACTATCTTTCATTCAAATTGTCGAGATACAGTACAAATTTGATCAACTTTCCCTGTCTGCCAATGTATAATTTGAGCAAAAAGTCCAATGTCAATCTAAATATAATAAATACAAACTGTAAATAATTGTTTTCTCATTAATTAAAATAAACATCCATGTACAAAACTTATGAAAATATAAACACTCATCTCCACAACTTGAACATCACACCCTTTTTACTTTCAAGCCAATAAATAAGACATCAGCTACTGTTAAGTAAATCAGACATACTGAGTAGGACTGGATCACACAAAATCTCAAGGTGTTTAGCAGCCGGAGTAAACTTGCCCCCCTCTTCAAGTGTCTGTACGTGCAGAATGATTTCTTCCCCCCTCTCCTTCCCCTTTTCTTCACATAGGGAGCTTTATGGCAGCAAGCAAAAAACAAAAAACAAAAAAAAAAAAACCTGCAAACGTCACAATGAAACATTTGGTGGTTTTACGGAAAGAGAGATCTGGGGCAAAGAGGGGTGGGGTGGGGGATACAAAAAGCAATCTTTCAAAATGATCTGACACACCCGATCATAAACCTACAATCAAGTTACTGCACAAGCAAACGAGTAATAAATCATGAAAACACACACACACACATGTGCACGGCAATAATCGAGTGTGTCCTTTAAACGAGTGTGTTTGCTACCCCTTGATCGCCCAGTTGGCGGAGTTCCAATTTTGCGATCATGCGAGAGTTCTCGTTTGGAACGGGACGTCAGCTGACCGACCGCCCAACACCATGCGAGTTTTCCAGGCTCGCCTCGCGCCCACATAGTAAGCTCGCGCCTGCTAGGGCTACGCGGAACAGCGTGCGCTGGCTGCATGCATCAAGCACATCATCGTCGTTTCCAGGTTCTCGATGAATGAACACAAGTTAAACTTTCGATCGCTTTCTTCGTATGCCTCAAACTGTGAAGTCAAGCTAACTGATGGTTATTCTCCTTCCAAATTATGACATTATACACACACAAAAAAAAGAAAAAAAAATCCACTTACCTATTTTTCTCCAATTCGTTATGTGTTGACCTGAAACAAAAACAACGTTTCTTTAGCTCAATCAATGCATTCATCTCCTTACCACTAAGCCTATATTTCAACGGGTTATTTATTTGGATGACATTAATGACTAAGTTCCAACAGCAAGCCTGCAATAAGAAAATCAAATCTCTCATGTGTACCGAATGCTGTATACACTAATGAAATTAAATCTTTTGCTTTAAAAATTGTCCAGAATCACAAAGGCTTCCCCCTCCCCAGCCCCCTCCGCCAAAGTGCTTCCCGCAAACCGGTGCAATGAGAGAGAGAGGGCGGGGTGTGCAACCGTTCGTTCCCCGTGACGTAGCAACGAGCAAACGACTCAAATCGTTTTTCCGCCCGCGCCCGAAATAACGGTCGCCTTCATCCCCCGTGCGCGAAGCCCGGTCATCGTTACCACGGCAAACTCACTTGCCACGTAGTACATAGTGCCACTGTTACTTTCACACGTAATGCAGTAAGATCGAGTATCCACACAATAGAAATGCTTAAAAAAAAAATGTAAACAGTAACCGCGATGGAGGCAGCCTTTGGAGATATAGGTCATGACTCAGAGCACAGCTGCACATTCATCTGCATCATGAACTGGATTGCACTCATTTTACAATAAAACCAATCAGCATAATCCAAAGCAATCTGCGCAATTGTGATTCTTGAGATTCAAAGTCCGATTTGGAATTTTAAGCTAAATATTTGGTCGCTTTTCTTTCTCGTCTGCTTCATAGCAGTTATCAACAAAAATGGCGGCGGCACGTCGTCAGCTGATCAACACGACAAAAATTTTTCAAAACATATATTTCTCGAATTCACCAAACAATGAGAACCAACGGAATAGCACGATGATAAAAGAATGTAAATGATTTTAACAACACAAAGTGCAGATCGCGATTAAATGAACTTAAAAAATAACCAAAAACGCCCCTCTCAACAGTCAGCTGACTAGCTGACCTCAGCGCTTTCGCACTGAGGGCAATCTTCCTAAAATCGTAAACGTTTATCTTACCTATTTCCCTGAGATTTTTTTCCCTCTTGGTTTCTTCTTTGTTAATTCGTCTGGCATCGGTAGCGTAGATGCGTAGCCATGTTCTGCTTCTGAAATTGAAAAAAAAGCAAAGATGTTGAACCACAACAACGGCTTCGCAACATGTCGAAGATCCGACGTGGCAAAGAACGCTGACGCCCATGATGAAAAACACCGCATATTCACCTCTTTCTCGCCTTTCGAGGAATTCAGCCGCTTGCAAAAGCTGAGCAATGTTCTGCATTTTCCGATCAAAATGCGAAGTCATGGAAAATAAGACTGAAAACTTGAGAGATTAACGTCAAACCGCAGCTCCTCTGAATCTAACCTGACCCGTTCACGTTGAGGCCAAGAATGCAAACACACGGGCGAAGTTTGTTTACAAAGAGTGAGGCTTGCTCCGATTGGCTGCGCCCCAGAGCTCATTACGACGCTGGCGACGCTGCTTGGCCAATCAGAGAGCCAGTCTCACAAACCTCCATGACCCTGACCCTACTCATTTGCATTCTGCTTCCCTTGAATCACTCGTGCTTGCCTATGCTAGCTCTGACATTTTGGGTGCTGCTGTGGGCGAGACAGCCTGAGGTCTGCGGGTAATTTATGTTCTCGTTTAACTCATTAAAATCGAAGTTTATCGATACAACAGATAGCAATTTCATATCACAATAATTATTGATTTGGCGTGAGGTCAGAGAGCAACTAACACTCAGCAAGAGAAATTGCACAGAGTTGTGTGACCGTGTTCGGATGTAAACAAAGAGAGACCAACCTCTCTTGGCCTGGTTTGACCTTATCGACAATCAAACCAGAGAAGAAAGCGGAATGTGACCTCGCGCAGCCTATGATGGACAGAATAACGCTGATGCGCCTTCCATGTGCGGGATGGTATCCCCCCAAATCGGTTTGTTATATAATCGTGCGGGGTGTTTTGATGCTGATTATGCAGTTTTTCAATGGCTGTCGTCACCGACATTCATACATTAGGGCCTGTGGCACAAAAAGGGTTGGCTGACGTAGAGGGTCGTTGTGTCTATTTTGGTCGTCCGTATCTATGTGGCTATGCCTTCTCTCACGTAAGCCAAACGTTGCCAAAATTGCTTCGGACAACGGGCACTGACCGTGGTGCGTGAGTGAGTTTTGTCGACCGCTGTTCGTGGATGATCCCAGTCACTTTTTTTGTTTGTTTGTTTATTTTTAAATCAAGATTATGTGGACATTGCTGCTCGCCATAGACTCGGATCAGTGTGGTCGATCTGTCGCAGTCAGGGAGTATTTTTTGCGGATGGCGTTTCGATGATGCAGTTGGTGGTAGTAGAGGTCGAGGGAGGGTGGAGGGGAGGGGGAGGGGGGAGGGGAGGGGGGTGGTCTTGCATCGTACATGCTGACGTCAGCACGTAGAAACTAATTTCTGTAGTCTGTCAATTTC
>JADBJO010000570.1:112500-115000 GCA_016801955.1 Conus betulinus | reverse complement strand
CACTCCTCCAAGCCTTGTCCAACCTTGAGATGGTCGGACAGATAGCGCCTGCTCCCTCTGCTGCTAACGTGGAACAAGCCAAAGGTAGCAAACGAGCTGCTTGCGGCGTTGATGTGTGTGTGTGTGTGTGTGTGTGTGAGAGAGAGAGAGAGAGGAGAGAGAGAGAGAGAGAGAGAGAGAGAGAGAGAGAGAGAGAGAGAGAGAGAGAGTGACAGACAGACAGACAGGCTGACAGACAGACAGACAGACTGACAGACAGATGCTGAAATACAGAGAGAGAAAGAGAGAGAATGTGTGTGTGTGTGGTGTGTGTGTGTGTGTGTGTGTGGGTGTGGGTGTGTGCGCGCGCGCGCGCGCGCGCGTGCACGTGCGTGTGCGTGTGTGTGAGTGTGTGTGTGTGTGTGTGTGTGTGTGTGTGTGTGTGTGTTGTGGTGTGTGAAAACGTGCGCGAGCGCGTGTGCTTGAATGCCGCGCGCGCACTTGTGTTGTGTGTGTGTGTGTGTGTGTGTGTGTGTGTGTGTGTGTGTGAGTGTGTGTGTGTGTGTGTGTGTGTGTGTGTGTGTGTGTGTGTGTGTGTGTGTGTGTGTGTGTGCGTGTATGTGTGTGTCTGTGTGTCTGTGTCTGTGCCTGTGTCTGTGTCTGTGCCTGTGTCTGTGTGTGTTTGAGTACGCGCCCGCACACGGGCGCGCGCATGTTTCTTCAGTTTCATGCCCATTCTCGTGATGCGATCTTACAACGCGCGTTTCCATGTATGTAAGTGTTAGTGTGCGTGCGTACGTGCGTTGGTATATGACCATAGTAAGCCTACTCGGCAAGCTCCACGGGGATGATGCAATCCTTTTGGGGGTCAGACCTCGATCGCTCAGCTGAGCCAGTCGATCGTAACCACTTAATCTATACTTTGGCAACAGTTGAGAGAGAAAGAACATAACAAAACTTTTCGCACTAACGACTTTCAGGGTGTGGTCGGGACTCCACTGAGCACGTCAGCCCCTGGACATTCATTTTATTTTGTCGCCAGGATCTGGCTTCCCTGAGTGTGTGTGACACAGCGGAAACTCTCAACACGCCGCCGAGAATCTGAAATCAGCTTGCCAATTAATTTACGATCGTCAACAGTGTGGTCTTGCTGCATGGAATCGAATCGGCTTATCAAGAACTGTTCGCTTTTTTCTTATTTTTTTTTTTTTTTTTTTTTTTCTTCAGCTCCGTTCTGAATTGCGCGCAGTTCAAGGAGTTTCAGGGAGATTGAAAGGGTATGGGAGGCTGTGGTATATTTTTTTTCCAAGAGAAGATTAGTGTGGTGTGTGTGTGTGTGTGTGTGTGTGTGTGTGTGTGTGTGTGTGTGTGTGTGTGTGTGTGTGTGAAAAAGAATGATAGAAGGGCTGCATCATATTTGAGTGTCAAGTAAGCTTCGCAATTATCTTGAAAAGAACGATCGATGACATACTACAAATATCACTTTTGCAATGAGCGAACCGCGGGGAAGTAAAATAAGAGCGCAGACAAACAATTCTTATTCCTCACTTTGCAAAGTTGGGGTTGGACTGTTCGGGGAAAGTAGACTTGCAATTACTTAGACAATAGTAAGATGATACGTTAATTTTTGTTTTCATTTTTGCATAACTATACAATTCAGCAGATCTGAAAAATTATTGATAAAGCTCCGCCAAACAAACAAACAAAAACAAAAAAAAATGTTGACATACGAATCACACGACAAAAACACGACGCGTTTCGACCTCTTAGGTCTTCAGGGGCAAGGTGCACAGCACTCAGCACAACAAATGAACGAGCAGCAAGACGTTAATCTTTGTTTCCAATGAACGAGCAATCATCAGACTTATCTTCATCCAATTCGCCGCAAGATG
The DNA here is from genome assembly GCA_016801955.1 of Conus betulinus. Classification (NCBI taxonomy): domain Eukaryota; kingdom Metazoa; phylum Mollusca; class Gastropoda; order Neogastropoda; family Conidae; genus Conus; species Conus betulinus. The sequence continues at coordinate 113,129 of JADBJO010000570.1, read as the reverse complement.
TAATGTTGTTGAACGAACAAACTACAAACAAACGCATTTTTTCTTTTTCCTCACACATATGTAAAGCAATCGTTGTAACTGATGACACATTTTAAAAAAAAATATATCAATTTTGTAACATTGACAAATTAGCTCTGAAACATACATCGTAGATTGTACGGCATTCAACTTGGGTGACATTTTCCTATAGGGCACATATATTTATCGTCCGGCTAAGTTCATCCCGTTAGCACTGATAAATGCCGAAAAAAGCCAAGGTTAAGGTATAGAGTGGATGCATACACACAATCGTACTGACCACAAAATAAAGCGCGCGCATGCGCGCGCACAACACGCACACACACGCTCTCTCTCTCTCTCTCTCTCTCTCTCTCTCTCTCTCTCTCTCCTCACTCACACACACACACACACACACACACACACACACAACACACACACACACACACACACACACACACACACACACACACGCACGCACGCACGCACGCACACACACACCACACACACACACACACACACACACACACACACACACACACACGAACGCTCAAACACATACAAGGACGACCAAAACTTGGTGATTACGTAGATTCACTACTGTTGTTGTTGTTGTTGTTGTTGTTGTTGTT
>JADBJO010000570.1:90000-100000 GCA_016801955.1 Conus betulinus | reverse complement strand
TCTTACCCAATGATAAATAAGTCCTCCCTCCTTTCCGCATGGTGACGTTTATGCCAGGCACACGACTACACTGACGCGCCATTGACCGAGTCATTTTTTGTCAAGTCTACCGTAGTGGCAGATAGATCACTGTGTGTGTGTGTGTGTGTGTGTGTGTGTGTGTGTGTGTGTGTGTTCGCGCGCGCGTGCGCGAGCGTCTCTCTCTCTCTCTCTCTCTCTCTCTCTCTCTCTCTCTCTCTCTCCTCTCTCTCTCTCTCTCTCTGTGTGTGTGTGTGTGTGTGTGTGTGTGTGTGTGTGGAGTGCCTGCATGTGTGTGTGCGTGCGTGCATGCGTGTTTGCATCTCTCTCTCTCTCTCTCTCTCTCTCTCCGCTCTCTCTCTCTCTCTCTCTCTCTCTCTCTCTCTCTCTCTCCTCTCTCTCTCTATCCATGGTAAAGAAGAGCCTGTCTTCACTCACTGTCATTGTATGTTAAGTCAAAACTCATCAGCCGTATGAGATGACTTCATCAATAAACGATGAGACTCGCCTACCCCTACCGTCACTCACACAAATCCACTTCTCTTTCGTCATCAGATCACATGAGTGATCTCCACCATGTAATGCACTTGATAACGCCTCCATGCAAAGTTCATATTCCCGGCTTTGTGGATCAATTACGCATCCCTCGTTCGTCTCTGAAAGTCAAACTAGTGTTCCTACCGCTCAGGACGCTTTCGTGTATGCGCGCATTGTTTCGGATATTTTGTTTCTTTGCTTTTTGTTTTTTGTTTGTTTTTGTGTTCTTCGTTGTGTTTTTTTTTTTTTGTTTTTTTAAGGTTTTTTTTTTAACGTTTTTTTTTTTTTTGTTTTTTTTTTTTTTTTAAGGTTTTTTTTTTTTTTTTTTTTTTTTTTTTTTATACTTCATTTAAAGGACGAATGTCGAGAACGCGCGTATCCTTTATTCCTGAGTACGAACGATGATGAAAATGGATAGTGGTTGTTGGGCTCGGTATTCTGTCATGAATCAGATCAAAGCGCTTTGCCATGATCAAGATGCAGTTTCACAAATGTGACTTCCTACGCTTTTAAAGCTCATGGGCGTACTGACACGCTACGTACACACATGCAACCATGCAAACAGTATACACAGTATCTATCTACGTCCCATATACTTACGTATACACATATTCATTCACATCCATGTATGTGAAACACACACACACACACACACATGGGCACACACACACACACACACCACACACACACACACACACACACACACATGGAGAGACAGAGACACACAGAGACAGAGACAGACAGAGACACAGAGATTTTGTTTTGTCTCAGTGCCCAAAAATACCTGTCTCTCTCATATCTTTAAATATATTTCATGTTTCCGTCGTACATGCAGCGCATAAATGTCTCCGCCGTTCGCATGAGAAATGAACAATCCACGCTAAACACGGCGTACAACATTCACATCTCCCTTCATGGAAAACAAACGTCATTCCCTCCCTTTCTCATCCTTCCACACCACCCTCCACCCATCCCCCTATCCCGATTCCCTATTTCATGACATGAGTCGTGCAGCACTTCAAAAAAAAAACTTCTTTTTTTTTTCAGCAGCACTTAAATTAGCCATTGGAGGTCAGGTGACTGATGCTGATTTTCAGACTGGAAACGTTTGTCCTGTAAGTTCCAAAAGGTAATAGTATTTTGTTCCTTTTTTTAAAAATTTAGATTTATACATTTATTTGTTAACTTTTATGAATCGGAGATCGAATAGGAGTAATGTTCTACCAGCTGTCACACATGGAATGTTTGATTGAACTGGAATGTATGAGAACGCTGTATTAGCTGAAAGCCGGAGACAGCTTTTTTTTCGCCATTGTTTAGATTCGGAATTCATATGTAATGTTGAATAGTTAAAGATCTGTTGACACCAAACTGTTATCACTGCAGGAGGTAAGTTAAGGGCGATACATTAGGTCAGGGCACGTTATTTTTAATGCTGAATAGTTGTGTTTTATTTGTCTGCTCAGGAAATTAACATTCGTTTTCATGTTTGTCCCGTCATTAATCAACATGTCAGCAGTTTTTTTTTTTATATAATGAAAGCAGAATTCGACATGTTTAGTTACAAGATTTCCTTTGAAAAACTGTCCATCATTTTTTTTTCTTTCTTTGATTTTTGTTCATCTCTGTCTCTCTGTCTGTCTGTCTGTCTGTCTGTCTGTCTCTCTCTCTCTCTCTCTCTCTCTCTCTCTCTCTCTCTGATATGGTGTTTATCATCTTTCAAAATCGAAGATAGAGAAAATCAGACTGTTGTCGTTCTTCAGCTAAAAACAATTTCCGACTGTTCCCCTGCCATGAAAGTAAGCCCAAGCGCAAACTGCTGTGTTCAGGAGAAAATGGGCATCACAGCAGATCAGGGCCGAGCAACACAGGAATCAAAAGGTGAGTGAAATTGACCCCCCCCCCCCCCCCCCCCCCCCCCCCCCCCCCCCCCCCCCCCCCCCCCCCCCGGTCCAGTCTGTTCCTACTAACCCCACCTAGTTTGTTATACATAACCGACAAGAGTGAAAGCAAGAATGCAGTGACCTGTGCTGACATGTTATTTTTTATTATTATTATTATTTTTTTTTTTTTGACCATCTTCCTTCGTCTGTACCTTGGTCTGCATCAAGTGCACAGTCCGGCAATGGAACACAAGACATCGACTTGGCACAGTGTGACATAGACAGTGACACAGTAACTGTTTCTCCCCAAATTAGAAGTCTCGTGTGACATTGGTGTGGACAAACACAAGTTTTAGTGATGAGTGTGTCGAGTTTTCTGAAGTAGGATGGGAACACACATTTTGTCAGTAACTACAACACACACTTCTACACAACATGACGCTGAAGCCTTCGTTGCAGAAGGAAATCTGTGTACGACGGACCGTGGTTGTGATGGTGGAGGTTCCTTTGATGTTAATGAGTCACCCGCAGACCATTTAGGCAACACACCAATAAGGTGACATTGTGTCGTATTCAGAAGGAACGTCAAGGAAAATGGATGACCGCTTCGGTGCCTTGAAGCAAGAGGTGAAAGGCAGCGCAACACAGAGCACAGGGGTGAAAACGGAAAACTTGGCTCTCCACCGTGACAGCTGCACTCTCGCATCTGTTGATAAACAGTTGTTGGAAATACTGATTGACTGTTATTTATGTTCGATGTCGGGAACTGAATTCTGTGCTTTTCCGTGGTCTGGGCTCCTCGTCACCATGAATTTTTTTTGTGTAATGTTATCAGTAGTATTTACTTCTGATTTTTGTTTATGCCCAGTGTCTATCCCCCTCCATCTCCCCATGTGATTGTCTTTGCAAAGCTTACACAATGAATTATTCATTCATTCATTCATTCATTCATTCATTCTCTCTCTCTCTCTCTCTCTCTCTCTCTCTCTCTCTCTCTCTCTCTCGTTGTGGCCATCCCATCTACAACTACACACCATCTGTACTGTCGCAGCCCAAGTGCCGGCTGTGTATGAGCATCGATCAAAGTCAAGAAGCAACCCACCATAGAGACACTGCGCAGCTGGTGAGTCTTTTCGGTGGTGTTGAATCGTGTCAGTTCTGGTCGAATATACGCAGGACATCACCTACTAAGCCCCGTACTGTTTAGTCGCAGAGCCCGAGTGAGTGTGAACCCTCTCCCTCGCTCCCTCTCCCGCCCTCTCTGTCTGTCTGTCTGTCTGTCTCTCTCTGTCTGTCTGTCTGTCTGTCTCTCTCTCTCTCTCTCTCTCTCTCTCCTTCCCCTCTCTCTCTTTCCCCCCTTCCTTCCCCCCCCCCTCTCTTTCTCTCTTAACCGATACTAACGACTTTGACACGACTTTAACAACGGGCACGGGCGTGAAAAGTCCGTGGAAACTGATATCACTGCATCAATTTTGAATTGAAAAAACAACGACAACAACAACAACAACAACAAAAACGTGTGCGTTTGGTTCAGTTTTCTCAGAATGATTGAGTTGGGGAGGGAGGAGGGGTCACATCAAACTGATCATGTCTAAAGTTCAGTATATAATCGAGAGATCACACACACACACACACGCACGCACGCACGCACTCACGCACACACGCACGCACACGCACGCGAGCACGCGCTCGCGCAAACAAAACACACACACACACACACACACACACACACACACACACACACACACACACACACACACACACACACCTCTCTCTCTCTCTCTCTCTGCCCCGACCCCGACCCCTCCACCGCCTCACCCATTCCCCTACACATCATACATAGTCTGCAACGCTCTGCACTCCAGTCAAGATTGTCGTTTATTGTGCTCCGTCGAGAGAGAGGAAAGAACTCTTTCATCTCAACATCTTGCTTCCTGCTGATCTCATTAACTGAAGAGCTGCAGCGAGGAATGGAACCATGCCAATTGTACACCACAGCCAAGTGATGGAAGGCGCCTGCGCCAGGCCAAACTGTCGCCAACTCTCCAGTCAAAACAACCCTGTGGAAGATGTATGGTTATTTGCAACATTCGTAGCTCCTAAACCGAAGAAATTCCTGTATGGATATTGGCAAAACACGTAGGTCTGAAGCCAAAACACCCATGTTGAAGATGTGAGGTTATTTGCAACACTCGTGGCTCCTGAGCTAGAAACAGTCACACGGAAATTTGCAATATTCGTAGATCTGAAGCCAAAATGATCATGAGCCAAAGTGGTTACACAGATATATGTCACATTGGTGTATAACTATTTCCAACATTTGAAGACCCTCGTGTCAGAGCATTTATGTGAATATTTGTGATTGATCTAGTTCTGGAACCACAACTTCATCGTGGAACATGTGTAGATATTCACAACATTTGTAGCTTCTAAGCCTAGCATTTATGCGAGTAGTTGAAACGCTCACAGTTTTGGAGCTAAACCATATGCCTGAAAGACAAATGAATATTTCCAGTATGTGAGGTCCCCGCACTAAAGCGTACTATGTGGATATGGGCAACACGTCTAGTTCTGGACCCATTAAATCAGTCTTGAAAAATTATTTTTTGATGTTTCCAAGAAACGTAGCTTCCGATCCCAACATTCATGCATACATTTGAAACACTCGTAGATATAAAACAAAAGCATCCATTTGGAAGATGTTTGAATATTTTGCTGCACTCTCAGCTTCTAAGCTATATTAATGTAAATATTTTCAGCACTCTTAAGTCTGGAGCCAAAGCACCAGTGTGGAAAATATGAAGGCCTTGCCGACATTTGCAGTCACTGAGCCAATTCACCCATATGGATACGTAGAACACTCATACTTCTGGAGCCAAAGTAACCGTGTGTAAAAACACGCTGGTGTTTGCACACACCCCAGTTCTGAAAAGATACCACACACACGAACACGTTTTTTGTTTTGTTTTGTCTTTTTTTTTTTTTTTTTTTTTAAGTCGTGGGAAGTTCGGGACACTATAATTATGAAGGATATGGGTGTGAGCAAGTCTCATAGTTCTTGTAGTAAAGTGGCACTCCGGAAGACATGCGGATGTTGGCAACACTCACAACTCTTGAGCCAATGCATAATAATGGAAGGCTTGCGGCAACTCTCGCACCTTCTGAGCTGATACGGCATTGTGTAAGATGTGTAGATGACAGCAACACTTGAACTAAAATGGCGTCGTGGAAGACGTGTGGATATTAGCAATAGTCGTGGATCTTATGCTAAAAAAAAAAAAAAAATCTGTTGCACAAAACTTGTGAATATTTGCAACACTCGTAGGCAGTGAGTTGAAATTGCACTTACGAAAACCTATGAATATTTGCAACATTCGTATGCCTTGAGTTGAAATTGCACTTACGAAGACCTATGAATATTTGCAACACTCGTAGGCAATGAGTTGAAACTGCACTTACAAAGATACATGAACATTTGCGACACACGACACTCTTGAGCTAACATGCCATAGCGGAAACCATGTAGATATCAGCAAAACTCTTCTCTATCGAGAAACAAATTGTGAAGCATGTGATTATTTGCTACACTCGTAAGCCTTGAGCTGAATTTGTCTACTGTGGGTAAGACATGTGGGTATTTACAACATTTGACGCTTTTAAGAAGAAATACTATCGTGGAAGATATGTGATGCTGGTTTCGACAATATTTGCTGCCCTTTTCTTTCGTCTTTTTTTTTTTTTTTTTCCTTTTTCTTTTTCCCCCCCCCCCCCCCCCCCCCCCCTTTTTTTCCCCTTGCTTTCCCCATTTCTATGCCACCTCAGTGGCATTGCACCCACTCCGCTCATTCCGACTTCTCGACCACAGCCACAGGCCGACCCGACCCGCCACAGCCCCGGCATTGGCAATCCACAGGAGCAGTCATTGTCAAGTCGTTATGAGGCAACCCACCAGAGGAGACACTGCACTGTTGCTGCAGAGTCGCTTCGGTGGTGTTCAGCGGCGCCTGCTCTGATCCAAAATATGCAGAACACAACCTACTAAGCCCCCTACTGACGACACTAATCGCTATGTCGCGGAGCCGGTGCAAGTGCGTTCTCCCTCCTGAGGGCACCACCACGTCCGTCCAATGGCAGTTCCTATGAATTTGCTGATACCGGTGACCCTGACGGAATCAAATCAAGGCCACAGACGCGGAGAGGTAATCAAAATTGAGGTCACCATGAGAGCAGACATGAAGGGCCGCAGAATTTTGAGACTTTTTTTTATGCTGGTCGATGAAGATAAGGATGTTGAAGATGATGCCACGGATTTCCATTCAAGTCTGAGACTGCATGACAGGGCTGTACGCTTCGTTTACTTTCATGATACAAACACCTGCGGTGTTGATAAGGGAATTCGAGCAGCACTTTCAGAGACACATCAATTAAGTGGATGCAGCTCGACTGTGTCGTCCCAGTCTTCCCAACTGAGCCCATAGAAAACTCAGCTCAGGATGGAAGGCTGTCGGGGCAGAAAAATCCCACAAAACAAATGGATCTGATGCGAATTGAGCCCACGGCCGCCCAGCCGGGTGTCCGCGACGCTAACCACTTCGCCACAGCGGCCGGTACCCGCTGAACTTGAACGGAGTACCATCGTGGAAGACGTGTGGATATTTGTAACACTAGCAGCTCTGGAACTGAAACATCACTGCGAAAGATTTGTGGATACCTACAAAGCCTTTATTTATTTATTTTTTTTTTATTTTTTTTATTTTTTTTTTTTTTTTAGCTAAAACTCTATCGCGAAAGATACGTGAATCTATCCCGCACTCGCATCTCTTGAAACCAAAATATCATAGTGGAAAACACGCAGACATTTGCAACACTCATAAATCTTGAGCTGAAACACCTTTGCTGATGATATGTGAATATTCGCATCGCTCGTACCTCTTGAGCCGTAACAACCGTTTGGCAGATAATGGATCTAGTTTGACTGGACTCGTGTATGGGAGCACTGTAGCGCCATAAGCCGACAATAGCCGCTCCGCCCGTTTTCTCAAGAAAACGGGAATTATCCTTCAAGGGGGAAAGAAAACAGTGATGAGAAGGAAATCGGTTAACATCACCGTTCTTCTAAAGGAAAATAGTCGTTTGCTTCGTGGAACACAGTGATGATAGGGAAATCTGTTGTTATCGTTGTTACCCCTGTTTTCCGGGTGATCCCTGTTTTCCCGACTACTATTTCCGGATTCCGACTCTCTGTGCCTTCTTCACTAAGACCCAGTTCAACCTGTGAATTACAGTTTCTTCAGGTACCAATCGCCAGGTATTTTACAGACTTCGGCAAATCACGTCATCTGGCACATATATGAATGAATGTAAGTGAAACGAAGAGAGGGAGAGAGGGAGGGGGGGGGGGGGGGGGGGGGGGAAACAAAGACGATGTTTCAACAGGTTAGTGTCTGATTCAGCTTCTTAGCGATGAAATGCACCTTATTTTCCATACAGAGCGGATAAATGATCAACAGAGAAAGTAATTGACTATTCGTAAAGCAAATTTTAAGAATAATTCTTAGTGAATCCACCTAAAACAAGGACAAACAAATTTCAAGACAAAACACGACGCGTTTCGACCTCTTAGGTCGCCCTCCTGCAAGATAAACAACATTCAGGACAATGAAAACGAAGAACGAGCAATCACTTACCTTCTCGTATTCGGTGCAAGATGGGCGTGTGAATGAAAACGAGGCCGTTGGGCCGTTACCAGAAGATAAACGATTGTTCGTTCTTCGTTTTCATCGTCCTGAATGTTGTTTATCTTGCCTGAAGAAGACCTAAGAGGTCGAAACGCGTCGTGTTTTGTCTTGCAGTTTGGTGGACTCACGAAGAATTATTCTTGAAAATTGTTTCAATTTCCGCCCGCAGTGACCTCCCTTAGAAACTGACCCAGTTTGTGAAGCAGTCAAGCCGGAAGTCCGTGCACTAATATCAGTGATATTACAGCGCATGCGCTTGTCCTAGGGGATAACAGGGAAACGGGGCAAAACTGTCATATTCCCCTTTTCTTGCCGCTTTCCCTCTCGATAATACCAGTTTTATTCCGGAAAACACTTGATCTTCTGAATGACAAAAAGTTGTAGCATCTGATTTTTTCTTAGTATCCCTGTTTTCTCAGAGAACTGTTTTCTTTTCCCTCAGGAAAGCAGCGAAAATAGGAATTATCCGCTTTTGACGCTAGTAGGCTTCATTATACGTGGATCTCTCTCTTCGTGAGACACAGCTGTGACTAATCAGTCTTTCGTTTGTTCTTTTTTCTTTCGTTTCCATCTTCGTTGGCCAGGTTTCTTGTTGTTTTTTTGTTAGGTTTTTTTTTTTTTTTTTTTTGGTTGTTTTTTTTTTTTGTTCTTCACTCTACCTTTCATCTTTTCAATTTTATCCACTCGTCTCTCCATTCTTTTTTTTTTTCTGTTCTTTCTTTTGTACCGGACCCCCCCCCCCCCCCCCCATTGCCCCCCCCCCCCCCCCCCCCCCCCCCGCCCCGCCCCCCCTTCCCATGAGGCTTTACTCCATTCATGCACAAGTCTTGATCTGTTCTCCTATTCAGGGACGGTTTCATTTGAGACCGTTTCAAGTTCAATGAGTGCTTTCGCGTGTCTGTTTTGTTGTAGGTCAATGGGATGGGTTGCACCCAGTCTACTACCTTTTACTCCACTCCTAACTGACATACTCTCTCTCTCTCTCTCTCGCTCTCTCTCTCTCTCATGCACACACACACACACACACACACACACACACACACACACACACACACACACACACACACATACACACCACACACTACTCACTCACACACACACACAAACACACACAGGCATGCACACACACTCACATGAACACACAACACACACACACACACACACACACACACACACACACACACACACACACACACACACACACACACACGTGCACATATGCACACGAATACACACCCACGCATGCTTTCTCTCTCTCTCTCTCTCTCTCTCTCTCTCTCTCTCTCTCTCTCTGTGTCTCTGTGTGTCTGTCTGTCTGTCTGTCTGTCTGTCTGTCTGTCTCTCTCTCTCTCTCTCTCTCTCTTTGTCATCTCTCTCTTGTCTCTCACACACACATACACACACACACACACACACACACACACACACACACACACACACACACCACACACACACACACACACACACACACACACACACACAACACACACACACACACACACACACACACACACACACATACACATATATATATATATATATATATATATATATATATATATATATATATATATATATATATATATGTATGGTATGTATGTATATATATTCTGCTCTCTCTCTCTCTCTCTCTCTCCTCTCTCTCTCTCTCTCTCTCTCTCTCTCTCTCTCTCTCGCTCACACACACACACACACCACACACACACACACACACACACACACACACACACACACACACACTCCCCCGCGCGCGCACGCACATACGCACGCACGCAAACACGCACGCGCACACCATAACCACCACCATCGCCACCACCACCACCA
>JADBJO010000570.1:65000-67500 GCA_016801955.1 Conus betulinus | reverse complement strand
CCACACACACACACACACACACTGTAGTATGTGTTTATATGTCTACACATTCTTAAAACGTACGAGAGTGTATGTAGTACGGTTGTACAGAGACGTAGATGTATGGTCAGTGTGACCATACGTTGGCTGACGGAGGATCCTGTCTGGCCAAATAACCTACTATCTTCTAACTAGTCCAAACCGTCACAGTGGACCTGAAAGTCACCGAATGTTGACTCATTCATTTCGCCCCAAGTTTTACCTATCATGGAAGAAATGTGGAAGAGAAAGATTGGCAAGGATCTCTCTCTCTCTCTCTCATCTCTCCTCTCTCTCTCTCTCTCTCTGGCCCAGGTAGTTCATAAAGTGTGTTGTTCAGATGCCTCGTAACTGGCGCGTGACTGGATGGAGGGAGGGGTAAAGAGAGAAGTTGGGTTGGGGATTGCGGGGGGGGGGGGGGGGGTGTTAGCCGACGGAGAAGGTGAGCAACAACGAGAGAGAGAGAGAGAGAGATGGAGAGAGAGGAGGAGAGAGGAGGAGAGAGAGCGAGACGAGAGAGAGAGCGAGAGAGAGAGAGAGAGAGAGAGAGAGAGAGAGAGAGACGTTTGAAAAAACAAAAATCTACGGGATCATCTCTGTACTGCAAATCATGATCATATCCAGAAGTCATTCTCTTTTTAGCTTTGCGTGGTGCAGTATGGTGTGTCCTAAATAGAGGCCTGTCCTGTTTCCAGATCCCATCACAAAACTCATCAACAAGGTCTTGATCAACACTTGACGTTTTCGACGGGGTGATTGCCCTGATATGGCCCTTTGTGGTCGGCTGGGCTATAAGTCACATTCATTCTCTCTCTCTCTCTCTCTCCTCTCTCTCTCTCTCTCTCTCTCTCTCATGGCTTCACGAGTACAAAGTCCAACATCAGCTCGTCATCGTGTGCAACGTCAAATTCCTTGTCACACTGTTTCAGGTTGACCTCTATTCGCATGTCACTGCGCAGTGCGTCACGTGCAGAGAGAGAGAGAGAGAGAGAGAGAGAGGAGAGAGACGAGAGAGAGAGAGAGAGAGAGAGAGTTTATTTCACATGATAACAGATAAGTATACAGTCTCTTTTATCCAGTCCTCATTATGTATAGAAACTAAATTACTGAAAAGAATATGAAAATCATCAAACTGTATTGAATTTAGCAACAACAGCAATAACAAAACCCACCACCATAACAAAGTGTATGAAATGAAATGAAGCACGCCATTGTTCAACGAAAAAAATTGTACAGGCAGTGAAATACAGACCATGGAAAATCACCTTCGATCTGTCTGAATATTGATTAAAAAGTCAATACTGATTAAAAAAAAATTCTAGAGAAATGGTAAGGCTACCTAGGCTGGCAGAGAGAGAGAGAGAGAGAGAGAGAGAGAGAGAGACAGAGAGAGAGAGAGAGAGAGAGAGATGGGGTGAATGGAGAGGTGTTTAGTTGGGTGTATTCTAACAACAGCTAATTGAAGAGTAGAGTTTGTGAATGGAGGTTTGTGATTTGGATTTAAACAGTCAATTTATTGGGATATGAGATATTTGTGTAGATATTTCTTGAAATATTTTCGCTGAGTTCGTATTTCGTAGATTGTTTGGAAGTGAGTGAGTTCCTGACATAAGGTCTACGGTATGCTGCGTGGGATGTGATAAAAAGGAATTTCTGTGACCCCAAACTGCGATTCAATCTTGTTAATGCAACATACGGCATAATGTTTGCTTCTGTTGTCAGAGGTACAATTTTATCATGAATATTGAGATCAAATTTGAAACGTAATTAATAGCGAACCGCCAAGAAAACGCAGACAAACGAATCACAAGACAAAACACGACGCGTTTCGACCTCTTAGGTCTCCTTCAGGCAAGACACAAAACACTCGGGACAACGAAAATGAACGAGCAATCACTTATCTTCATTCACTTCAGCGTAAGATGGGTGTTGATCAGTCCTCCTATCTACGTAGATCAATAGAATGTTTCCACGGGAGAGGGAAGGAGAGGGAGGAGGAGCAGAAGGGAGATTGGGCATCTTGATACAACACTGCAATGACAATGTTATTACATTTTTTTTAGATATTAAAGATAGCGTTAATTAATAATCTAGTGTCTAATTTCAGTGCACGGAACACATGCATAGTGATTATTTATGAGCGAACGATTTTATTTTCAAGTAACATGATTTTCGAACTATTTACATTGAAGTTCATAATGTGTGCAAGGTATTTGGGTCTTGACTTAGAGTACAGCGGACATTCGAAATGAAACTGTACTTCGTTTTCAAATTTATTTTCGCAGGATGAGTAATTTAGCTTAACTTTCTGTATTTTGCCTTTTTTTATTTATGCCTCGCTGAATTACAAAAAATCTTTATTTTATTAGAACTTCATTATTCTTCTTGGTTTTGATGTTATCCAGACAAAGCTTAGTGTAATGACTTACGTTCATAAGTTGTCAAACTATAATCCATACGCTCGTTATGCTATTTCTGCATT
>JADBJO010000570.1:47500-50000 GCA_016801955.1 Conus betulinus | reverse complement strand
ACGTGCACATGATCATTGAATGCATGATCCACATATACAGGCCTGTTATATACATAGGCCTGGCAATAAGTCTGCATGTAAGCTATACCATACAAGTGAGATATTAATATTGCAGACGCTGAAGAGATTAACGTGCACATGATCATTGAATGCATGATCCACATATACATGCCTGTTATACATAGGCCTGGCAATAAGTCTGCATGTATACTTCACGTAAGGCCTCCGACACAGACGGAAAGAAAAGAGGAGAGAGAGAGAGCAGGCCTAGGGTGGATATGGTGGGGAGCGGTGGGGGGATGGGGGTGGGATGGGGGGGGGGGGAGACGGCATGTCCGGGAGTGAAATGAAAAAAAAAAAAAAAAAAGACAAAGAGGAGACAAAGAGAACACATACATTTTGCCACGCACACACGCACGCACGCACGCACACACACACACACACACACACACACACACACACACACACACACACAGAAAGAAATAGTGTGTGTGTGTGAGTGTGTGTGTGTGTGTGTGTGTGTGTGTGTGTGTGTGTGTGTGTGTGTGTGTGTGTGTGAAAGTGTTGTTTCGTCTTCCAGAGTCATTTCAACTGGCGCCCAGGGTACTGTTTTATCACCAGTGCTTTTTACTCTGTACACAAATGATTGTTCAGGAAGTGATTCAACTTTGTACATTAAATATTCAGATGACTCAGCACTTGTGGATCTTTCCAACTCTGATTCTGTTTTACTTCAAGGAGGTTCAAAGATTTGTTGACTGGTGCGATCATAACTATCTTGATCTGAATGTAACAAAAACGAAAGAAATGTTGATTGATTTTAGAAAGAATCCAAAAGCTGTACCACCCACTTTTTATCAAAGGTGCTGAAGTAGAACGTGTTGAATCATACAAATATTTAGGAACTTTTATAGATAATAAGCTGAATTTTAAATCCCATGTTGAGTATGTCCACAAAAAATGTCAAACCAGATTATATTGTCTTCGCAAGCTGCGATCATTTCATGTGATATACTGACATTCTTCGGACATTTTTTTCATGCTTCTTGGAATCTGTTCTAACTTTCTCATTTTATGTGTTGGTATGGTGGTTGACTGTGAAGAGCAGAAATGTGCTTGAGAAAGTGGTGAACGTGGGAGGAAAAATCGTTGGTGAGAGACAAAAAAGTCTGAGTGAGCTATACAGGTGCCGTGTTGTTTGTAAAGCGAAGAAGATTACGTGTGACCAGACCCACGTTCTTGCAAATCAGTATGACCTTCTTCAGTCAGGACGAAGATATCGATCGGTTAAATGCAGAAGTGTCAGATTTTAAACAAAGTTTTATTCCCCTGTCCATTGATTTTCATGAACCGAGAAGATGTTTAATTTGAAATCCAAATTCCTCTATATGAATGTATGTCGTATGTGAGAAAATAAGTCTCTCCAAATATATTTGCTCAGTTCTGTTTGGTTTTTGTATTTTTTCTTTGTTGAATGACTGTTTATGGTTTGCGTACCTGGTTTTGAAGTGATTTTCAGTGATCCCTATGTATGTTTCTTTTTCATTTTCTGATGTCACAGTGGCTTGGTATACAATGTTGTTATAGAGGCATTTGTTGCTTAAGGGACACTGTTCTTTTTTAGTACAATTGCAGGATTTTCCTTCTTCTTCACCCTTCTTTGCTGTGTTGCTTTTCATTTTGTTGGATGAATCAATTATATTTTTTTAAGGTTAGGCATGCATGAATATGATAGTTTGATGGTGTTCTTGTTGAATATTTTTGGACAATTTGTGTGTTCTTTTGGGAAGGATGCTGTCAAAAATTTTGAAGAATTCTTTCCCTACGTTTTGTTTTTACTCGTTCATCATATGGAGGGTTGTACCATGTGATTTTCCTTTTCCTGTTTTTTTTTTTTTTTTTTTTTGTTTTTGTTCATGTTGTTATCTGGGTTGTATTGTAGTTTGTAGCTGTAACCACTTTTTTTGCAATGCCTCTTGGTATACTGATGCTGCGTTGTTGAATACTCTTTCATTATGTGACAGATTAGATAATCTCTTGTTTATGCCATTGGGTATGGTTTTTTAGTATAGATGGTGGGTGGTGGTTGCTTTTGATGTTTACATAATGGGTGTGTCGTTAGGTTTCTTGTATGGTTTATATATGTGGTTGTTGAGGTCAAGTGTTATGTCTAAGTAGTTCACTACCTTTTTGTTTGCTTCGATGGTGATTTTTAAGTTTTGTTTTGGAAAAATTTTGCATAGTTCTTTTCTTGTTTTCGATGGTTCTTGGATTGCTGTTGGATTGTTTGTTTAATAGAGCAAATTTTAGTGGTATTTTATATATATATATATATATATATATATATATATATATATATATATATAATAGAAAGATAGATGTATCTATATACTAGAGGATCAATTATGCCATGTACTCATCTACGTTATATATATTAGGGGACGCCTGCACCCACGCACAGAGAGAGAGAGAGAGAGAGAGAGAGAGAGAGGGGGGGGGG
>JADBJO010000570.1:32500-42500 GCA_016801955.1 Conus betulinus | reverse complement strand
TTCCTCCCCCTACAGTGTGTGTGTGTGTGTGTGTGTGTGTGTGGTGTGTGTGTGTGTGTGTGTATGTGTGTGTGGTATGTATGTATGTGTGTGTGTGTGTGGTGTGTGTTGTGTGTGTGTGTGAGCGCCTGCGTGCGTGTTTGTGGGAGGGTGTGCGTGTGTGGTGTGTGTGTTGTGTGTGTGTTGTGTTCGTGTGTGTGTGCGCGCGCGCGCGCGCGTGCATTTGTGTGTATGCGTGCAGGGGGCTCGAAGGGGGAGTTAGTGTAATCCAGTATGTTCCTACGCTGTTCATGAACAAAAATTGTATAATGCGCCGAACGTAGCTACAGCAACATTTAAAGGAACCTCGCTTTTTCATACAGTTTCTTTCTGTCCGAAACTCCCTCCTTCCAGGACATCAGGTCGTCTCTCTGTAGAGAAGAAGAAGAGGATTGTCTACACGGAAAGGCTTAATACAAAGGCCACATCGCTCAAAGTGTCCTTCTGAAGTTCACAATATTGCGCAACGTCCTGGGTGCAGAAAACAGGAGTTACAACACACCCACGACACACACACACACACACACAACACCACACGTAAACGCGCCTCATGCACACACACGTCAACGCGCACTCCATGCCACAGACACACACAACACACACACCACACCCCTCACACACACACCCACACACACCACACACACACACTACACACAACACACTCATGCACACACACACGCACTCATGTACACACACCACACACACACACATACACACTCTCTCTCTCTCTCTCTCACTCTCTCTCTCTCTTACACACACACACACACACACACACACACACACACACACACACACACACGCACGCACGCACGCACGTGCGTACACACAACCACACCACCATGAACACACACACACACACACACACTGTGTGATCACACACACCACACACACACAACCACACACGCACACACATTCACAGCTGTCTACCACAGAGCGCAACGTTTTGACATGTGGGCTATGATTACATGCCCACGTGTGTCGCTTGTGCACTAAAATCAGTGAACGCTGGCATCTCTCCCTTTTTCCCTAGAGCAGGAGCATCGCTCTGTGTTGTGTGTTTGTGTGTGTGTGTGTGTGTGTGTGTGGTGTGTGTGTGCAGTGGTGTGTGGTGTGTGTGTGAGTGCGCAGGGCGCGCGCAAAGCAGTGTTGTGTGTTACATGAGTTTGTTGCTCGCGTGGTGCACTTAAAAGCCTTATGGTGAAAGATGGCCAATCTCCTTGTTCCCTATCCTCCACCTCATCGATGGTGTGGTGTTTTTTGTTTGTGGTGTTGTGGTTGTGTGTGTGTGTTTGTGTGTGTTGTTGTGTTGTGTTTGTGTGTGTTGTGTGTGTGTGTGTGTGTGTCCGTCGCGCGTCTGTCTGTTCGGTCCTGTCCTCTGCTTGCCGATGGTGTTTCATGTGTGTGGGTGTGTGGTGTGTGTGTGTGTCTGTCGCTGTGTCAATTTCTTCCTCTCATCCTCAACTGTTCCCACCAACACTATGCTCCATCCTCCTCCGGCCGCCATCTCTCTCTCTGTGTGTGTCGTTGTGTCCCTTCTCTGTGGGTTCTGTCCCGTTGCCGTAGTGTGGTGTGTGTGTGTGTGGGTCCTGTGTCTGTAGTGTGTGGTGTTTGGATGTGTGTGTGTTTGTGTCTGTTCTGTCTAATCTGTCTGTCTGTCTGTCTGTCTCTGATTATATTGGGGGGGTTTCATGGGGGGGTAGTCATCTCTCTCTCTCTCTCCGATCTCTCTCTCTCTCTCTCCTCTCTCTATCTCTCTCTCTCTCTCCTGTGAGCGGTGGGTCCGTCCGTCTAATAATGTCTGTACTCAACCTCTAATCAATCTCTCTGGTTCTCTCGCTAACGCTCTTCTTTCATCTTTGTCTCGTCCTTATCTTCTGTCCACCCTCGCTCTCTCCCTCTCTCTCTCTCTCTCCTCTCTCTCTCTGTCTCTCTTCTGTCTGTCTGTCCCTCCCCTCTCTCTCTCTGCCACTCTGTCCCTGTCTGTCTGTCTGTCCTATATATCCTCTCTCTCTTGCTGTCTCTTCTCTGGTCAGAAAAATGCCAACAATGTCGAGTATAAAAATAAAAAAAAAGGAAAACAACTAAACAACGTAAAGCCAGAGAGAAAAGAGACAAGAGAGACACAAAGACAGAGACAGACAGGCAGACAGACAGACAGAACATACAACAGACAGACGACGTCAATCTTTCATCATGAATTTCTTTTTGATGGCAGGAGAGAGTGAGCGTGCGCGCGCCGCGTCTCTCCCTCTCTCTCTCTCCTCTATCTCTCTCTCTCTCTCTCTCTCCTCTCTCTCTCCACACACACACACACACACACACACTCTCTCTTTCTCTCTCTCTCTCTCTCTCTCTCTCTCTCTCAAACTTCTGTCGCTGTCTTTCATGGCCTAGGGGTATCAAGCACAATATCACAGAGACACAAGGAAGGAGAGCGCGACAGAGAGAAAGAAAGGGGCCTTTTTTTTTTTTTTTTTTTTTTGCGTTTTGTTTTTGTTCAAAAGACACCGAGCACCCAGCGCGTCTGCTCTCCATTCACGCGCGTGCGCGCCATTGATAACAAAGAGCGCAGACCGTCATGTGCTTGCTCAGATGCTTTTAAATTGATACGAGCGAAGTTTGAAAGAAAAAAAAAAAAAAAGAAAAAGAAAAGCACAAAAGGAGAGGAGGGTCGGGAGGAGTGCACGGGGGGTGGGTGGGTGGGTGGGTGGTGGTGGGGGTAGTGGTCGCAGACAGGTCCGGGGAGGGAGGGAGTAGTGGGGGGGGGTGGTATAAGGGTCGTGGTGGGTTGTGGGTGGGGGGGGGGTGGGGTCTGTCGAAGGATTGAGGGAGGAGGAGGTGGTGTCTTTCTGGGTTCCTGGGCGTGGGGGTCGTGAGCACAATGAAGGCAAGTAGCGTCGCCCTCCCTCCCTCTCTTATCTTGTCTTTCTTTCTTCCTTTTCTTTCTTTCTTCCTTTTCTTCCAGTCTGTGGCATGCACCCTTCCTCACGCTTTCCCCCCTCCCCCGCTCCCCCCTCACTCCTCACTCTGCCACCCCCCACCTCTACCGCATCACCCCCTTTGTCTCCGTTTATTGTCCTCTGCCTTTTGAGGATGACTAAGTTCCACCCGGGTGTGAACAACCTCTCTCTCCTTCTCTTTTCTCTCTCTCTTCTCTCTCTCTCTCTCTCTCTCTCTCCTCTCTCTCTCTGTCTGTCTGTCTCTCTCTCTGTGTTCTGTGTCATTGTCTCTACTGTGTCTCTCCTCTTAGTCTTTGTCAGTCCGTCTGTCTGTCTGTCTGTCTGTCTCTGTCTGTCTGTCTCTCTCTCTCTCTCTCTCTCTCTCTCTCTCTCTCCTCTCTCTCTCTCTTCTCTTCTCTCTCACGTTAAAAAACAAATCGAAGAAAACCGAAAAAGGAAAAAATCATCTCTGTCTGTGTTTTTTCTTGTTGTTTGTTTGTTTTGTTTGTTTGTTTCATTTTCCTGTTGTCTTTCCCAGTTTACATATCCACGGTGACCTTCCACTATGACATTGTGTCGCACCCTGCAAAGCTAAAATGTCAACGTATTGACGCATATACGTTGGGGAGTCAAAACAAGCAGCGACAACAGAAATAAGACGGCGATAAAATACACCAAGAGGGGGGGGGGGGGGGGGGGAATATATGTAATAATCTATACAAACTACGTCACCCGACCGACAACTGCCTCTCTGTCCGACCTTCGCAGGTCGCATGACTGCTTTAAAAGAAAAACAAAAATGGGTTGATTGATTCTATAACCTTTCTTTGCATTACGATCATAACAGCTAGCTAGCTTGTCGTCTTTTCTAGGAGCCCAAACCGAGGTGCAGTTATTGATTGTGGGAAGCAAACCCGAAGACGAAGTCTGCCCGTAAAAATCGACTAAGAAGAACCCGGAGTAGTAGTAGACGAACAAAGGCAGGAAGAAGAAAAAGCTAGCGGGGGAAAAAGTAAGATGTGTGTGTGTGGGAGGGGGGGGGGGGGGGAGGGGGAGGGGATTGAACAAGAAGGAGGAGGAAGAGGAAGAGGAGGAGGAGGAGAGAAGTATACGAGGGAAGGAAGAGGAGGAGGAGGAGGTGAAATAGAAGGAAGAGAAAAGGACACAGAAGAAGGAGAAGGAGAAAGAGGAGGAAGAGGGAGGAGGAGGATGCAGGACGAGAAGGAAGAGGTTTAACAAGGAAGAGAAGAGGAAGAAAAAGGAGGATGAGGAGGGAAATAATAAAGAAGAAGAAGAAGAAGAAGGAGAAGACAACAACAACACCAACACCACCAAGAAGAAGAGAAGATAAAGACGAAGACGAAGAAGAAGAAGGAGAAGACAACAACAACACCAACACCAATGCCACACCACCACACACCAACAACATAACAAGAAAAAGAGCCAAAAAATAATAAATTTTTAAAAAAAGTAAAAAAAAAAATGCTGTCCTCAAAGTAGGTTGATTTTTCTCTTTAGTTCCTCTCTCATCAGTGCCGGGTTCGATGAAGTGTCTTGGATGTTTGATTTTGTACATTGTCGCCTCTCTCTCTCTCTCTCTCTCTCTCTCTCTCTCTCTCTCTCTCGATGTCTAAATTTACGATCGTTCAGTCACCGGACGAAGGCCCTACGTGTTGGAAAGAAATGTCGGTGGGTCAAGGTCACGAGATCACCGGAGAAAGGCAGCTACGAGCATGATAATACAATCATTTCACTGTGCAGCGAGGACACGTTGTGATGATTGTCAAGAGGGGTACTAAGTGCTATCGATTGTAAGGGCCATGGCACTTGTCGCTGTTCGAACACACACACACACACACACACACACACACACACACACACACACACACACAAGCAACACATAAGCAAGCACGCATCCACACACACACACACACACACACACACATAGACGCATGCACGCACGTGAAGAAAATGAAATGATTTCAGGGTCACGCGCTTCTTTTTAGCAGAGAATGAAATATGAGGACATCAAAAAATCGAAAGGGCGGGCGGAAGGTGAAGTAAGAAGAGTAGAAGAACGGAGAGAATGGGAGTAGTACAGGTGGAGGTGATGGATGAGAGAAAGAAGACGAAAGAGAAGTAGAGGTGGGGGCACGGAGGGGGGGGAATGATTGAAAAGAAGAAAGAGAAAGTCGGTTAGTGGACAGGGGTGGGAGGTAGGGGGGGAGAAAAGGAAGTGAAGATAAAGAAATAAAGCAAAACTCATTTCAAATGTATCCTTCGATGTGGCTGATTTTCTTCGTCCTCTTCTTGTCTTTTCTTTTCTTTTTCTTCTTCTTCTTGATCGTTTTTTTTTCTTCTTCTTCTTCTTCTTCTTCTCTTCTTCTTCTTCTTCTCTTCTCCTCCTCCTTCCTCCTCCTCCTTCTTCTTCTTCTTCTTCTTATAGTTAAAATCTCTTATATACATAAAAGTGACCAATGGTCAGTGACACTGACCACTGGTTGTCTGCATTGCACAAGGTATACACGCACTCATGAGACACTGATTATGTAAAATAGTCGAAATATATCTGATTTACGTCATAGTGACCAGTGGTCAGTGGCACTGACCACCAGTCGTCTGCATTGTACAAGGTACACAGGTACTCAGGAGACTATAATTAGCTGTGAAATAGTTAAAATCTCCGATTTACGTCATAATGACCAGTAGTCAGTGGCACTGACCACAAGTAATCTACATTGTACAAGGTACACAAGCACTCGGGAAAACACTAATTAGCTGTTAAATAGTTAAAATCTCCGATTTACGTCATAATGACCAGTGGTCAGTGGCACTGACCACTAGTCATCTGCATTGTACAAGCTAAGGTACACAGGTACTCAAGAGACTCTAAATAGCTGTAAAATAGTTAAAAGAGGCAAACCGGGGATGAAGCAACAACGGTACGTGGTCACAACGACACGTGGTCACAACGACATTTTGTCACAACTACGCTTGCTTTCCCACGCATGCAAGGGCGTACTCACACACCTGAATATTGACCCACGCGTGTAAGCTAGCGTGAGAAATGTTAATATGTATCTGTTAGTGAACCAGCGTGTGTGTGTGGGTGGGGGGGGGGGGGGGGGGGGGGGGGAAGTAGGAGGTCCATTTATTGAGAAGATTCTAGAACTACACTTTGTCTAAACTCAACTGACTGTATATAGGAAATGGGAGAGGGGGTGTAAACATGCATGCTAACACATTTTTTTTTAAAGGCGGGGTGTATGTGTTGGGAAAAGACAGAGGAAAACCCTGAATACCCTCTCTTGTTTGAAGGGTGGTGTGGGGTGGGGTGGAGGAAGATTCCAAATAGTCCTAGATCGACCCCTTGGGGGGGGGGGGGGGATAAATCCAGTCTAGCCCAACTTACCCCCTGAGGAGTAAGTTCCAACTAGGGGGGATAAGTTCTAGCTAGTCCTAGAATGACCCCCGGGGGTAAAAGCAGGCTAGCCCAGACTTACCCCGGGGTAAGTTCCAGAGAGGGGTAAGAACGGGCTGTTACACCGGCTTCCTCTGACCAAAGACTGTAAGCCCTACGGAGGGCGTACAATCTTTGCTCTGACATAGCCACATCCGGCAGCAGTCTCATCATCGACAGTCCACGAAAACAGACCACCAGAGACACATCCTGACCTCCGTCCGACACCGAAGGGAGGGAGGTGCGTGTGTGTGTGTGTGTGTGGGGGGGGGGGGGGGGGGAAGGAGGGGGGGGGGTCCAAAATGTTTCCTGCTAGCCTAACCCACCTGCCGAGATTCTCGGCAAGATTCTCGCAAAAATAAAAGCGATCGGGAGCGTTTCTTTTCGACACCTAACGGCGAGAGCAGTCTCGTTATCGTGCAAGTTTGGTGGGCTAGCGTGCCTCGAGATTCGCTCGAATGCTGGACAAAGATGGTTGCTTAGTGGATGAGGTTCTTGATAAAAATAAATAAATAAATAAAGCATGAGCTTCGACGTGTTTGGTATGACTCGATTTGGATCTATAAAATGCCCATGGTGGTATGAACTAGCTGCCAATCGCCTATTTGGCTGTAGCCAAAGAGGAAGAAGAGACAGGAATAATGTCTAGCTCCATCCCCTGTTCGCCATTGTTGGAACCCCCCTTCGCTCGACCAGTTTCAGTAACCTTTTCGAAGCGAGAGAACTGTTCAGATCGCTGGGCTGCCCTCTATCCGGTAACAAACCACATGTAGCCCGCATCTTGTAGCCCGCTGTTTAGCGAGGTCGTCCTATTGCCTGTACATAGCCTTTGCCTGCAAGTACACCACCGTGTGGGTGTTTTAAACTTGGGATTTTGACACTATTACGTGTGGTAAACAGACAGCCAGTCCGTGGACAAGAGGCAAACACACAGCAAATCAGACCAACATGAAGAGGTAAATATCCTCAACATACGCAAAAAAGAAAACTCCCAACTAGCGACAGATGAAGAAGACGCTGTTCATGCCCCCACCTCCTACTTCTTTGCTGTATGACATCTCTCATGCAAAAGCACTAAATTCGTCACCGGATCTAAATTCAGGAGCAGATTACTGGAAAACACCGATCATATCAGCTTCTTCCTAGCACCATTTCTTCGACATTTCTTTCTTTCTTTCTTTCTTCTTGTTCTTGTTCTTGTTCTTTTTCTTCTTCTTCTTCTCTTTCTTCTTCTTCTTCTTCTTACTTCTTATTTTGTTTTGCTTCTTCTTCTTCTTCTTCTTCTTCTTCTCGCGGCAAAATATCTAGCTACTCTGACGCCTTTGAAACGCAGCTCTGGCGTATAGTCAATCTGACTGCTCCATTTCGCGGTAATCCTCGTTATGTCCATAAAGAGTCAGCGAAAGTCGTCGGCTGTGTCCAGTCAACGACGAGAAGTGGCGCGATGGAGAGATTAACGATCAACAGGTCAGCATCCTGAAGGTCAGGTTGTTCATACTCCCCAAAGTAAATTTCATCGGCAGTGAAGAGAGGCGAAGAGCGGGAGAGAGAAAGGTGTAGGGGCGCTATTCAAAACACGCATTCACACACGCGTGCGCGCGCACACGCAGCACGTACGCACACACACACACACACACACACACACATGTACGCACGCACACACGCACGCACGCACGCACACACACACACACACCACACACACACACACACACACACACACACACACACACACATTACATTGCAACGATTGCAAAGTCTTTGTTCTCTAGATATATCTGCATATATCTAGAGAACAAAGAAATTTGCAATCGTTGTAATGTATTGGGAGACGAAATTCATTTTCTTGATCACTGTGAAAAGTTTGATGCCAACAGAAATATTTTAATGAAAGGCATACTATATCTTAATATTCATGCTCAAATATTGTTCCAAGCCAGTTAATGACCTCGGAGAATCCTCAGTCATCATTAGGGAAATTTGTGTATGACTGTTTTGTGCTTCTGTGATAACCATATTGTGTCTCATAAACCTAGAGGTTTCGTGACAATAAAATTTATTCTGTTCCATTCTATTGTATTCTATTCTAATCTATTCACACACACACACACACACACACACACACACACACACACACACACACACACACACACACACACACACTAACACACACTAATACTAACACACACTAACACAGGCATGCACAAGCACACACACACACACACACACACACACACACACACACACACACACAACCACACACACACACAAGATTCAGATTCAAGATTTAATTATCCTGTCACCCCTTTGGGGGTATGGAGGACATAAAACAAAAGAAAAAAAACAATGTAATCCACTTCAGCATGACACAAAATGACTAAGCAAAATGCAGGAAGCGTTTTATGTGTATTAAAGGCGTAATGGCATAATCACTAAAACATAGAGCAGGCTGGTCATCATAACTTACACCAATTTGCTGAATTTTAAATATTTACTCAACTTTAACAGAACATTCTTGCCAGCCGAGAATAGTCTGCACAGGTTGTAAACAGACACACTCGAATATTTTCTGGGAATAAAACTTACTCGTAACTCTTCATACTTTGGGCATTCCATAATGAAATGAAATTCGTCTCCAACATTTTGTTTACAATCTTTACAAAAGCGTTCCTCGCGGGCAAGACCAAGTCTTCTTCCTACTTCAATCATGAGTTTGTGATTATTACATCGGAATTTAATTAAGGGAAATATGTATAGATCAGGTAATTGTTCAACGTAATTTTCACGTTTGAAATCTGTTTTTATAATTTCTATAGAATAGGCATTTATTACTTGAATGCAACACCCTATTCCACGAACGTACATAGTTATTTTTCAAAGATAAAGAAATGTTTCTATATAACGATCTTTCGTTAGAAAACTGCTGTGTTTCCCAAATACAATCATAGCCTGTTTCTACAAAAAATGCTTTGTATACACTTTATCCACTCAGACATATAAATACCATTTTTATACAAGTCATATAAAACACAATATATTTTACTCGAATATTTATCCGTTTGAGTTCCTAGTGAAATCCAGAATCCGATCATTCGGGTTTTAATTTGCACAGACAACGGATAAATCCCAAGTTCCCCATATAATAACTCTGTCATGGTACTGCGATTAAGTTGGAGTAAATGCTTTAAGAACTTAAGTTGCAAGCTTTCTATGATTTTGATATCTTCATAACCCCATATCACACACACACACACACACACACACACACACACACACACACACACACACACACTATGTAATAATAGCTACTCTGTCGCCACTCCGACCGATATACTGATTTCCATTCCACATGGTCAACACCGCAGTTTCTAACTATCCTGGAAGCGCCCTCACATCACATGTGTCCCGTAACAAGGAGTGCATAGCCAAGGTATGGCCAGGAACACGAACAGTAGTACAGGTTACCACCTTCCCTACTTTTAGCACACACATAAAATGTAGGATTTTCTTCTCTTTCTTCCAAGCGGTTTCGAACTTCTTTTTGTGTTTTGTTTTTAATCGTGAA
>JADBJO010000570.1:25000-30000 GCA_016801955.1 Conus betulinus | reverse complement strand
CAATACAGTTTTCCACTAAATCTGTCTTCACGTAATTTCTTTCTGATATAATGTAAGGGCATACTATGCAGTACAATACAATACAACACAGTACAATAAAAATACAATCAATCCAAAACGATCTCTTCAGTGGAGTGCTCCTTTGTTAATACTATACGACCGGCCCTGACACCAGATCTTCACACAATATTGGTTCGACCTTTAGGTGACTTCAGCTCTAACATCCTCAACTTGACCTTAAGCTAAAGCTAAAACCTGTCCTTCGTTTTTTTAATTAAGAATGTCAATGTAATTCATGCTTATTTCTTTCTACTTTATTGACCGACTTTAATCGACATCTTGACCTGATTTCTTCACAGCCTTAAAACGAAGTTTTTTCTTCTCTAGCAGATTTTCAGAGGACAAATGCAAAATACCCACCCTTCTGAAAAGAAAAACTACAATGTTTATTTTCTTCAAAATTTACTTTGAGGTCTAAAGTATGAACTACCGAGTACGAACTGCCCAGATAACCTATGAAAGTCAGCATCAGATTCAGACAGCAAAACAATATCGCCTGCAAAAAATAACGCTATCAATTTTATCAAATAAACAAAACACTACGTTCTCCCTTCTCAATAATTTCTACTACAGCCGATTTGCTAGTGAACAATAAGAACAAATAAGGATTACGAACATAACCCTGTTTCACACACTGTGTACACCTAAGATGCTCATTGAATTTTGTGCCACATCTTGTACTTCCTTTAACATCTTTAAATCATTTTTATGACAATCAGCCACAACATTTTTCTATGCATCAAATCAAAGGCCTTTTCGAAGTCTATGAGGCAACACGTACATTCCAATGAAGTGAGTATGTGATCAGCTGTATTGTCATGATAATTTGAACCAGCTGAAATGTGTCTTTTATGTAACTCACTCCACTTAGAGCACCAAGCCCAACCACTTCACAATTGTTTCAAAATTTTCTAATTACAGGTAGTATTTCATAATAGGTCAGCATCAAAAGTCTGCACACTCATAATGAAATATCATCTGATTTCCACGAGGATCTATGTTCATATATTTCCAAACGCTCGTTTTTTAAGTGGTTATGCCATTGCTTCATAGTAAAAGTGTTCTTGTTTTGTGTTCGGGGTGTAAATACCCCTTTGATCCTTTTCCAGAAATTTCGTTGACTGCTCATATAAGTGGCAGTCTCTTTAATAATTAAATCATTGTGTGACTTCTACTTCTTGAGAAACAAACTTCAACGCTGTCTTTGTAGTGCACACTTTAAATGCCAGTCACCTTCATCTGCGATTTTCTTGTGTTCTCCTAACACTGGTTTTTGTTTGTTTGATTTTTGTTTTTTTTTTTTTCCCTTCACTTTTAGTCTTCCTATAAGTATTGCTTTAAAGAAGACATCTGTCCAAAATGTGTACATTTTAGTAAGTATTTTGACGAGCACGTATCAAATATCCTTCTCATGATTTACGAATACTTGTGTTTGCAGATCCCCTCCCCCCCCCCCCCCCCCCCCCCCCCCCCTCCCTCCCCTAAGTATTTGTGGCAACTTTTAAAGCATTGCTTCAAAATTACAGACCATGGATAACATTTAGATGCACGAGAGAGACAGAGAGAGGTGGGGGGGGGAGACAGAGACAGAGAGACAGGGAGAGACAGAGAGAGAAGGAGGAGAGAGAGAGAGAGAGAGAGAGAGAGAGAGAGAGAGAGAGAGAGAGAGAAAAGAAGGAAGGAAGGAAGGAAGGAAGAGAGAGAAAATGAAAGAGAGGGAGAGGAGGGGCCAACTGGGATGGGGATGGAGAAGTGGAGAGCACTCGGACACTGAGGGGTGACCCCGGGCTGTCAATTAGAGACAGCAGGAGGTAGATAGAGACAGGAGTGGAAGGGGGGTTAGGGGCTGGGTGATATGGTAGTCGTGGAGAGAGAAAGAGAAGCTGGAGGGATACTTAACCGTCCTGTCTGATCAGAACACCAAGCTGGCTATCTCTCGGACTCTGTGGACGTGCAGACAGAGACCATAGGTTCCAAGAGATAGACAGACCCTTTCACTGCAACTGAACAGCTCTTGAGACTGACAAAAACCCACCCACCTACCCCCCCCCCCCCTCCCCCTCTCCCTAGCTTCACTTCTCTTCAACCATCATCACCCAATCCTCAGCCCCTCCCTCCCCATCCTCCCCTCAGCCCCTCGCGGTTCCTCTCGACGTTGTTAATTAAGTGCCTGGGCTGAAGAGTTGTGTAGGAACTGTTCTCGCTATGGTGGTGGGTAGGTAGCAGTGGCAGCAGCTGCAGCTGCAGTAACAACCACAACAACAATAATATACAAAATCAACACCCTCGCCATCGCTGAGAACATCGCGACCAATTTCTGCACAGTGATTTGTTTGAACTCACCCAGTTCAGCAATAGTTTCAGTAACAGCAAGCAGTGAGGAATAGCGAGAAAAAGAATCTTCTTCTTCTGCTGCTCCCTTAACTCCATGGGATAGTCATTATGGCACCACATGGAAGAATGATATAGATCAACGATCTCCAGTTCTGCCGGATATGTGCAAGGCGGGGGCTTCTGCAACTGTTTCCCTGGCCATTCTGCAATCGTCTCAGTTTATCGTTGTTTGATTGTATATTTGCTTTTCTGTCTTTATCCCTCAAATGTTCTCTAAAGGATTGTAGCAAGGCTATTTGATCTTGTTAAATCGTTATCGTGATGCCAACGTAGTATTCTTTCTTTAACTGATGTAAGATCTTCGCATAGTCCTGTGTGTTGCTTGATAGTTTGGCTCACTCGTTCATTAGTGACATAATCAGCAATCTGATGTTTAGTACTTCATGGCAAATTTCATTTCCATGGCTTGGATTCTTATTTCCAGGGCCATTTCGCGCGCGCATGCAGGATGAAGGTAAATACTAGTGCACGCAGAAGCCCGGTTTTGTGTTTCATGGAGATATGATTATCCTTCCTTGCAAGTTTTAGTCTGGAAAGGGCTGCTGTTGTCTTTGCTGCCCTTGGAAAGATTTCTGGGACCGATCCCTTATCTTTTATGATGGGTCGCAGGTAAATGATCTGTTTTACAGTTTACAGCTTCTGTCTGTGGACAATCACTTCAGCACTGATATGGTATTGAGCCTGGCCATCAGCGTGGTTTTCTTAGCGCTGATCTCCATGCAGTATCCTGTTGTTTCATACTGTCTTTCAGCAAGCGGGGGAAGTTTTCGTTCACTGCCTGCCAGGACGTTCACGTCATTTGCAAATCGAAGGTTCGTGAGGGCTCGTTCTCCAGTGCTGACTGTACCGAACTGAACTTCAAGTGCATCGGTCACAATACATCCAAGGTATATGTTGACAAGTGTGGGAATCAGGAGGCATCCCCAACGAACTCCAACTGGAATATGGAACCACTCTCCAATAGCACCATTTATGAGTACAAAACTAGTCGTTTTGGAGTTGAATTGATGGATGGTGTTGATAAGCTTTTTCTCGAGTTAAATTTCTTCGTTGTGACCCACAGCGTCTCCTTTAGATTCTGTCGAAAGCCTTCTTGAAGTCTATGAAGATGGGTAGAACACATTCAGGTATTGGAGATGTTTTTTTGCAAAAGGTACGCAGTTTCAAGATCTGTTCGAAGGTACTTCTACCTTTGCAGTATCCAGTCTGTTCTTTAGCGATAAGGGTAAATGCTTGTGGCTGTAATCTAGCCAGAATGACTTTGAGCCTTTCTTTGCTGGCATGGCTATTCATGCTGACAATGCAGTAGCTCTGGCTGTGAAGACTTCCTTTCGGGAGGGGTGACAATCGGTGATTGCTTCCACGCCGTGGACCACTTCCCAGTGTGCCAGATTTTGGTGCGGATGATAATTAGATATCAACACTGCTTCTCCGCCATATTTCAAGAGTTCTGGGGATGTGTCAATACCTGCAGCTCTCTACATTCCAGCCATTCACTGCATCTCTAACTTTTCGGAGTGTTGGAAAGTCATCATTGTTGGATGAATCCTGTTACTGTTAGCACGTTTGGATCTACTTTGCTTTGTTTTCTGTAGACTTTATAGCAATATTCAATCCACCCTTCGTTTGGTTTTGTTGTTGTTATTGTTGTTGTCGTTGTTGTTGTTGTTGTTGTTGTTGTTGCTGTGTAAGTATTTTTGACGTCTTCCTCATGTACAAGACACTTATCATTTTTGACCTGGATGATGCTGACTTTGTTTTTGTTTAATCAAGTTTTAAACAATTAAAAGTTTTCTTTGTCTTGAAGTTGGGTAGCTTTTTCTTTAATATCCCCAAATCGCTGTTTGGTCCAAGTTTTCCTTGCATTCTTCATTTCTTCACAGATTTTCGTTTTACAGCGCTGTGTTTCGCCTACTCGTCTTCTTGAGCGGTTTCAAATCCTTCTTACATCATACGTCTCCAGAATGTTGCTTGTGATCCATGGTTTCGGTACCTATCGGCTTATTCCTAAAACAGTCTGACACTTTTCAGTCATTGCTTCGTTGGAATGACCTTCTATGGCCTGTGAGAAATTGCCCAACGATGACAGCATCTTTCAGTTTGCCAAGGATGAATTTCAAACGGGTGTCTTTCATTCTCTTGCTGCATGCTCTTAAAACGTTCTTTACAATTCATCCTCACAAGGTCGTTGTCACCACCACCAACCCCCCCCCCCCCCCCCCCCCCCCCCCCCCCCCCCCCCTGAAAGTGTCCTCGTTTTAAGTAGCCCTTTATTGCCAGACCTGAACCGATTGTTCAAGAGAATACAGTCTCTGTGGCTCTGATAACCATTTTGGAACTGGGAGACGAATTATTCAATCTGATCTTCATCGTGGTCTCTGATGTTGGAGTGTACATTTGCACTACAGTGATGGTGGAATACTTCGCTCGCATGCGGGTGGTCGTGATTCTACTCAGAACAGGGTGATATCAATACAGCGCTTCTTACGTGAACTAAAAACTAACTCCAGGTACATGTTTGTCTTCTTCACTACTATAATACACGA
>JADBJO010000570.1:20000-22500 GCA_016801955.1 Conus betulinus | reverse complement strand
CTGATTGAAGATTCAAAGTGAGTCTTCTATGAGAGAGAGAGAGAGAGAGAGAGAGAGAGAGAGAGAGAGAGAGAGAGAGAGAGAGAGAGAGAGATATCCAATTGCCTGAGCCGGAGGACTATCAGACTGTGATTCTCAGCCGTCAAAGAGGAGATAGACGGCAAGGATTTGGGAGGAAAGAGAAGAAGTTAAGGATAACAAATGGGTTTGTTTGCCCCATTACTGGGCTACCTGTCCCCTTCTCTCTGTCTGTCTCTGTCTGTCTGTCTGTCTCTCTCTCTCTCTCTCTCTCTCTCTCTCTCTCTCTCTCTCTCTCTCTCTCTCTCTCTCTCTCTCTGTAAGGAACTTCAGAAAGGAGCGCGTGTACACGCGTTGAATGTGTACGTGCGTGTGCACTCGCGCCTCCCTCCTTTGGATGACGCCCTGGGGGAGTGCTGTTATTGGTGAAAAAGACTTTTGAGAATAAGATAAAAAGAGATTAAATTGACATCTGATAATATGATTTCATTAAGAATAGACAGGAGTCTGTTTAATTGGATAAAGATTTGATTTTAGTTGCTTGTTTTATCCTCCCTGAGGGTAGTCCACAGGTGATGCACTGAGAATGAAAAAGCTTAAGGAATCAATGAACGACTCAAACGTTTGGTCCTTGATACGAAATGTAAACAGGAAGAAAATAGTGTACCGTGACATTTCTTTACAACAATGGTATGATCACTTTTCCAGCGTTTTCAATGAAGGTGAGAGGTCGCCTGCTGATGAAACTGATAATGATAACATCAATGACGATGATGATGACAATGTCGATCCCTTATTCAGTGATCAGATTGGTGAAGAAGAGATTATTGCAAGTATTAAGAAACGTAAGTCGGGGAAAAGCGCGTTCGGATAAGATCATAGGAGAGATGCTAAAACACGTCAGTCCTGACATCATTCATTTCCTTGTTACTCTATTCAACAAACTTTTTGAAACTGGATCCTTTCCTTTGGAGTGGACAAAATCAATTATTATACCATTGCATAAGAAAGGTGATGTGAATAATCCTGACAATTATCGCGGAATATCTCTACAAGCATTATAAGTAAGGTGTATACACACATATTTTGAACAATAGATTCACAAACTGGGCAGAAAGAGAAGAAAAATTGTTGATGAACAGGCGGGTTTTAGATCTGGATATAGTACAGTGGATCACATTTTTACATTGTTTGCTTTAGTACAGAAATATTTGTCTAACAATAAGAAACTGTATGTGGCTTTTGTCGACTTTAAAAAAGCGTTCGATTCCGTTAACCGTAATTTACTGTGGAATACTCTGCGAAGAAATGGTATTAATGGTAAGCTTTATAGAGCCCTCAAAGGGGTGTATGATTCAGTACAGCTTCTATGTGTGCGTGACAGACATCAATATACTGATTTTTTTTTCTCGTGTTACTGTGGAGTGAAACAAGGATGTTTGTTAATTCCCAATATGTTCTCCTTTTTCATTAATGAATTAGCAATCGAGTTATCAAGAAGAGGAAGACACGGTGTCCAACTTATTCCGAATGCTGCAGAACTATTTTTCTTATTATTTGCTGACGACATAATTCTCCTGTCTGGAACAGTTTGGGGACTACAGAACCAGTTTAATGTATTGAAAGAAGAGGCAGATAGTTTGGGGTTAACACTTAATTTAGATAAAAAAAACAAATATAATAATTTTTCGCATGGGGGGTCACTTGTCTGCTTGGGAGAAATGGTACTACGGAAATGTCGAAGTAAAAGTTGTCAACTCTTATAAATACCCTTGGAATGCTGTTTACAACAGACTTAGCCTTAATTTAACTTGGAATGAAACTTGTCAAAGGGGAAAAAAAGGTGTAATGGAAATACTTAAGACGCTAAGAAAACTAAATTGTATTGATGTTTCTGTGTTTTGGAAAATGTTTGACGCAAATTGTACCTCTCCTTACATATGCCGCTGAGATCTGGGGATTATACATAAAATAGTCAGATGGGAGAGTGCATACTTTTGCAATGAAACGTTTTTTCTGTATGTTCCAATGCACACTTCAAACAAAATTTTATATGGCGAAACTGGGGCGATACCCTTTATATGTAAAAAACCTACATAAAAAATGTGTTAAATTTGGTTTAAATTGTTGAAACTGCCACAAAGTAGACTCTCTAGACAGGCATATGATATGTTGTTAATACAAATGGAAAGAGGAAAAGAAAACTGGGCTTCTCGATTAAAAGACGTTATGTCAGAAAACGGTTTTGCGATTGCTGGATGAGCCAAGGTGTAGGTAATGAGCTGTTGTTTATCTCAGAATTTAAAACCAGATTAATTGATTCTTTTAAACAAAACTGGCATTCAGACATGGAGAATAAAGAAAAATATCGTTGGTTCTATTCTTTTCAAAAGCATATTTCAACCTGAAAAGTTTCTAAAAGTTGTTGTGAATAAATGGCACCGAACTAATTTAGCTAGATCCCGACTAAGAACCGTTGGTT
>JADBJO010000570.1:7500-15000 GCA_016801955.1 Conus betulinus | reverse complement strand
TCCGAATCCATCGCCTCTCTCTTATTTTCAATCAAACCCTATCCGAATCCATCGCCTGTCTCTTATTTTCAAGCAAACCCTATCCGAATCCATCGCCTGTCTCTTCAGTCAGTCAATCCCTGACCGCTGGGGTCGTTGGGGGCACGTGATGAGGCAGCCGCGTTTTTTCTCTCCAGGCTCTTCTGTTGGTGGCTGTCTTGAGGAGATCTGGCATGGTCATTTTGGTCCTGTCCTTTATATTGTCGGACCAGCTCTTTCTCTGCAGTCCTTGTCTGCGCCCTCCTTCAACGGTACCTTGAAGGATGGTTTTGGAGAGGGTGTTGTGACGAATGACGTGGCCAAACCATGCCATCTTCCGTCGTTTGACGGTTGCCAGAAGTGGTTCGTGGGGCCCAGCTAGGTTAGTGACCAGGTTACGCACATAATCATTGGTCTTGTGTTCTTTGTAGGAGATGCGGAGTAGTTTCCTCAGGCACCTGGTCTCAAAAGCCTGGATTTTTATTTCTGTTTCGGCCATCAGTGTCCATGTCTCTTATTTTCAATCAAACCCTATCCGAATGCATCGCCTGTCTTTCATTTTCAATCGAACCCTGTCCGAGTCCATAGTCTATCTGTTCTTTTCAATCAAACCCTATCCAAATTGATCGTTAGCCTCTTGATTTATCTTGTTTCTGCCTTGCCTTCTGTGCCACTCATCAAACATACGCCAGGCTCCACTTACTAACGCTCCTACTGACGACAACAATTCGCTTAGATCCGGCATGAATGAGTGCTTCCTTCGTAGGGTACCACTACCACCACAACCACCCCCGTCCAACGACATTCCCTGTGAACTCACTGATACTGACTATTTCGACAGGAACTCACCAAGGTAGGAAACGTGGAGACATCAAAACTGAGGTCACCGTGACAACAGGACATGAAGGACCTCACACACACTTTGAGACTTTGTTGTCGTTGTTGTTGTTGTTGTTGTTGTTGTTGTTGTTGATTGACAGAGGATGAGGATAATGAAGATGATGCTGATGGAGTTTTTTTTTTCTGGTCTGAGACTGCATAACGAGCCTTTAGTCTACGCTTACTATCATAATTTTATCCCATCATCAACCAAGCCCGAGAGACACAGACACCAGCCATGTGGATCGGGATACTTGAAGCATATTGTCATAGACACATCCATTAAGTGGATGAAACTCAGCTGTTCGTTCCAGTCTTCCCAAATGACCCCATAGCAAACTCGCTTTAGGTAGGAGCCGGTCGTGCGTTGAAAAATCCCACAAAATAAAAAAGGCTCTGATGGGAATCGAACCATCGACCTTCCAGCCGGGAATCAGCGACACTAACCACTGCGACACCGAGGTTGGTTGGTGTCTGTTGATGTGTCTTTCCCGAACTATCACAGATGCATTGAACCTGTTCGCACCTACACGAGTCTTCAATATCTCAGTTCTGCTTCAACCGGGGACAGGCTACTTGGCACTGCTGCACTCAAGAAATACCCCATATGTCCCATGACGGGTTCATCACGCGATCATGAGGCGCGTTAAAACCTCTAGCTACGGGGGTGGGACCCTCGGAGAAACAATCCCCCCTGTGCTCACAGGGCAGGACTTTGGACCATGAGCTAAGGGCGGGGTAACCCCTACAGAAACCTCGAGTGCTGAAGACGGAGGTGTTGGGCTGCACGGCGCACTCTAATAAAACCACGACACCACGCATCATCGCCATATGACAATGTCAGCCAGCCGAGATGAGAATGGCGCTCGCCCATTGAGGTCCCTCCAGGATGGGGCAGCGGGCTCCGAGCCTCAACGGAGTCCACCCACAGCGACTGGAGGTCCCCTCTCGTCCGCCTTGTCACGCCAGGGGGCGGCAGAGGACAGCGACTAGCAGCACTTCAACAACAACATCCAAGAAGCAACAACCTTTCAAGGTGATGCATTGGAATGCAGAAGGAGTCATGAATAAAAAGACGGAGCTTGAACACATCCTGCACGAGGAAAACATCAACGTCTGCTGCATTCAAGAAACCCACCTGAAAAACGGGAAGGCATTCAAAATCCGAGGCTACCAGCCATTTAGATGGGACAGAGCTGACAGAAGCAAGGGCGGAATCCTGACACTTGTCCGGAACAACATCGATGCCAGCGAAACAGCAGTCCACATGGAGGGTGCTGAGTACCAGATGATTCGGGCCAAACTGAATGACACAGAGTTGCACATCCTGAACTTCTACTGCC
Organism: Conus betulinus; assembly: GCA_016801955.1. Lineage (NCBI taxonomy): Eukaryota > Metazoa > Mollusca > Gastropoda > Neogastropoda > Conidae > Conus > Conus betulinus. Next base: position 12,760 of record JADBJO010000570.1, on the reverse strand, counting down.
CTGACAACCAGCCACTGTCACTCGGCACCATCAACGTCCCAGGCTCGAGAGCTTCGCGCAGTAGGTGATTTCAACAGTCACTCCCAGAGCTGGGGTTACAGCCAGATGGATCGCCGAGGAGAAGAAGTGGAAGACTGGCAAGACGAACATCATCTCGTCCTGATCAACTCCCCAAGTGACACTCCAACCTTCTACTCCAGACGATGGCGCACTACCCCCACCCCAGACCTTGCTCTCTGCACTGAAGATGTACACCAGGACATCACCAGGGAAGTGGGAGAGCAGCTAGGAGGTAGCGATCACAGGCCAGTGTTCCTGAAGATCAACAAAAGCACAGCCAGTCGCCCAGTGCCCGCACGCTGGAACTACAAGAAGGCAAAATGGAGGCTTTTCAGTCACCGCACCAACGTTCTCACCAAGGACCTTCAAGTCCAAGGCAGAGACATAAACAATGTTGTCAGAGTCCTGAACGCCAGCATCTTGCAGGCTGCCAAAGAGACCATTCCACGTGGTGCTCAGAAAGAGTACAAACCCTACTGGAGCAACAACCAGCTTCAAGAGCTACAGGACGAGATGACAGAGGCCAGACAAGATGCAGAAAACAACCCATCGGACGAACCACCTGCGACTGCAGCAGACAAAAGCCAAATTCCAAGGCAAAGATCCAGGCCAGGCGCAAAGCTGGAGAGAGAGAAGACAGCAGCCCTGAACCTTGAGAAAGGTGGCTCAAAACTGTGGAGAGTTGTAGGCCAACTCAACGATGAGGACAGCAAAGGCCAGAACATCACACTGGAAGAGAATGGAGAGATGCTGACAGGGAGATGCGCAGCTAACCGCTTTGCTGATATCTACGCAAGAGAGCAGCACTATGTCAGCACTCCTCAGCAAAGAGAAGAGAAGCAAGAAGAGAAGAGAGAGAGACGACAAGACACCAACGTGAAACCCATGAAGCAGCCCCTTACTCTCCATGAGCTCCAGACAGCTCTGAGGAAGCTGAAAACTCGGAAATCCCCAGGGCCAGATGGGATCACTAACGAGATGCTGAAGCACCTTGGCAGCACAGCCACCCTCAAACTTCTAGAGGTCTTCAACCTGAGCTGGGAAACTGGAGACTTGGCACAAGTTTGGAGAGAAGCCATCATGATCCCTGTCCTCAAAAAAGGCAAGGACAAGAAGAAGGCTGCCAGTTACAGGCCAATCAGCCTCACCAGCTGCGTCATCAAGACCCTAGAGAGGATGGTCAACCAGCGCCTGCTTTGGTATCTCGAGACTGAAAACATCCTGGCTCCTGAACAGGCAGGCTTCAGACAGTTTTTCGCAGCACAGAAGACCAGACCACCTACCTCTCCCAAGAAATCGAGGATGCGTTCCAGGAGCAAAAGCTTGTCTTTGCCACCTGGATCGATCTACAAAAGGCCTTTGACAAAGTCTGGACTGATGGCCTCCTCGTGAAACTGCATAGATGTGGAGTCGCTGGCAACATGCTGCATTGGATCAGATCCTACCTCCACAACCGCAGAGCAAGAGTCACAGTCAACGGACGAAAAAGGCAAAAAAGTACTGCTGCGACATGGAGTCCCACAAGGAGGCGTCCTCTCTCTCGCCTACACTCTTCTTGGTCTTCATTAATGACCTCATCCAAGAACTTCCCAAAGGTATCCATGCTGCACTTTATGCAGATGACCTGGTGCTGTGGTGCAAGGAAGAGCATGCCACTACTGCCACATACAGAATGCAACAAGCGGCTGACAAGCTGGCGGCATGGGCAGATAAGTGGTGTGTGGCAATCAACAAGGAGAAATCTTCCACAACACTCTTCACCTTGTCAACAAAACAAAAGGGGGGGCCCATCAAACTTGGAGACACAGCCCTGAAACACGAAGAGGAGGCAACCTATCTTGGTGTCACCTTTGACAAGAAGCAAACCTGGCGACCACACATCCAGAAAGCTGAAGCAAAGGCCAGACGAAAGCTTGCCATTCTGCGGAAGCTAGCCGGAACCAGCTGGGGAGCAAACGAACAAATACTCAAGCGCGCGTCTACCAGGGAGCAGTCAGGCCCCATCTTGAGTATGGCTCAACAGCTTGGTCAACAGCAGCAGCGAAGACCCACCAGCAATCCCTGGATAGGGTCCAAAATCAAGCCCTCAGGATCATCACCGGGTCCATGCGATCCACACCAATAAAAGCCATGGAGGAGGTTACTGCCATACAGCCCCTCCACCAGAGGAGAGACGCAAAGACCATGGTTCAGGCAGAGAAATTCAAGTGCCTGCCTCAACATCCGATGAACAAGAGGATGCAGAACCTGACCAAGAATCGTCTCAAACGCAGTAGCTTCATCCATGAAAGCAAGAGTCTTGCCAGGGAGCATCAAGATGGCTTGCCACCTGCCAACCCACTGGACCCCTCTGATCTGCCACAGCCCTGGAATGAAGACTTCACAAATCTTCACATCTCCACAACAGTTCCACAGGTTGCCTCAGGAGACTCTCAGGATGACATCGTCAAACGCACTCTCACACTTGCCATGATTGCTGAGAAGTACCCTGAAATCCTGGATACATGCGTACACCGACGGCTCAGCAACCCACGCAGCAGTGTCTGATGGAGGAGCGGGCGTATTCATCAAGTCACCTGAGGGACACACCACCACAGCAGGGATACCAACTGGGAAACACTGCTCCAATTATGCTGCAGAAGTTCAGGCCCTCATGCAGGCAGCCTCCATGATTCATGAATCACAGAGCGACTGCACCCAAGTTGTCTTCCTCTCTGACGCGCTGTCCGTCCTGGAGGCCCTTGCAGGAGACAAACTTCCTCGTCTAATGGAGAAACTCCAGGAACTCGCCAAAAGTAGACGAGTAGTCCTGCAATGGGTACCTGCCCACTGCGGAGTCCCAGGGAACGAGGCAGCCGATCAGCTCGCCAAAACCGGAGCCAGAGGAAGACAACCAGACAACAGCGTCAGCTTCGCAGAGAAGAAGACCCTTGTGAAGGCTCTCTGATGCGACCACAACCCACAAGGGATGCCTTCCATCTTCTGGAGAGACAGGAGCAGCAGGTGGTCATTATGAGACTCAGAACTGGCCACTGCCGACTCAATGGCCACCTGCATAGGAAGCTGAAGCTGGCGCCTTCCCCCCCCCTCCTGCTCCTGTGGTCTGAAGACCAAACACCAGAACACATCCTACAGACCTGTCCCCTTCTCAAGGGACTGAGAGAAACCGTGTGGCCAACGCCGACTCCGCTGCACACGAAATTTCGACATTGTCGAACAATGCTGTATCTCGTAACTGTTAAAGGAAGTTAAAAAAAAAAAGAAAAAAATATCTTCATATGCTCATACATCTGACAAGCCTGATTTACGTCCTTGATGGTTACGACATGGTCGAAAAATGTCGTATCTCGTAACTGTTAAAGGAAGTAAAAACAAAACAAAACAAAAGTAGACGATGTTTTGGAATGACTCGTGGTAGATGGGCAAACAAGAACTTCTTTTAAGCACAGCTCGAACTGTAGGATTATGCACAAGCAATGCAAATGAGCTCTGCTCATTTTTATAACGCAGACGTTGCTACACTAACTGACTACGCCAGGAATTAGGGACTGAATCCATGTTCAGCTGATTTCGAAGTATCTTTTGAAATAACCAGAACCTGATTTTATGTATAATTTGTTACTTTTGTTCAAACGAAACGAAGAATTGGGCGGTTTATTTACAGTGGAAATGCAGTCGAATGCACGCATTAAAAATGACAGATTCCTCTTATTTTAGTTCGGCTTCTCAGATTACTTCATCTGAGTACAGCAATCCTGGCGAAGCATCCACTGGCGTTCGTGTTCCTATGTATTACATGCTACGTGCGCGAAGCAAATGACTAATACCAAGTGAGTGAGTCGGTCAATACCATCAGGGGAGTAGTTAGTAAAATGTATTCCTTCTTCTCCAGCCAAGTTACCAGGTTCAGATAGAGCCACAACACAGACATCTGTTGGTCTTGGCGGTATATATGCGTGTGGATATCATTCTGTGTTTGCGAGTAGGGTGGGTGTGATTTGTGACTTGTCAAATATCGATCCATAGATATGTTTTTATGGCCACTCTTAATTTCTCTTTGGAGATAATCAAAGCGTTTCTTCTCTTTGGAGATAATCAAGCGTTCTTGACTCGGACTGACTTGACTTGACTTACCGGGGGTCGCAACGACAAAACCAAGGGTGACAGTGGCTAGAAGCGTCTGGAGTTCTGCGCTTTGGTTCAATGACTGTCAACTCAATCGCTATGCGCCAACCAAAAACGACGGATTCTCTCCTCACAGGCGGCGAGTCCAGGAAGGCCATGACCGGCTAGCCAGTCTCCCCCCCCCCCCCCCCCCCGCCCCCCCCCCCCCCCCCCCCCCCCCCCCCCCCCCGTCCCCCTCCCCCTTCCTTACTCCTCCCTCCGCACATGCCGGTGCTCGGGCGACGTTTGAATGCATTACAGAGAAGAAATACTTGTTCGTTTGTCAGCGCACCTAGTTGCGTAACTTTCTGACAATTCATCCAATCGACAGATAGGAGGTGAAGACATGAACTTCTTGTCAAAGATATTCATCAGTCTCACACACACGAAAACAACACCAATGATTGACGTTGTTGCTTCTTCATACCTAGTCGATTCTCTGCTTTTCGACACCAAGATGAACGGTCAGACCTGCACAACTTGAAAATTGTAAGTCCAAACACAAGAAAAGAAAAAATATAAATGGCGGCACAGGTAAACTAAACCAGCGTGTGTGTGTGTGTGTGTGTGTGTGTGTGTGTGTGTGTGTGTAGGTGCGTGCGTGTGGTGTGTGTGTGTGTGTGTGTGTGGTGTGGTGTGTGTGTGTATGTGTGTGTGTGGTGTGTGTGTGTGTGTTGTGTGTGTTGTGTGTGCGCGCGCGCGCGTGTGCGTGCATGAATGAGTGAGAGTGTGTGTGTGTGTGTGCGTGTGTGCATGCGTGGATGCGTGCGTACGTGCGTGTGTGTGTATATGTGCGTCTGTGTATGTGTGTGGTGGCGCGCGCGCGCGCGCGTATGTGTGTGTGTGGTGTGGTGTGTGTGTGTGGTGTGTGTGTGTGTGTGTCCCCGTGGACATGCCTTGGGCTCTTTCAGTACAAACAGTTCTCCTCATGCCTTCTGAAAATGCTGTGCAAGTACTTTCCTCATTTTCTATATGAGTCTGTTGGGTCCTGTTGTCCCCACCACACCCCTTTCCCCCCTTTTTCTGTTGTCCCCCC
>JADBJO010000570.1:0-2500 GCA_016801955.1 Conus betulinus | reverse complement strand
ATGGATTCCTCCCGTCACCTCCAGAACGGTGGTGGGGGAGAGGGACGGGAGGTTGAGGGGGGGGGGGGGGGTGGGGGGACGAATCTGACACGAGATGGATTCCAGGAGTCACCTCCAGAAAATGAGGCGGAGAGAGGGTGTGGAGAGGGGGAGAGGGAGGGGGGGGTTGTGAGGGACGGGTCGGGGAGGGGGGAGGAGGGACGAGGGCGGGGGAGGAAAGGGGAGGAGTGAAAGGGGGCAGGAGAGAGAGAGAGAGAGGAGAGGAGAGACGAGAGAGGATGAGAGAGACCGAAGAGAGACGAGAGGAGAGAGGAGAGAGAGACGGAGAGAGAGAGATGGCTACTTTCTAACAATTGTCTGTCAGGGCTTGATGGTCCCAATCCATCAACACAGGCTGGGGTGGTAGCGGACTCTGACCAATGAATCGCAAAAGGAGAGAGAGAGGGAGATGAGAGGAGACAGGATGAGAGGGAGACGCTAGAGAGACGAGGAAGAGAGAGAGAGAAGAGGAGGAGAGAGAGAGAGAAGGGAGAGAGAGGTGATCAGAGTTTTTTTTTGAGAGACCAGAAGGAGGATCGAGAGAGAGAGGACAGACAGAGACAGACAGACAGCTAAGACAGAGAGGAGACGGAGACGCCAAGGGTGGGGGGGGGGGGGGGGGGGGTTAGAGTGGGGAGACGGTTGCAAGAGGTTGGGGAGTGGGAGGGGGAAAGAGTTGGATAGATGGGCAGAGAGGAGAGAGACAGAGACAGAGACAGAGAGATACAGACAGACAGAGGGACAGACAGACAGACGACAGGTTAGAGAGAGAGGTTAAAGTGGGGGGGGGGGGGGGGGTGAGGATGGGGGTGGGGCGTTAGGTGGGTGGGGTGGGGGTGCTGATGACTCTCATTCGCAGGAGAATGGATGGGCAGATAGGACAGACAGGACAATAAAGAAAGACGACGGACGGACAGGCGTGTGTGAGCACGTTTAATTTTAATGTCCATGGTGATGGACCGCTGGAGGGTCATTGCTGGGACAAAGGGCAAACACGTGCGGGTGCCGCGCGCGGCGCGACAAAAACCCTGATAGATAACGAGATAGATCGGGATAGATTCGATAGATGGCTGGGGGTCGTGGCGTGGATTCTTGATGGAGGGATGAGGAGGGGTGGACAGTTGGGGGAGGGGGTCGAGAGATGGATGGGTTTCTGTGAGGAGGAGGGGTGGGGGGGGCGGCAACTGCTGTGACTATTGAAACCTGCGAATGCGTCGGCGTGTTGTTGTGTGTCGCGGCGTCACACAGAGCATGGAATGTGGGGTGTGTGAACTGTGAGGTAAGGTTTTGTAGTGTGTGTCAGTGTGCGTGTGTAGAGTGTATGTGACCGTGTGTGTCAGGTACATGTGTGTACGGTGTGTGGTGTGTGTGTGTGTTGTGTGTGTGTGTGTGTGTGCTGTGCCCCTGTCAGGGGTGTAGTGTGTGTGTGTGCGTGTGTGTTGTAGTGTGTGTGTGTGTGTGTGTGTGTGTGTGTGTGTGTGTGGTTGTGAGTGTGTGTGTGTGTGTGTTGGTGGGTGTGTGGGTGTTGTGTGTGTGTGTGGTGTGTAAGTGTGTGTTGGGTGTGGGTGTGTGTGATCTGTGTGTGTGGGTGTGTCTTGCATGCAAATGTGTTTGTGTGTAGTGGACTGTGAGATGGTGTGTGTGTGTGTGTGGTGTGTGGATGGGTCGGTCCCACCCTGGTGTGTGTGCTTGTGGTGTGTAGAGAGTGTGAGAGTGGAGAGGAGTGTGTAGGTGTGTGATGTGTGAGCGTGAGAGAGTGTGTGTATGTTGTGTGGTGTGTGTGTGTGTGTGTGTGTGGGTGTGTGTGTGTGTGTGACCGCGCGCGCGCGTTGCGGCGCGGAAAGCGTTAGAGCAGGAGAAGAGACAGAGGACAGAGACAGACGAAAGAACAGACCAGACACGACAGAGGAAAAAGACGTGCTTCTTGTCCTTGTCTCTTTTTTTGCTCCAAAGAGGGAAACAGGGGAAAACAGTGGAAGGACCTACCCTCCTCAGTGATCCTGGGATGTGTGCATGTGAAACAGCACTTCTTAAACACACAACCAGAAAAAAATCATTTTCCATTTCATGTGTTGTTCAGCCAACCACAGCCATCTTCCAGGAACCAACAAACAACAACAATGTTGTTTCTCCTGCAACAGATAGGGGACTGCAAACATCAGGGGCACACAATGTGGAACAGTCATACTACAAGTTGTTTATTAAGGTATTGATTTTCAAGTCGAAGGTTTAAGGAAAAAAAAAAAAAAAACATTGCATCTTTGATTATTAATTTTAATTTAAAAGAACAAAAATGTGTTACTTCTCAGAGAACACATGGAATGTGTACTAATTACGGACGACGTAGTTTATTTGATATTTTCTCTTCTTTAGTTTAAATACGTGATGTGAAACACACACATTTATGGCGCTTTATCGATAAAAATTTAATTGATTCAAACACGATCCGAATCACAGACAG
>JADBJO010000569.1:610000-643183 GCA_016801955.1 Conus betulinus | reverse complement strand
ACCTTAAGGACAGACTCGCAATCCACTCAATAAATGAGACTGATAACACGCCAGCGACATTTGTCTTTTCGCTATATCTAACTGGAAAAAAAATGAACAATTTGTCCGCACTTCATTATAAGCAGTACAGTGGAACAGAAAGTGTTCTTCGTCATCAATAATATGTCTACATGCAGGACAAGGAGATTCTGTGGATGTTTCACATTCAAAACCATCTTTTGTTCGCATTAAAAACCTAAAGTTCTCAACCTAAATCTTGCGTAATTTATTCTGTGCCATCTATCTGTTATGACATGAGAAACTTTTCAGAATGGAACACATTCTTAAATGAGAAAAAAAACCAGCGATATTTTTCTTTACTTTCCATATCTGAGTGCCAATTCTGTTTTTAAAAGAACAAATAAGCCTGTCTTTAAATTCCGCAATGAACTGTGCTCATTTCCTACTTCCTGGGTCATCCACACTATTCCAAAACCCTGTTCTGAAAGGACTTTCTTTACTTTATAAGCCCAGTTTTCTTTACCTTTTTCCATTTCTAAAAGCATCATATCATAGGCTTGCCTGCTCAAACGGGACTGGGGTAGCTTCAAGATCTTCAACCAGTACTTAATACATTTCACAAATGTACTTATATACAAAGGGTATCTGCCCATTTCTCCATATAAAACGGTGTTGGATGAATGATAGGTACTTGAAGGAAACGCTTCATAGCATACGTATGTACTTTTTCCATCTGCAAATTTTCATGTAAGCCCCAAATTTTCAGCTGCATAAGTAAGAAGAGGTTTTATCTTTTTCCAAAAATATACCACAGTCTGTACAATTCAGTTTTCTCAGGGCTTTCAGACAGAGAGATGAGAGAGAGAGAGAGATAGAGAGAGAGAGACCAGAGAGACAGATGATGAGGAGAGGGGGGTAGAGAGAGATCCGGTCACTGTTTCTAGAAAACTACACATTGTGTAGAACAATGGATTTTTCGGAACGGACTGGGTTCTAGCAGCGCATGCACATTTATGAAGAAGCAGTTACTTTTCAATGCTGAAATTCAGTATGGCTAGGAATGTAAAAATATCAAAAAAGCATTCAATTTAAATTAGCACACTTAAATTCACATGGAACCAAAGGAATTTCAAGACACTAGGGGTCTGTTTTAACAAAAAATTAACAGAATGTGAATCTAAAAAACTATGCTGAAAAATTTTCTGAGGTTCAAATATTGTTTAAAATCTGGTCCAAAAGCTGCATCACACCACTTGGGAGAGCTGCTATATTGAAATCTTTGATCTTGTCTAAGCTGGTACATCTGTGGATGTTGCTTCCTAATCCTCCAGATGATTTTATTAATAACCTTCAGTTACTTTGTTATCGATTTGTCTGGAACAGAAAACAAGACAAGATCAACAGAAAAACTGCAGTTAAGAGTATAAAAGATAGTGAGCTGGTATACCACACATAAAGCAGTTTATCTCAGCCTTAAAACTCACCTGGTTCAGAAAACTAGAAAATACAACTCACAAATGGAAAAAATATTTGTACAAGTATATACCCATTTTTGAGTAGGCTGAAATGCTATGGTTACTGTTTCGAAAACATTAAAAAAAAAAAAGAGCAACAATTTGTTTTGGATACATACTTTAAAAGTATATCAGCAACATTCTGATAAAGCAGAACTGAAAATGTCTTATGAACTGCTTGCTGAGCCAGTGCTTTTCAGCAACAAAATTTTGATGTGTGGAAAGTATATTACACAAACAAACTGAATCCAAAATGGTATCTATTGTATTGCGCATTTTTTTAAGGACAATGACTATTTTTTAAAAACGCAGAATTGAAAAGAAAATATGATTTTGATGTTGATTTCATCATTTATACAGGATGTATAAACTCTATAAAAAAATCATATTAAAAAATGTGACATTCAGATCAAAGATAATAATTCACAAGACGCTGTCCAAAAAAGACATAAGCAGTACAAAAGGGAGCTAGGCGATATTATGACAGTCTTATTGTGAATGATGCAGACCCAAAACGTTGTTTAAAGTAGAATGAGAAACTGAACTCAAGAATCCCTTGGAAAACAGTCTTCCTCAAAGTGCAAAAAAATTAAAGATACAAAATTAAAATGCTTCAAATCCGAATTGTTCATAAGATACTTGCAACAAACATAGTTCTAGAAGAAATTGGAATTGTAAATAATGACCACTGTAACTTCTGTTTTGTAAGGAAGAAAAAAGAGATTGCATTGAGCATTTTCTTTGGAGATGTGAACCTGTGAGCCAATTTTGTTAGACCTTGAAACTGAAATTTTATAACTCCAGTGCGATTTCAATGCTGTTATATGACTGTGAAACCTGGCAACTGAAGACCACCCAGAGAAGAAGAAACATGACACTTTTGATACTAAGTGCCTGGGTAAGATCTTGGGCATCAAATGGTTAGACTTAATACCAAATGGAGACGTCAGGGAGAGGTCCAAACAGCTCCCCGTGTCAACCATCGTCTGCAGACAGCGCCTCCACTGGCTGGGTCATGTCTTAAGATTACCCTTTTCCAAACCTGCAAACCAGGCCATAAAATGGACCCCAGCAGGCCAGAGAAAAAGAGGATGACCCAGGATGAGCTGGCGACAGACAGTGGAGAGAGACCTCAGACTCCTTGACAGAGGATGGAGTGACACTACCAAACTGCTGAGGACTGTGCACAGTGGAGCGGAGTGACTGCCTCATGCGTCTCAAGGCGTAGGAGCATCTAAGTAAGTAAGTCTTGAAACCTATTTAAGAAAAAACTGTCCATTGTCCTATAATTTAAAATTCACAGAAAAGTTTGTTATATTCGGTGCAGATTTTGATGTCAAAACGGATGCTGTTACCAACTTTACAGTTTTGTATTCTCAACAATACATCTTTAAATGTAAAATGAATAGTACATGCCCACTTGTTCCTTTCATAAAAGAATTGAAATACATATCTATACAAAGTCAAAGAATACAATATGAAAATATGTGACAATTACTCCAACTTTCATAAAGACTGGACCTTTTACATATCTATTTTTGAAGTGTTTGAAATCAAAATCAGACTCAAATACAGAAATGTTACTATGAAGAGGGTCCAAAACAAATAATATAGATACTGTGTGCTGCATATTATTGTACAGCACAAAAAAAATTTCAACTGGCAATCCTTTTTTTTGTAATATGTTGTTGATTATGACTCCATATGAGTATGTATATATGATTGAGTACGTGTGTGTGCATATGTGTGTGTGCATGTATGCATGTGTGAAGTGATATTATTATGCCTTTTTGTTGTTTTTTTTAATTCTATATTGTCTGTATCTTTTTTTTTTTTTTTTTGTGATTGATTGACATCATTGTTAATTTTGTTTGATGGACAAAAATGTTTCAAAAAAAAAAAAAAAAAAAGAAACTGAAGTCAGTTGAGGATAATGCAGGCGATGCTATGGACTTCAATTCGGGTCTGACATTACATGACAGGCTGTACTTAATGATTCCTTTATAATATAGTGTCCAGGCTTCATATAATTATTGCCTACACAATGCTACAGAAATCTGTGGAACACACCAAGTTGATGTCCATTCACTGTAATGAAACCCGATAGTCCATTCATGCTTGAGCTCACAGCACACTTGAGAACTTTGTGTGGAAGCCATCCAGAACAAAACCAAAAAAAAAAAAAAAGAATACCTCTCACGGGGTATACATCCATAATTTCTTAGCTTAACAAACCATCAAACTCAAGCCACGGCATGATGGGCAACAGATTTTTAACTGAAAACTTTAGACTGAGCATTCAGCGAACCTTACTGGCAGTGCTAGAAATTTTAACCAACATCTCGGATTGTCATATACCAAACAGAAATAACACTGAGTCTCCATTTATAATCAAAACATGACCATGCTACTTTTTAAAGAAAATATGTGTGGTCCCTTGTTCAAGGACTCAATGTGTCCTTCATTTGTTCTTTAAGATTGTGGGTTGGAATGCAGTTCCTGAGCTCACCTGAACTTTAATCTTCATTTTAGATTCTAAATTGGGATATTCACTGTTGCTGCACTATTGCAACATTCACTGTCATGACTACAGCTGCTACTTACCAGAACACTGAATTTCTCAGACCCATCATGAACATGCCTTCTCGGATCTTCTTTTCCTTCTCAGCCACAAGACTGACCGTCAGAAAATTAACGAAGAAAGAGTAGGCCAGCACGAAGTAGATGGCAGATATGGTGAGTATGTAGGAAATGTCAGGTGTATACGGCCCTTTGGGCATCATCTGGAGGTTCACACTGACTGTGGGCATAGTGATGCCAGTCGTCTCCTGCCACAGGGACAGCATATGATCAGTTTCATCGTGACAACAAGAACAGCAGAAAATGTGTACAACAAACTGTCCAGATATGTGCTGCCTACAATAGTGTCTTTGTGATTTTATGCACTACAAGGTATGTCTTAGATGATCTTTATGAAAACAGAGATATATATACACGCATGTGTGTGTGCTAGCGTGTGCCTGCATGAGAGCTTGCGTGCATGTGTCTGTGTGAGCCTCTGTTTTCGAGTCTGTATATTTCTGTGTCTGTATCTATATTACATGACACAATCCACCATAAAGGAATTCAGTGGTGGATAGGGAAAAGACAGCAAGTGAGAGAGTGTGAGAAAGAGAGAGACAGAGCAACAGAGAGATTGTGAAGAATGGACAAGGGAGAGAGGGCAGGGCCTAGGGACAGGAGTGCGAGGGAGTGGGGTGGGTCAGGGGGTCAGGGGGTGCAGGAAAAGGGGTGTATGGATTGAAGTGGAGGGGGGCAAAGGAACTAGCGCATGAGAAAAGGAAAGAGAGGGATTTCCTGATGATTAGTTTATCAGTTCAAATCGCTCTGGTCATTAGCCAATCTTTGGATAATTTCAATTTAGTTATGCTTTTTTTTTTTTTTCAATTTATCCTAGTTACATAACCAGCCTGTACAACTTCAGGTTAAACTAACAATGACAAAGTATTGATTTCAGTCAGTCACAAATCACACAATAAACTGGTGTCAGTCAGTCAGAGATCCAAATTACATCCCTCTAACAGGCAACTAATACAGAAATGCAAAGAAGAAGTAAACAAATCATTGTACACTGAAACCTTGTCAATAATGCTCTCCAAAACTATTTAGAAATGCAAAGAGGTAAACAAACCATTGTACACTGAAACCTGTCAATACTGCTCTCCAAGACTACTTAGAAAACAGCGGTGAAGAGAGGAAGTAAGGAGGAAAGAAGGGTGATGGATGAGTGTATGAAAAGGTAGTTTTCATTGGGGGGTCACTTTAGTACAAATATGGGTGTAAGGTACAGCTGCTTACTCTCCACATTCCTCCTCTTTCCACTGGCCATCAATTGGATCATGAAGCCACTTCATCCACAGGAAGAAAAACAGAATCCAGAGAAACACGCTGGAAACAGCAGGATGACTTAAAACTTAGCAAATGACCAGAAGCTTTCATCCCATAATCCCAAAAACCACCAGCAAAGATTCAGGAGAGGACAAGCAAAACTCACAACCATAGCATCACAAATTGGTCTCAAAAATCCACAAAGGGAAAACCAATATTCTCAAGAGCAGGTCAACAAACACCAATCCGTCACTCTAAATGAAAGGCGGAGAAGTAGGTGGGAAACCTTCTCAGATCTAGGGCGAGTTCCCGACAGACAAAAATGGAAAGATGCAGATGTAAAAGCCACGACTCGCAATGTAAGAGTCACATTTCATCTACCAAAGAATGTATGGAATTCAAAGATCTTCGGTTCTCTCAACAAAAATCAAGAATTTCAACTAAAATCAGTTTTGCTCCATGGAACCAAAACCTTAAGGACAACAAAAGCCATCAATCCCATCCCATCCCACCCCCCACCTCCTCCAGACCCTCATCAGTAGCTGCCAAGGGCTGATCTGCAAAAACATCCACTGACCTGCCACAATCAGTTAACACAAAGCTCTGGAGAGAACAGATCAGCGACCTCCAAAGGAAGAAACAACCCAATGAAGATGGGTGGATGGGTCATAGGTTACACAAACCCCCCTAAGCATCACAAGACACTCCCTCACTGGGAACCTCCAAGGCAACAGAAGATGAGGCTGCCCAAGAGCAGGATGCCAGGACCTGGAGACAGACATCAGACAGATGGGCTCCACCTACTTCAAGATGGAAAAGACAGCCTAGGACATGGCCGTCTGGCAGACCATTGTTGGCAGCCTATGCACTAGGACAAGAAACATGCCTTAATGCATGTCACTGTAGATACACTGTTGTGCCAGTTTTTATGCACTGGCATATCAGTATAGACATACACATATGCAGACACTCTTAAATTCTTGCACAAACATTAAAAACATGGATCTGCAAATCATGTTATTAATCCGAGATGAATGTCTACATACACTTGGTGAAGAAGGAAGTCTGTGACTGGATTTCAAAGACACATAGTACATACTGTGGAATCTTAAGAGTAAGGCAGCAAAAGAGGAAAATTTACTCTGGCAATATTGAGAACGATTAAAGGAAAGCACTTGAAAAATTGCTGGGACTAATGCTATTCTTTGCTCTGATTCTGCATGCTAACAAATTTTGGTCTGTTTTACAACAAGGTTGGGAATCATTTTTTGACCATTCAAGCTTTTTCAACAAGCTGTCATGAAAAATGTTACATACAGTACTGGTTTTAAAAACTGAGGAAGCAAGAACATCCATTTGAACAGATACATTTCACTATACCTCCATAAGGGAATGATCAATGACCGTTTGGAGGTAAGCAAAACCTTTCGTCAAATATAAGTTGGCATCACAATTGTAACTTCCAGTTCCATACACGCTGTCACCATCTCGACATTGACCTGTAACAAAGTAAATTTTGTATGATTATGTAAAACTGTTACAATACAACAAGGTCTAGAAGGATTCTAGTATGATGATATATTGAGCGCAACCATTTGTGCACGCATGCATGCATGTGTGTGTGTGTGTGTGCTGTTCAGTTCCATTCAAGTTGTCACCTTTTTGACACTGACCTGAAACGGAGAAAATGTTCTGTGATTATGGACAATTCGTGCAATACAAGAAAGTCTAGGAGAATTCTAACATGTCGACCATGCCACCATTTACGTGTGTGCGCATGTGTTATGGTGCATGCGCATGTGTGCTTGTGTGAGTTGGGGTGCAAGTGGAACAGTGTGCGCATACCTGTGCTTCAGGGGTGGGGGACGTACAGCATAGCATTTTGTGTCCATACATTTGTGTTTGAAGGTGGGTAGGGATACGTTCGTGATGCATGTAAGGCAGACGGTATCGTTGCCTGCCTACTTTGTTCTCTTTCAATGGTTTGAATCTGTCAATATATCACATGCTTGCAGTAGACATTTGTGTCAGTTTGTCTCACAATTCACTAATGATAAATCAGGCACAGTACATACATAATGTCCTTCTGTTTCTCTTTGGAGGACAAATCATATACCTTGATTAGCCGCAAACTTGTCCTTTGTGTTGGTGACCTCATCGCGGGGCATGCGGATAGCATACTGGTAGATGGACGAGTTGTCTGGGTACCCAAAATAATCCCCAACAGCACACTAGTCTGGTTGACCTCGTAAGCATTCTCAGCCTCCGTTTGTGTCGTGTACACCTGATAGTCCACATTGTTCATCTGTGCAGCCACTCTGTTCATCACAGGCACAACATTGAGTCCGTTGGATACCACTATCATGTGTCTATTTGTCGTATTGATGGAGGGCAAGCCGAGAGGCACCAGTGGGAACGTCACTGAGGGTTGGTAGCGGTTTGGTGAGTGCTCTGATCATGACCAGGATTCCAATGTACATCAAAGGGAAGAACACCTCCTGCACATAACCACCAAAGTTCATGATCATCAACACTTGAAACTGAACCTTGGAACACTGACTTCAGACATGTAAAATAAAACAAAAAATGTTTGCGAATGGATCTAAAGAACAATAAATATGCTCTGTATAACACCTAAAACTAAAAAAAAAAAAAATCATGTGAATGGATCTAAAGAACAATGAATATGCTCTGTATACCACTTGAAACTAACACATGTAAGCAGTTCATTTCAATAAAGTCAAACTAATCTGCTCTACATGAAACTGATAATGACAAAAAGTGGTTTCTAATCATCTGGAATATCCAAATACTTCACCCCATCCTAACGATGTGACTGTCCATCACTGTTTAAATATATTTGTCAGTATCTATCAAGGACTTGATGCCAATAAACATTATCAATAAATCAAAATTGTACACTCTTAACTCATATAGAGCATTTACCTGTGTTTGCTGCATAACAAATTCTGTACATTCCAACTAAATCATTTTGTCTAAAAAGGCTTCACCCTCAAACAAAAAGGAGAAAGGTAGGTGAAAATGGGGTGGAGAAATGGGAAGGGGAGATGAGCTACCAATCTACAATCCAAAGGCAACAAAGATGGCCATGTAGTAAAGTACTGAGCGAAGGAGAAAGCAGAATCAATGAAACCTCACATTGGACAGATATTCCACACTATGATGGCTATTTAGGAACAATCTGGATGATTCATGTTCTACTGCTCTGACAGAGAGAATAGAGTGACACCAGAGCTAAGGGAACTGAATTTATTTCTTCAAAGAGATCACACCCCTGGATAAAGTCGACAATCTATATAAAGCAATCGACAAACAGACAGACAAAGAGCACCTCCTATTACTGACCCTTAAGGCTCAATTTTTTTTTTTTCAGAACCTACGCTTTCAAGAGTGCAACTATTCTCTGTTAGAGATGGCAACTTCAAAGGAAAAAAAAAATTGATTGACACTGGTTTACTTATGTGGCCACATACATTTACTCTGTTTGATCTGATCTTGTGTGAGTGTGTGTGTGTGTGTGTGTGTGTGTGTGTGTGTGTGTGTGTGTGTGTGTGTGTGTGTGTGTGTGTGTGTGTGTGTGCATGTGAGTGTGCGTGGTTGGGTGAGTTGGTGTGTGTGTGTGAGTGTGAGACTGAGAGAGAGAGAGACAGTGTGTGTGTGTGTGTGTGTGTGTGTGTGTGTGTGTGTGTGTGTGTGTGTGTGTGTGTGTGAGCATGCACGCACGTGTGTGTGTGTGTGTGTGTGTGTGTGTGTGTGTGTGTGTGTGTGCGTGCACGCACGCGAGAGAGAGAGATGTGTGTGTGTGTGTGTGTGAAGAGAGACAGAAAAGAGAGAAAGACAGCGCGCACGTGTAAGTCTGTGTATGTACGCGCATATGTATGCATGTATTTACCTAAATATGTGTGACCCCTGTGTGTATGTGTGTATGCAATAAAATGTGTGTGTGTATGTGCATGTATGTGCACATGTGTGCATATGCACACATGTGCGTGTGTGTTGAAGGATATATCCATATATATGTTTGTGTGCGACTGCATGCCTGGTATGTGAGAGAGAGAAATGATACATCCGCGCTTCCTCCTCCCTTCTCTCTTACATCCATTTATGAATAGCGTAATACATTATTCAGTTTTTTTTTAAAATCAAAAAAAAAAACCTCTAACACAACTGACAAGAACAGTTTGAAATGTCTTAAGATTATCAAACTTTTTTTTCAAAACCTTCCAATCCAATTACTTTTAATTAAACATGCAGCTACTAAAGTCATTGCCCGGCCAGTCTCTCTAGTCGGCTGCAACACACTCAGAAGCGTAAGCAGCATATTCTGATGTATGATCTTTTCATGGAGTGACTGAAAGTAAATTCTTGTGCTTGTACATTCAAATAAGAAATGAGTAATATCAAGCTGAAGACCACAAACACAGACAGGGGAAGGATTAAAGAATCTTCCCAACCATGCATTAACCTGCAGTCGGTGAATTAAGTTTCTAACTGGGATTGGTCCAGGGGGATAATGCATCATTTCCCAAGAATAGTAGCATCCCATCTGTGTTTCAGGCGAGCATCATTCAAATATGTTTCTGTCATTCTTTTCCAAATTGCATTTGATAAATACTATTAGCTTCAAAGACAGAAAGAGGTACATTAAAAACACTGAAATCTGATTTTCCAGAAGCTGCCTCTCTTTGGCACATACATCAGCCATCTCATTACCCATACAGACTGGAATGGCCAGGAACCCACAATAACGATACATCTGAACCTCATGTAATAAACTGATGAATTAAGAAAAGAATTTCTTGTAAGATATCAGGTCTATCTGACGATGACTGATGGTGTAAAGCCATCAGAGCTGATTCTGAATTTGAAAGAATAATGTAATTTAGTGGGCAGAATATTCATGTCTTTAGAAATTTAAAGCCATCATGACAGCAAATAACTAATAATATAAACACACACACACACACACACACACACACACACACACACTGAAACTGAAACCAATTTATTGTCAGATTAACTCAAAGTTGTACTGACACACACACACACACACACACACACACACACACACACACACACACACACACACACACACACTTCACGATCACAAGTGGGCCTGGCAGATACATACCTAAAGAATGAGCGTCACAAACCTTCACTTTGGATACATTTACATTAAAAGCTTCATTACATTTCTTCTAATATGCAAAAAAGTGCAAAACTATGATAACAGATCATTTGTGGTATGGTTATTGTTAGTAATTTAAAAAACAAGACAGTAATGCCTTAAACAGAATTTCCACGACAAACAATCAGACAGCATTGAATAACCCATCATTTCAAAAGTCACTGTGAGAATATGGAAGTGGAGAAAACACACGAATAAACCAAAAACGTACCTGAAAGAACTGATTTCTGTTGCGGCGTTTCAAGAGGATGTTGCGCCACAACACTGCCTTCAACTGAGAAAGAAATGTTGCCCCCATTCTGAGTGTCTGTGTCAGATATTATCTAACTTCCTTCAAAGTTCTGAAGCATGTACACAACCTGCAACAGCAGCACAAGCAACATTTACAATGGAAAGACTCTCTCTCTCTCTCTCTCTCTCTCTCTCTCTCTCTCTCTGGGCTCAAGCACCTCCCTCTCTCTCTCTCTTTCTTTCTCTTGGGCTCAATCTTTCTCTCTGGGCTAAAGCAAACACACCTCTCTCTCTGGCTCTGACCTTGAGTACTTATCTCGCTCTGACCTTTAGTACATATCTCACTTTCTTTGTAGGGTCCCAGTACACATGCGTGTTAGTGTTAGTGTGTGTGTGTGTGTGTGTGTGTGTGTGTGTGTGTGTGTGTGTGTGTGAGAGAGAGAGACACAGAGAGAGAGAGAGAGAGAGAGAGAGAGAGAGAGAGAGATTCATTGGATGATATATGGAAAAGAAAATTTGAAAAAAAAATGCAAACAATGAATTTGTGCTACTACTCTACCATCATATAATTTAGCAGTCAATACAAAAAGAAAAAAAAATTCAAGCAGAAAATGTGAAAAGATGACACAATATCCTGAGAAAAACTACATTTTAAATAGCACAACTGAATGCAAAAAAAAAAAAATGAAATCAAACTATCCAAAGCCCAAGAACAAAAACTGAAACAAACGTAAACTTAACTTTGTAAACTACAGTACCATAATCTGTACTGAAAGAGTGGGCTGTGTGGCATAGAGAGACAGACGGACACAGAGAGAGAAACACTGCAAGGTCTCTTAGTCAGTTAAACAATCACTCAATGGATCAACACACACACACACACACACACACACACACACACACACACAAAACATAAATGCGCACACACACATAAATGCACACACACATACACACATGCATGCATACAAAAGCCCAGAAGGAGACAGACATAGAAATGGGAGGAAGAGAGGAGGAGGGTGAGTAAAATGGACAAAAATAATGAGATGCTTGAGCCCAGAGACAGAGAAAAAGAGTGAATACTACAGGCTAGAAAAAATATACAAAAACACCCATTAGAACTAAAATTACATGCAAAGAAACCTGTTCACTACATCATACATGTCATCTTTTTTCTTACTTGTTTCACTGAGTTAACTTGTGGAGAAATCCGTCTTATCACACTGCCACCACGGGAAAGGCACTGCTACCACAGGAACGCTTAACTATTCAAAATTTTAACAGATGGACACAGGAAGGATTATGGTTTCCAGACATATTTTTAGTTGGTAATTAGCATTAGTAATTACGCGCTAGAGTACAAGAAGAAAAAAATAATAACATATCAATTCTTAACATTCAGGCAAAAGACTGACACAGTCTAGCTGAATCAATGATGTGATATGTTATGATGTCGAGACATGATGTAATATCTCTCCCCTAAAACTTGACTGGAAGAAAATCACCAAGGGTCTGACAAGAATCACTCAAGACTCATTTCTTTTTCTTCAGTTCTAACTTAAGTCCCTGTGAAATAGCACAACCAACACCAGAAACTAGTCTCAAGTGGCTTACCAATACTGGTCTGTCTTTCGATCTCTTACCCTTTCACAGCATGCATACAGACTTTCATTGCCTAGCATAGTTTTATTACAAACTCTGACCCCACTCAAACTGATCTCCAGAACATGTTTGGCACAGAACAGATACTCCCTCCTACAGCATTATTCCCATTGTGAAACTGAAAATTCTGTTGTCTTTTTAAAGAAAGATATTCAATCTGACCCAACCAAACTGTGTTTGTAAGCCTTATTTCAGGCTTTTGTAAAACTTCAGAATCCTTTACAGTAATGCTAACAGAATCTTGGCAGAACAAATCCGAAAATGGAATCTGTGTTTTAATGTAGTTGGGTGTAATGCCATGTACATGGGATAAGGTATTTTCAAACATTCAGGAATTTGGAGTTGTTATTTTTGCAGAAAAACTTAACCATTAAATTCATTAATGCACACATTCAGTCGTGCATATCTAAATCTGCTCAATTCTTGGTTGTAGCAAGAGATCTTTTGACTTTCTATATGAATTTTTTTTTTTTTAATACAACCTTCAGTGAGACTCCATCTTGAATATATTAACATGATTTGGTCACCAAAGTGGAAGAAGTAGTCAATATCAACTGACAAGGTGCGGAGGTTAAAGAATAGAATAATGTGACAGAGGACTTGAATCTGTTACTCTACCATCTCTGAAATATTGTTGACACAGATGATATCAATTCACACTTTTTACATGTTGAAAAAAAATAAAAGTATTTCATGTTCTAATGATTTTTTCTCCTATAATATGGTTCATGAGTCTTTTACCAACAACAGAAAACACAGTTTCAGCTGTCTCATAAGCAAATGATTTCTAAATACGATTTTGACAAGTATGGCTGAAAATAATGACCAATACCTCAACTGGGCATAAAATGGATGTGAGATCTACTGTAATGAATGGAGGGACAATCAAAGAGCTGTAAAACCTATCTCATTACGTTGGTGCTGTAAATATCCAACAATCCAGTAATCCTATAATCAGGAAGAAGCAGATGATCAGGCCCATCAGCAAAACCTACACCATCCTACCATGATTTACATGGCAGCGTTGATGTACTGCAAAGAGTGGAGGCAGTGGAGTTCTCTTGTTTGTACTCCATCTGTAGGGAAAGAATGCCTGGCTGATTTATGTATGCTGCTTGTAAATTATCCCTGGTGAGCAAAGGAGCAAACTGTGAGGATGGCACTGCCAGCTTTCAAGGCAGATTTGATCAAGGATCATTTTCTTCTGACCCAGCATCCTTTTTTTTTTTTTAACTGATCAATCTGTCAAAGTTTTATTTTCAACCCTCAGTGAACACAAAGAACATGGAGCTGAACACACTATGACAGAAGAAGAATATTCAACAGAATATCATAACAGACTGGTGAAAAACATGTGACCTCAATCAAGCTTTTAACAAGTAGGGATGTTATAGAGTAGCCTATGTACACACCAAAGATATCAGACAGCAAACAAAACAGCCAAACAAATAATATTTCTACCAATAATATATATGAATATGTCAATATACCTTACCTCAATAAAGTCAGACACGCTTAAGTTCTGCATGGATAGTGGTGATGAACTGAACTTATTTTAAAGAAGAGAGACACACAGAGAGAGACAGAGAGAGAGACACAGAGAGAGAGAGAGAGACACAGAGAGAGAGAGACAGAGAGAGAGATTAAATAACTGAATAAATTTCAATTGGTTGATTTTTTTTTAAGCACTACATTGGAAATCAATCTTTGTGATATGAAATTATCTCCAATTTCAATAACATCACATCAAGTGTACATTTACAAGTATTAAGACCAAGGAACATGCTGCGAACAGCTTCATGATCAGCAGGTGAGTATTGTTCGATGTTCTAAGTTTGGCAAAATAAATATTGTTTTGGGGGATGTAGTTCTCAGAAATATTAAGCAGTGAATTTGTTTTGATCATCATGTCATAATTCAAATTAAAAACCTTTGGTCAACTTCCATGAAACATTTCTGAATGTAGTAGTGATACAAGCACCATTTAAATTTCCCTTTGTACCAGCCAAAAAGAAACAAGCAAATTGCTGTTTGCAGCCAAATATCACAGAGTCTCTCACTTTTTATGGAATTCACAGATTCAGTCTATGTATCCTGAGGGATGTGAAATTTCAAACAAAACAAAATGCAATGCGAGAATTTTACTGGTATTCTCAAAATGTAGATTAAATCAGTAATATAACATCGCACCAACATCCAAAGGATATTTACCTAAAATGCCTAGAAGTTGTAGAACCCCACAAGCAGGAGCTGATTTTTCAAGTATAAGAACAACCTTCCAAAAAGCTCAACTAAATTTATCGGCTAAGTCACAGGACCTAACATCCTAAACCTCTCAGCCATATTGTAGCATCAGAGCCCCAGTTTTACCGCATAAATTAATTCCACGCTCCAGCAGTAGATTCAAATTAAGGCATTTACATAGTAGTACAAACATAGCTTTTGAAGACCGATCACATAAATTCTCTTGCACAACCACAATTCTACTTTTGGGTCTGTTTCATCTTCCATGCCACTTCAGGGGTACTGCCCCCATGCTTATTCTGATTCCTCTCTCACAGCTATGCTCTGGATGGTTTGTGCTGTTGCAGCCCCCCGAACAGGCATTCCACAGGAAGCAGTCAACATCAAGTCACCATCAGGCAACCCAGCAGAGGAGACACTACACACCACTGCCAAATCACTTCAGCAGAGTTCTGTGATTCTCATTAAGCCACGTAGTGATGAGAACTGCTAAGTTGCACATGCTGTGCTCCAAAGGGCACCACCAGATCCTTCCAACAACAGTTCACACAAAGTTGTTGATACAGGTGACCTTGACATGATCTCACAAAGGGTGGACAGGAAATGGAGACTGAAGTCACAAGGCAGCAGGGCATGACAGGCCACAGAATGTAAGACTTTTTTCCTCAAACTAAAGCTGATCTATGAGGATGAGGATGTTGAAAATGATTTTATACAGTTCTATTCTGGTCTGAGACTGCATGACTATGCTGCACTCTATGCTTACTTTCATAATGTATCTTGGCATCAACCAGCCCTGAGAGATACACACACCTGCAGCACTGGCTAGAAAATTTGAGCAACTTTCTTAACCCGCTGACTGCGGTGGGCCACGATCGTGGCTTTACCGCCCGACTGCATCGGGCCACGATCGTGGCTCAGACGAGAACCGTTATACCACCACTGCTAAACATCCGGGTTGATCAGTTCACGTGACTTGCTAGTATCCATTGTGCACCGGCAAGCCTTGTTGGTCAGTTATCTCGAAGTTTTTTGTCAGTTTTGACTGAAATAATGAGTAAATCAGCGACCGAGTCGAGCAGGAGTTGCGTGGAAAGTGGCACGAGTGAACAATCAGTTTGCGAAGGCTGTAGTAACGAAAGCGAAGCAGGTGGTGGATAAACTTTGATTATTTGTTTGTCGAAGTGATGGAACACAGGCTGCGTGCAGTCATTGGTTATTTTACATTTGTTGGTCCGCCACATGAAGGAAGGGGGGGTCGGAAGGGGGGCAGGGTACATGTTTACTTACAGGAGTGATAGGCTTTGGCCTGATCAAACTAGAAGATCGTTTCTGGGTGATTGTAGGTGTTTTGAAAGCACTTTAGAGATAAATAAAAGTGGTGATTTGAAGAGAACAATTTATAACTTTTGTTTGTATTTTTTTTTAGTTTGGAAACAGTGTGGGCGTGTCACGAGTGGGCGTGCCTCCAATGAAAGCTATAGCCCTGCCCCCTCCTTATATGCTAGTGATTCAGATTTTATTCTTATTTATGATTTTATGCATGACTTCATTTTTCATAGAATGAATAAGTAATGCTGGTCATTTTTTTTCTTTCTGAAAATCAGACTAATTAGTGGAAACTGAGTTAAGCTCTCTGTAACATCTCTTGCACCATTATGAAACAATGAATGAACAGAAGACTTAGGATATATGTTTTCTTGTGTGTGATCCAGAATCTGGAAACACTACTGCAGAGGAGAGAGATGCTGAGAGTGAAGGAGTTGAAGAAAGAGGAACTGTACTGCTGGCCATCCTACTCATGTGCGCTCTGGCTGGGAATGTTCTGGATGTGACGTGGGACTCTGCTCCAAGTGCTTTTCAACCTTCCACAGAAGACCAAGGCCCTAACTTTGTTCTGTGTCTTCCAAGGACATATTCTTCTTTTTCTCCCAAGTTTCAAGTGTTTTTTGACATTCAAGCAGGAAAACTGTGGTGTTTCAAACAATGTGGCTGACGTTTTGGATTACCTTTTCACCAATGTTCTGGATTACACACTGTGAAGAATATCTTCAGCTGCCATCAGGGTACTGTCTTGTGAATTATTTTTTTCAGATTCCTCATTATCTCTAGTTTACAAAAACATATAGTTTTACCTATCTAGCTTCAAGACAAGCCTGCACAAACCCCATTTCCTTATATAGTGAAATTCGATTGTCCGGATGCTGAATTATAGGTACATCATTTGAGGCACAATTCATTATACATAGCTCAAGTCAAGAGAATTATCATCTTTCCCATGTTTCCAGCACATATTTGTCTTCATTTTATCTCGAGTCTGAAGTGTTTAGGTAGTACAGAAGAAAAACTGTGTCTCTCCTAACATTTGACTTTACTTTTCAAATAACTTTTTCAGAAATTTTGCCTGCTTATATTTTGAGGTCAGTCTCCAAGTAGGTACAACCTACAGTATTTTCAGTTATTTCACTAGATTCTACAACATCTCTAGTTTCTAAAGCCCAAAAATCTTAGTCACACTCTAAGCTTCAGTGCTGGCCAGGAAATTTGAACAGCACTCTTAAGAGATGCATCTAATACTTGGATTTAACCTGACATTGTGGTTCCAGTCTTCCCATTTGAGTTTACAGCAAATTGAGTCTGGGTATAAGCTGTCAGGGCCAAAAAATTCCACAAATAAATGACTATGATGGGAATTAAACTCTACACTCTCACAGTCCGCAATGCTAACCACCACACCATGGTGTCTTCTTACAACAAAGAAATTTATGACACTTGACAGTGATTTAAGTTTAACCTTTTCAACTATTCAAAGTTTACCTCCTAGTCCTAGGCAGCCTCTCTGATTCTTATAGTTCTGTTGTGCTGATCTACATGAACAGAACTGGTTCTTCATACAGACTAAATACATCAATAACTAATGTAAAGAGAGGCTACTGAGTTACTGCAAAACCACTGTACATTCACTTACCCATAAGTGAATATTTACAAGCAGAGTTTTAATGCTTTCATAAATTCAAACATAATACATTATCTTATAAGTAAGTGAATGAGAAGGTGTGTATGTGTTTTGTGTGTGTGTGTGTGTGTGTGTGTGTGTGTGTGTGTGTGTGTGTGTGTGTGTGCATATGTATGTGTGTGTGAGTGAGCAAGAGCGAGAGAGAGAGAGAGAGAGAGAGAGAGTGTGTGTGTGTGTGTGTGTGTGTGTGTGTGTGTGTGTGTGTGTGTGTGTGTGCATGCATTGAGTGTGAATGCACTCTACATTTTTATTTTTACCCAAATGTGCTCTCTCTCTCTCTCTCTCTGTTTGTGTGTGTGTGTGTGTGTGTGTGTGTGTGTGTGAATATTATATATGTATATAAAATACTGCTGTTGCCAAGAATTACTACATTTAACTGATATCTCAAACACAATTTCATCTTCCATAAAAAAAAACAGACCAGTTTCTGTTTCATTTGTTTTTGCTCAGCCAGTGGGCTGGCATGTTAACACAAGTGGCAAATTGTAGCGTACATCCCTTCATTTGACTTAATAGAACTGCTGACCAGGATAACACCAATCCTTCACTTTAACAGCCTTGGTTCACCTCCCTCCCTCAACCCCCCACTTCTGGCTCCTTTTAAGAGTCACAATAACTACACAATACCCCCATCCCCACCCCCTCCATTTCCCATCTGTCCCTCTCTCTAATCTTCTGTAGTCTGTGGGACAGTTGTGAACAGACAGAGGAAAAAACGTCCTGTCTCCAATGGAATAGGAGTGTTGCACATATTTTATGAATGAACATAAGGTGCTTGATATTTGCACCGTTTCTTCTCCACCCATAGTGTCCAGTTAAGTCTCACGACATATTCACTTTCCTCCCCATAGTCAGTCTGTTTCAGTCTTAATTGATATTACATCAACTGTCAACATGTCTGGCGGCAACCCACTTCAATATTCTCCACTTCTACCCTGCTTCCTTTTCTTCCCACAGTGTTTGAAAATGTATAATATTTCTCACTTATAAAAAGTTATATGGGCATCAACGTTTATGAATGAGACAATAAGATAGTGCATTGACAATAACATTGCGCAGGCAGGCGTTTATTTCATTGCCTGCCATCTTTCCGGTTACCCCTGCACCATTTCTGAACATTTATAATCATTACAACATTTCAACACCTATTTCAAATGACTCTCTCTCTCTCTCTCTCTCTCTCTCTCTTTTTTTTTTCACCTTGCAAAGTCTGTTCGTCTCACATCCTCCGGCGCAGTCTGGTACAACTGCTGGTACATGTAAAAAGAGATATAATGATATCCTAAAGGCCATCAAAATATATCATCCAGTCAACAAGTCAAAGGTCTGATGGACGAGTGTGGCCGCCTCTCATGCTTGACGACATCCGACTGTGGCACTTAAGACAGCTTTCTACAAACAGTATAATTATATTGCAGCGACACACCCAGTCTGACGCGGGCCTCTTCTTCTTTAGGGTGGAGGTTAATCCTGGATTTGAAGTCCCAGCCGGGCTGATGCCACTGCCTCCATTCTCTCCGTAATACTAATACTCAACCGACAGACCTGGAAGAACCAGGGGCTGATAGTTCTTCTGAACTGTGTCTTTTCACGTACACATTTCATACATCAGTGGCGGTGCAGTAACTCTACACATAACATCTACCCTCAGACGCGTTACGTGCGTGCGAGTCCCTGGTAGGCCTATGCTTCGCTTAGTTTTGCTTCCGGCCTGGGTGCAGACGACATCTTTATTTGAATTAGTTTTTGCTTCCGCTTGCGAGCAGACGACAATTTTTGAACTACAATTTCAGTTTCATCAAGGAGGCGTGTCACTGCGTGCGGACTAGGCCTAGTCCATACCCTACACTTCATCCGTTAAGTTTTGAGACCACACTACGCATGATTTGAAGCTGATGGATAATGAATAAACAACTAAGATTAGGGAACTGAAGAGGAGGGTCTCGTAGCTACGGCAGCAGATGTCTGACCTACGCATTAGCCCAACGCGCTGGTCAGACCCTGAGTGCCTACTTTTTTTTTTTGTTTTTGGTTTTTGGTATGTGTGTAGTGAATGAACACATGTGTGTGTATGGATGTATGGGCAGGGGCCCATGTGCATGCGTGGGCGCATGTGTGTGTGTGTGTGTGTGTGTGTGTGTGTGTGTGTGCGTGTAGTGTAGTGTAGTAGTATTTGTTTAACGCATGTGTGTGTAATGTGATGTTGCCGAAGAGTATGAGAGAGAGAGTGTGTTATGTAGGTGCAGAAGTGCATGTGTGTGTGTGCGTGTGTGTAATGTTGTGTGCATAATAGCACACACATGTATAATGCATATATTTGTGTACAGATAACTGTATATATGTGTGTGTCTGTGTATGTGGGCGAGTATGCATGCGCTATGTGTGCATGTGTGCGCGCATGTATGTGCGGCCTGTCCATACCTGCACTTATCCGTTAAGTTTGCGTGTGCAACGCATGATTTTAAGCTGTTTGCGTGTCATTTGTGTGCGTTTGTATTCACACAACGAGTCTGGCATATATCTGTGTACATATTATCTGAGTCTATGTGTGCTTTCACTGTTTGAATCAAAATCCCTGCAAGTCGTGTGTATGCGTTTGCCCACGTGGCAGGGTACATCAAAAATGGTCACACACGTAATGGGTGTCATCCTGCACTGATGCATTTGTACCATATATGTTCAAGTGCCTCGGCTATGGGGATGATCCCTGGAGTTTTAGCCAGGGTACGTCGACGACAACTACGGCAACAACAATTTGTAAATAACTCACAAGTTAGATGACTGAGTGGGGCGAAGAGTGGGGTTATTCACATACTCGCGCTAGCAGAGATCGCAAGTGTATCTCGCTGGTAGAGATCGCAAGAGTATCTCGCTGGCAGAGATCGCAAGAGTATCTCGCTGGCAGAGATCGTAAGAGTATCTTGTCTGGGGTGCTTTCCACATTTTTTTTTTTTTTCTCTCGTAGGCTACTCTCGCGAGTGCGAAACAAACTAGCAGGCAGGAAAACAAACATTCTTATAGGTGAAGGTCAGAAATACGAAAAAACATTATACTAGGTGAAGGACAGAGATGAGAAAATGACCAGAAATAATAACTCTGACTTCGCGGCCTTAGTGAGGTCATTCTCGGTGATCTCTGTTGCCTTTAAATGTCGTCAAAATATCATCCATGATGATGAACAGTGGTAGGCCTCCGTCGGTCATAGCTGACCATGGATAGAGTATATCCGACCTAAGATTTAGGCCTATATCAGTCCGGGCTGCCTGCTCGCCCCGAGCAGCGTCGCCTGTGGCTGTAGAGACCGACACGAGAGTGGCAGTATCTGTCATGCATGGTCACATCTGTATGTTGACACTGGTTTGTTGGCTGTCATCCCCTTTCTGCGGGCTCCCTTTTCTGCTGCAGCAGCTGCCAGTTTGTCTTCGCCAAACTGCAGCCGTTTCTTGAGAGTGCTTCTCCAGCTGCTGCGGTCTGCTGCGAGGTCCTCCCAGGACTCAGTGTTGATCTCAAGCGCCTTCATGTCTCTTTTTGCAAACGTCTTTGTATCTCAGCTGTGGGCGGCCAATGCTTCTCTGCCCTGCAGCAAGCTCTCCATAGAGGACATCTTTTGGGATGCGACCATTCTCCATGCAACGAACAATGGCTCAGCCAACGCAGCCGACGCTGTCTCAGCAGGGCATACATGGTAGGGAGGCCAGCGCGAGAGACAGGACTTCTGTGCTGGTCACGCTGTCTTGCCAGAAGATGCTGCCGGAGGCTTCTGAGGTGGAAGGAATTGAGCCTTTTCTCTCCTAGTGAACATGCGTGGTCCATGTCTGACTGCCATACAGCAAGGTGCTGAGAACACAGGCGTTATACACAGCCATCTTTGTCTTTGTGGTCAGCTTGGGATTTGTCCACACTCTTTGTGTGAGGCGAGCTAGTGTTGTGGCTGCTTTTCCGATCCTCTTGTCGATTTCAGTGTCAAGGGAGAGGTTATGGGTGATGGTGGACCCAAGGTAAGTGGACTGATGGATGGCATCAAGTTCATAGTAATCAATGGTGATGGCTGGTGGTGACGGTGTGTCTTGACCCAGGACATTTGTCTTCTTTAGGCTGATAGTCAGACCAAAGTCTTTGCAAACCTGAGAGAAGCGGTCCATCAGCGACTGCAATTCTGCTGGGTGTGGGTCGCAATAGCGGCATCATCGGCAAACAGCATGTCTCTGTTGATGGCTACGTGGACATTTGTCCTTGCTCTTAGGTGGGCGAGGTTGAAAAGCCTGCCATCTGATCTGGTCCGCAGGTAGATCCCCTCTTGACCTGTGCTGGTGCATGCCTCAGGAGGAGAGCAAAGAAGATCCCAAAGAGGGTGGGGGCAAGGACACAGCCTTGTTTGACACCGCTGCATATGTCAAAGGGCTTGGAGAGGTTGCCATTAAACTGCACATTCCCTGTCACGTTTGAATGGAAGGACTCAATTAAGCTGTGCAGTTGGGGGGGGGGGGGGGGGGGGGGGGGGGCGCAGCCAATTTTTCGGAGAGCCCTGAAAAGACCATCTCTGCTGACTAGGTCGAAGGCCTTGGTGATGTCAATGAATACAGGGGCATCCGCTGCTCTCTGCACTTCTGGAGTTAGTGAAGGGAGGAGACCATGTCTACCATGGATCTGTCTGCTTGAAAGCCATACTGTGATTCTGGGTAGAGACACATTTAGCCAGCTTCTGCAAGGCGGTTCTGGAGGACCCGAGCGTAGACTTTGCCGACGATGCTAGGAAGAGAGATGCCTCTTTAGTTATTGCAGTCGCTCCTCTCGCCTTTGTTTTTTGTACAGGGTGACAATCTTGGCATCCCTCATGTTCTGCGGTACAGCTCCCTCATTTCAGCATTGACAGAGGACTGCGTGCAAAGGGTGAAGAAGGGTAGTCTTGCAGTGTTTGATGAGGTCTCGAGGAATGCCATCATTGCCAGGTGATGTGCCTGATGGCTGTCAGGCCTTGTTGAGTTCGTCCACGGTCGGCTCTACGTCAAGTTCTTCCATGACTGGCATGCACTTGATGGCATCAAGGACTGAGGGGGTCACTGTGTTCTCTCTGGAGTAGAGGTCGGAGTAGTTCTCCACCCATCTCTCCATCTGCTGGCTCGGGTCATTTATTACTTCCCTAGTGGAGGATTTGAGGGGAACCGTCTCGCTTGGCATTGGGTCCCAGTGCCTTCTTGATGCTGTCATACATCCCTCTGATGTTGCCTCTAGCTGCGCGCTGTCTGTATCTCCTCGCTGAGCTCTGTCCAATACTCATTGGCACAGCGCCTGGCAGTTAGCTTAACCATGCACCTGACAGCCCTGAGGATCTGCAGGTTCTTCTCGTTGGGTGACCACTTGTACTCAATGAGTGCGGTGCACTTGGCCTCAAGAACGGAAGTCATCTCTAATGATTTGGCCTCAAGCCAGTCGTGAGACTTTGAAGTTTTCTTCCCAAAGATAGCGAGGGCAGTACGGCGCATAGTGTCTCGTAAAGTTTCCCATTTCCCTGTGGCAGAGTCTCTGGGCAGCAAAGCATAATCTTCTCTCTCAAAGGCCTCGGCGAACTGTTCCACAAGATCTGGCTGAAAAATCTTATTGATGTCGATGCGGAGGCTCCCTTGTTTCTTTCAGCAGTGGAACTTCTTTGGTTGCAGCCTGATCCTGCAGCATACCAGGGAGTGGTCGGTGTTGCAGTCCGCAAGAGCGAGTGTGGAGAAGGTTTTTGACAGCACAGCGTCTTGCCAGGATCAGATCCAGTTGGTACCAATGCCAAAGCACTCGTTGTCCGTTCTCTTTCATTTTCCCCACTCCAAAGAAGCCAAGGCAAGAGGGCCACGAGTCGTTGTCTGCACTCACTCTGGCACTGAAGTCGTCCAGGAGAACAAGTTGTTCTGTGCTGGGGATGTTTCTATGGTTGATGCAAGATTTTCATAAAACTCATCCTTGGTATCCGGAGCGGCAGACAGAGTCGGAGCATATACGTTGACAAGTCCTTGGTGGTGTGTTGAGGCTGAGAGTCAGGAGTCGCTCTGAGTCACTACTGCCTGGTTCTATCATACTTAGCAGGCTGTGTGCCTGTGTCAGCCAGCCGTGTTTCCTGCAGGGTGGCGAAGTCCACATTCAATCTCTTGAGTTCATTGTTTATGACAGCTGTTTTTCTAGCGTCACTGATATCTTGAAGGTCTTGAGAAAGCCCAGGCATCATTGTCCCGGACATTCCAACATCCCAGTTTTAGCACCGATCCCTTTCTTGAAGTTTTCTTGTTGCCTGGTGCGGTAGTTTACGACCTGCTTATTGGATGTTCTCCTAATCTCCATGCATCCAATGAAGAAGGCAGGTCGTGGTGGGACAGCACCTTACTGGCTGGGGTCTGCTCAGCTTAGACAGGCGGTAACTGTCCTGTGAGATGTGAAGATCTGTCCAACTATCAAATGCAACCCCTAGCGTCACGCTCTGTGCCAGTTGAGCGTTGACCTATAACCGGCGTCTGTTGCTTCCCGTGTTGTGTCGACGCAAGTAGCGAAGCTGGAGTGTCCTCTCCAGGTCGCAGGTGCAAGTGAGTGAGTCTGGATGGATGGACGGATATAAGCCTGGGCATTGTAATATGGACAGGCTGTTGCCCATGCAGCTTGTCCCCCCCCCTCTCCACCTCATTGACGGATCCAAAGGGACAACAGGGCTATTTCAGTTTGGTGCCAGCGCGGACGCAGGAGTTGCCGGAGGATGGCAAAGTTTGCCATCCAATCGCCTTAGGGGCTCCACTCTGGATTTTTTGTCAGGGTTTACTCCCTTAGCTAGATGGCCGTGAATAGCTCTCCAGAGCTGGCGCCCATGATGAACAGATGTTAAAATAACCACTGAACTGAATGAAAGCAAACCTCCAAGGTCAGGTTTGTGCAGGAAACGATCTAAGTCGCGCTCTCCTGAGATGGCAGTGAAAAAAAGCGCACTTTATTTTGTCCATATATGATCAGCAAAGGTCACTCTTAAGTTAAACGCATCGCGAACAGCAAAATTCCTTTCGTTTAATTTTCTAAGTTAGTACACAAATAAACACAAAACCCGAGTGCAATATGTACCAATAAGGTACCGATAGGTACACTGCTGTGGCAACTTTAGCCAAGGAGACAACTGCGAGCCACAAGTACCATGTTTACGATCCAAAGTGAGTAGTGGTCACCGAGCTCTATATTTAGACAGTGAACTGTGTTCTGTCTAACGTGCTGCCAGGCGTTACTGATTTAAACATTTTGCAAATCTAACTGAATTTTAACACGAAAAAAAATTAAAGTGAAAACGGATTCACCGTACCCGAGCAGTCGCTCCAAAAACGAGCGCTTTAACATCATCGTCATCCATTGGACGGCCCCAATCAACTGGTTGATTACCATGCCGTATTATGGAGGTTGCGCTGAGATTTTCGCCAATGTAGGAAGATAAAGACCTACAACAGTGGAGAAATATAAAAACTGGGGGAGTCCTACTCTATGTGGGTTTTATCAGCAGACTACTGCAATTTTCCGCTCTTCATCTGAAAACGAGGTCCAGACTAGCTGATCCTGGTTCGCCCTAATAGTGAAACAGGCCCAAAAATAACTTTTAAAAAAAAAAAAAAAAATTTTACTAATGTGTAGTGGCGGTGGAACCGGCCACACGCCACAATTAGGATTTTACACTGGCAGTAGTGTAATCCATGTAAACGTTTTGAGGCCTACCATAAATTTCAACCCGTATTTAATGTTAAAGAAAAATGAATCTTTCCCTTTTTCCTTTCATCTTTTTCTTTCTTTCTCTCTCTCTTCTCTCTCTTTCTTTCTTTTTTTTTTTCAGTCGTTGATTCATTTTCTTTCTGTCCTTCATTTTCTTTCTTTCCTTTTTTTTTTTGTTGTTGTTGTTCTGCTTTGCATGTTGTTGACATGGGCATATGTCGATGGCAGTTCATCACCCAGCAGGCTGACAGTTGATTTTCCGTATCTTGCAGTTGTCTTTGGTAGGTGTGGTGTTCCACACAGGTGAGGCATTCTCCGAGGTAGGTCGTGCCATAACTTTCATGCTGTCCTTTTAATAGCGATGGAGCCTACTTTCAAGTTGCGTCGAAGAAACGCCAAGGTCTTGCTGGCCTTGTACGTGATGTTGAGTTCTTGGTGAGGTCCTAAGAGACAGTGACGCTGACGCATTAACTTTCTTTTGCAGCTTTAAGGAATTAGGCATGGAGGTGATAAGCTCCAGATAATGGGTTCTTTTTCCGGGAGACTTGAAAGCTTGATATTTGTCATTTTGGAATTACATCGTCCAAATCCTCCCATCTGCCATGTGGTCCAAATCTTGATAGCGCACCCTCTGATGTTCCTGCAATCTGACAGTCCTGTGGTTAAGCGTATCATCAGCGAAGAGTATAACAGACACAGGTCAGGGAACAGTTCTTAGCCCTAAGAAGGGTCTGTCTGCACAGAGAAGGCCTCAGATGTAGCACCATCCAAGACCTCCACTTGCTGCCTGTCTGTGAAGAGACTGCGGATCCCGTGTTGACCAGACCCGTGATTCCACAATCCCAGAGCTTGTGGACCAGGGGAGAGTGACAGACTTTGTGGAAGGCCTTGGAGAAACCAGTCACCAATGCGTCCGATTGCTTCTTTTTCTCAACATTGAATGAGATTTCATCCACAAGCCCCAGCAGTTCACTTTCGCAAGATCGACCTCGCCTAAATCCGTGTACCTCTTCTCTCAAAATGTTGTTTGCCTGGCACATACCATAATCGTACTGACCATAATGTACTCCAGGATTGGCTAGATGCTAAGCACACTGGTGAGAGAGAGAGACGAGGCTACCGGGACTTCCTGAACACACAAAAAAAAAACTATTCTCAATTTCTGTGGGATAGTACTAGTGTTTATTGAGGATTGGTAGATATACACCGGAGCATTTTGCTCGCCAACACATTTGAGAGTCTAGGACTTACTTCGTCAGGGGGCGCTTTGCTGGTATCCAGCCCTTCCAGCAGCTGTCTTACCCATGCCACCGACACAGTGATTGTGTTGTAGGTGGGGGGGTCGGATTCTGGGCTCAAAACTAGGACTTGAAGTCTTCTGGAGAGCAGGGAGAGTTTGCTGCTGCACAATAAACGAACTACTTTCAATTCGCCCTTGGTGTCTGTAACCAGTGTGCCCCATCGTGAGGGGTAGGCTAACATTGGTGCTTTTATTGGCTGGGACTAGATGCAAGTCCAGAAAGTCGCCCTTGACATGGTATCGGTGCTGGGGTTCTCCATTACCAGGTCTTTGATGACAAATCACAAAAAACGCGGCGAAATCTGCGTTATATGTAGCGATTCGTGACTTTGTGTTGTGAACGTCCTCGTCTCCAGTCTGTTTCCCGCCTCTTGCAGTGTCCGTTTCTCTTCCTGAGGAGTTGCATGTATTCGCGCGTGCGTGCGTGCGTGAGTGCGTGCGGGTGTGTGTGTGTCAAGAACTTGGCTGCCAAGTTTCCTTTCAGCTCAGTAGTGTGCCTGTGCGTGTGCGCGGCTGGGAAAGTCCCCAGTCAAGAGCGATCTCGTGCCTGTGGCGCTCATACTTCTCCAATCTTTCGGGACGTCCTTGAGTAGGATCGACCGACAAATGCCCATGCGTCGACGAATGTACGTATTAGGTGCACGGATACCACACCAGCCGCAGTGTTGTATGCGACTTGTGTGGTGGGTGTGACGGAAAGGGGAACACTGTTCAGTCGAAGAATTCTTTGGTGACTTCTCGCCTTTGTTAATGATAATCTGTCCCTGCTTCGACTAATGAAAGTCTTTCTCAACCCACTTTTCCTACTGTTTTATCTACTTTTTCTTCCGATTTTTCCTCGTGAACCGGCACGTAACTTAAAAAAAAAAAAAAAAGCTCCAACAACCACTGTCTGATTAAAACAGTAATTTAATCCCTGACTCCCTCACATCTTTCCCTGTGAATATAAGCATGTCTGGATCCGCACCTATTGCCAGCACGGCAGCAATAGCATGTGTATGTGCAGTGTGTTGGGGGAAGGGAAGGTGGGAAGCGGGAACAGGATAGGTATGATGAATGCACGTGTGTCAGTGAATGCTGCCTTAAGTGTGACTCTGTGTGTGTGTGTGTGTGTGTGTGTGTGTGTGTGTGTGTGTGTGTGTGTGTGTGTATGTGTGTGTGTATGTGTGTGTGTGTGTGGTTATATGTATGACTCTGTGTGTGTGTGTGTGTGAGTGTGTGTGTGTGTGTGTGTGTGTGTGTGTGTGTGTGTGTGTGTGTGAGAGTGAGAGAGAGAGAGAGAGAGAGAGAGAGAGAGAGAGAGAGAGAGAGAGAGAGAGAACAAGTTCCAGATCAAATCTGTGCTGTACATGTGTGTACTTGACAGAGGTGTTTGTGTGTATGTGTTTGCGTGCAAGTGTGGGCATATGTGTGTGTGTGTGTGTGTGTGTGTGTGTGTGTGTGTGTGTGTGTGTGTGTGTGTGTGTGTGTGTGTGTGTGTGTGTGTGTGTGTGTGTTGTGTGTGTGTGTGTGTGTGTGTGTGTGTGTGTGTGTGTGTGTGTGTGTGTGTGTGTGTGTGTGTGTGTGTGTGTGTGTGTGTTTGTCTGTCTGTTTTCTGTGTCTGTGTGAATGACGGAGTGTGCCATGTGGGTGAATCGTACATATTTGTTGTGAATTACTGCTAGCAACCAAACATTTTATCACCCATGTTACGGTTATCAGTAGATCTGTATCTTCATAAACCCTAATCGAGCCAAACTAAGGTCACCGACAGACCGTTTGTGTTAAACACAGATCAAAGTGCAGGTCATATATTCTTCCAACGAGCAATGAGTCGTCACTGGGCAAACCTAAAAAAAAATGGCATAGCACTTTTCAAAATAATCAGTCATACGGCTCTTATTTCCAAAGCATTGATACCATGACAAGTTTTCTTCGCTTCCTATACCACAGCTCAAACTGCACAAGATATTAATTCGGTTTGATTGACATGTTAGCCTTATTTTGATCATGATAATGACATTAACCCATCAACGACACCAGAAACCACAAAAAATCAGTCCACAAAGACTGTACACGAAAAAGATTCCACATGAGTAATGCTTTAGATTGTTCTCAAACATCAGACTTGGATATTTTAAAACAAGTCCCCTTTATGAATGGTAATCAGTATTGACATCTTTGTTAAATGATGTGGTTCTCTCTCTCTCTCTCTCTCTCTCTCTCTCTCTCTCTCTCTCTCTCTATAATCACGTTCGGGATTCTGGCTTGGAGTACAAGCTTTGTACTAATTCATGTTTGTTTTTTGCTTTGAGATTTATTGGTTTTCGTTATTTGCCTTTTGCTTTCCACCACCCATGTCACCAAGCCTGTATGACTAGTGACATTTTAAATGTTCAGTGCTCAATGTTTTCTCTCTCTCTCTCTCTCTCTCTCTCTCTCTCTCTCTCTCTCTCACACACACACACACACACACACACACACACACACACACACACACACACACACACACACACACACACACACACACATCATGTATGCGCATTATTACCCCGCCTCCCCTTCCCTGCCCATCCGTCTCTCTCTCTCTCTCTCTCTCTCTCTCTCTCTCTCTCTCTCTCTCTCTCTCTCTCTCTCTCTCTCTCTCTCTCTTTCTCTCTCTCTCTCATCATCATCATCATCATCATCATCGTCATCACCATCATCATTATCACCATCGTTGTTGTAGTTATTTCATCGTGTGGTCTGACCATAGGTTCTATTTTCACATTTCCTTCAGAACTTTAAGTTGTGATAGTCTTTATTTTGCTGTGAATATGTTATTAAATGTGCGTGTGTGTGTGTGTGTGCGTGCGTGCGTGCGTGCACGTGTGTGTGTGTTATTATGCTATTTAGATATTATTCCTTTCTTGTTCTTGTAACTTGAAGTGATAGTAGCGGTGGTGTTCGACGTAGAAGTAGTAGTAGAGTTTTGGGTATTATTGTT
Organism: Conus betulinus; assembly: GCA_016801955.1. NCBI lineage: Eukaryota > Metazoa > Mollusca > Gastropoda > Neogastropoda > Conidae > Conus > Conus betulinus. The sequence goes on along the minus strand of JADBJO010000569.1, from coordinate 613,444 downwards.
ATTATTAAATTGTGTAACATCGCTTCGTTTCCTTTGTTACCACTATCAACATCAAGTGGTCACACTTTGTGTTTTAGATGAATGTTGTAGAATGGCAAGGACAGAGTGGAAAAATAAGCACTGTCTATAATCTCTATACTTGAGTATTAAACTCTCTCTCTCTCTCTCTCTCTCTCTCTCCTCTCTCTCTCTCTCGTTTTCAATCCACATTCCACCCGATCAGTGCACAATGTTCAGTGTGGAGAGAGACAGGAGGACAGAAGGGATGACAAGGAAGGAAAGAGAAGAATGTTGTCACTTTGTCCCGTGGCCTTCGAAAAGGCCACGCTCTGTCACACATGGGTCGAAGCGAAAACACGTCTAATACGCACAAACTCTCTCTCTCTCTCTCTCTCTCTCTCTCTCTCTCTCTCTCTCTCTCTCTCTCTCTCTCTCTACTATGCTGATGGTGACATACATGATTAGGCTCAGCTCACAACTGGTTTTAATTCGCGGACACACACACACACACACACACACACACACACACGCGCGCGCGCGCGCGCGCGCGCGCGCGCACACAAAAATAATAATATCAATAATAATGATAATCATCATAACAAAAGCCACCCCGTCTGTTGCATAAATCTTGCTCGCCTTCATTGATAAAACCAACCCCGACTGTTCCTTTTTCTCCAACTTATCTAGTAACACCACGTCAAAAATCTCTTCATGGTTGGCCTAACCTTCTCGTCAGTATGGATATATTCACATACAGCCGTATTACCTACTAAGCCTTCTAACCGTGTAACTTTAAGAAAATATTGTAGCGGGCGATGTCGATATTGATATATCCAAACTGAGGCTACTAACCTACTAAAAGCCACTTATCAACATAGCCTACGAACATACTAACCCAACAAACCGTGTAATACAAATAGAAGAAAATAGCGTTGCGGACGATGTCGAACTGACTGACAAAGCCACCCGATGATTCGGCGCCGCAAGGTAAAAACGCCACCACAACACGCACAGCTGTTTTTGAGAACTGACCTGTGACTTTCAAATCTGGTGGCCTGTGATGAATTCACAACCACAAACTGAGACTTTTGATCTGTGCACTCCTCATTTATGTAAGAATTTTCAACTAAGAACATCATGCTGCAAGTCACTTATGCGCAAAGGAAGGGCAACGCGTTCGCAGGCATTGCGAAAACAACATCACATGAACCCCTGACACAAACAGACGGTAGTCGCAATAGTGTAGCCTAGATGGCCTTGTGGCCTCAAACGTATTGCAACACTCCCACGCCCGCTCCGCAAGTAAACGATTTTCTCTCCGCCAACTACCATGTGCTCATGTGAGCAAAGGCTCATCGATCGATCCACTGTTATTATTAAGATTCCCCATGACTCTTACTTCGTTTTTACACGAGAAATTCCTTCCCGGGGAAATTTACACTGACATAAACTTCTTGTAAAGTCTGTTTATACTCACCTGTGACAGTCTAATGTGAAATTAGGCCCTAGGTATCTTCAGTCACCAAAGTGTCCACATGTATGACGCGACATACAGAATTTTTTCCCCTCGCCGTCAGACGAAGCACAAAGGCTACCGACAGGAAGAATACCCCTTTTCTGTCTCTTGCCATCTGTTCCCCCCCCCCCCCCCCCCACCCCCCACACACACACACACACACCTTAAACCTAGCACCGCAAACCTTGCACTGTCTCGCCTTGCCAAGTGCTAACCTGCGGTGTAGTGATCTCTCTCTCTCTCTCTCTCTCTCTCTCTCTCTCTCTCTCTCTCTCTGCGCGCGCGCGCGCGCGCGCGTGTGTGTGTGTGTGTGTGTAATTTTTCTTTTTGAGTATGAGGGGTTGTTGAAAGTTAAAGACAAATTCCTACTGGACTACGTAATAGATGTGGGCATAACGAACGAAGTAAAGCATAATTATTTAATTTTTTTTTGTAAAGTCAGTGGAGTTGACCTATTATGTGAAATATTAGAACCAGCTTTGAGCACTGTATTCTTTACCCTTGGACAAACTAGTAGCAGGTGACGTACACTAAGACTTTCCCCACACATGCATGTAACTTTTTTTTTTTTTTTTTACTGTATTTGGTTCGAAGTGAATTTAAACGCATCCTATGAATTAAAGTTACTACCTCTCTAGATGTCGCATTTTCAATTTGTCTAACGGAGTTTTGGGGGTGGATGTCGGGATTTGGCTGTATACAGTTGTGATAATATTGGTTATATGTGTCTTCCAATAACTTCTTGAAACTGTTAAAGGATGCTCTAGTAATTAAAGTATAATATTCTGATAGGTGTAGCGGAATGTTCAGAGTAGTCGTTCCTTCAATGTTGCGAGCTGCTGTCCGAGCAGCTGGTCAACTTTCTCATTTGTTGAAATTCCACAATGTGAAGGGCACCCAAGAAAGTCACATTTATTCTTTTCACTGATAGGAGATGTGTCACGTAATTAATTTCTGCAATAGTCTCACAGCGGATCTTTGGATTTAAAGACTGTAAGGCAGAAAGGGCTGACTTTGAATCACTGCACAGTAAAAGTTGACAATTTTCTATGGAAGACATTAAAACATACTTTAGGGACATTAGAACAGCAACTAATTCTGCAGTAAATATTGACAAGTGTTTGCCAAGATAATTCCTCCACTTTTAATTTTGGTATTAGAAAAGCTGCTCCTGCTCTATGGTCATCTAACACAGAACCATCTGTAAAAATTTGTACGTGCGTGTGTGCTTGTGTGTGTGTGTGTGTGTGTGTGTGCGTGCGTGCGTGCGTGCGTGCGTGCGTGCGTGTGTGTGTGTGTGTGTGTGTGTGTGTGTGTGTGTGTGTGTGTGTGTGACTAAATAAGTTTGTGAATCATGTTTAATACAGGTTGGGGGAAGTGGGATGATTTGAACCTGGCAATTAATTGGACCTCCGCTATATTAAGTACACACATGAAAAGTGTCCAAAGCCTGGCTGTGTGCTCGGACTTCTTTTTTTTCGCGCAAAAGCCTCATCTAGATCGAACAGGAAAAAAAGTGGGGGTTTGGGCATCACATTGATTGTGTTCAACATTGTTCAATGTAGCCTATCAACTACTTTGTTTGGATGTACTGGACTGCTGGTACGATTTATCAGACCAGGTTTAATTTTGCCAATGCTTGTATGTCCAAAAGTGTATGTGTGTGTGTGTGTGTGTGTGTGTGTGTGTGTGTGTGTGTGTGTGTGTGTGTGTGTGTGTGCGTGCGTGCGTGTGTGTGTGTGTGTGTGTGTGTGTGTGTGTGTGTGTGTGTGTGTGAATCGAAACACTGGTTCTGATTTCTGGATCTTTATCCTACACACACACACACATACGCGCGCGCGCGCGCGCGCGCACACACACACACACACACACACACACACACACACACACACACACACACACACACACACACACACACACGCACGCAC